>VWZV01017430.1:146813-216834 GCA_013397155.1 Irena cyanogastra | reverse complement strand
GGTTTATTTGTTTTTTTGGTTTTGTGGTTTTTTACTTTTTGTTTAAAATTTTCTTATAAAGTAGATGGCATTTTGCTACCAATTCTGTTAGGGAGCAGGAACAAGTGTAGGAGAAGATCAGTGTGAAGCAAAATGATGGTTCTTCTCTGCACAATATCTTCTGCAAGGTAAGTTGGCAATTGTTGCTGCCACTGCAAACAGCAATAACAGATTCAATACACTGCACCACTAAATTAAATCAAATACTGCATTTTTTCAGCCACTACTGTGAGGTAGTGATACTGAGATGCAGAGTCATGACTTACTCTTCAGATTTTACTATTGCAGTTTCCTTTGTCCTTCAGAAATAACAAATAAAAAGCACTCTGAATATTTGATCAGATATTCTGCACAAATTAAAATCTCAAAAGTTTGAAATGGAGAAAATCACTGTTAAATCATCATGTAAAACAGATTTTTTCTTCTTTGTCCCAAAAGATGTAAAAGTGCTTGAAAGACTGGTGTTGAAATAGCCATCTTTGTTTCTCTAACTGTTTATCTAGCCTACATTCCAAGACCATTAAAAATTCATTATATGGTTAAAACTATTTTAAATTAAATTACAAACAACATGAATAATTACAATGTGCACACTGTACTAACTACTAAAGTTCTGATAGAGAGTAAATAAACTGACTCTTTATTTCAATATTATTCAAAGACACATTGTTTAGTAAATGAGCACCAGAAGGGGATTGTGTCTACAATAATTACTGTCACTGCATCTGGCTGGTTAGGGAGTTAGGTGGAAGTTGTGAACTTTTAGGCTAATTTTCTCCATGCAGTTAATTTATAAAAATGTTGGAGGAAAAATGGATAAAAAGTATTCTCTCCACTCTAACGTCTACTGGTATTAAATTTTGAAGCCATTATGAGGAGGTAATATAAATCAATAGATTCCCAGGCAAGGTTCAAAAATTACTCCCTGAAGTTTTCTTCAAAACTGCTCTATCAGCATTAATATTGCTATTGTTTGATATAAATTTTAAAAATCAAACAGAAAAAATCACAGAGACAAAAAGAAAAAGACATAAGAAAGGCAAGGAAAAAGATAAAGTATCAGTCATCTCCTTCTTCTGCTGACTTTTCATGTTTCTTGCAAACTGACAGTATAGACTAATATGTCTTTCTGTTTTCAGACCATCACAAATTCAGCAAAAGTACATATATCAAGTCTTGTAAATATACAAAGTGTATGAATAACACTAAATCCCATAACTCACATCTTCTCTGTGCAGCAATGCATTTTGACAAATTATCGACTTGAAGGAAGACATGGTAGTAGGATGAGGATTGAGGGCAGATTAGATATCTTTGCTCTATGTCTGATCATGAGTGCTTGCTAATGCTAAATATCTACTCCATTTTCTTTCCCATGAAAAGATAGTTTAATTACAGAAAAACATTGTTTTCAATTAACAAATGGTGCAAGGTAAACATGCATCTAAGCATTCAGTAGCAGTATCTGCAGACAGAAATATAAGGCATTTTAAGAGAAGTTTTATGTGATACACCAACATGTTTGTCACTTGTAGGAAAAGAGAGGAATGCATAAATTCCATGCACTGAATATATCTTCAATATTTTCACAGCAGGCACAAATCCAAACCCATTTTATAGATACTGCCAAGAACATCTGATACTGTCTAGCAAGTGGGCTCCCTCTCACTGCTGGTTAGGATTATTTGAGGGACTTCTCTCCAAACCCATCCCAGTGTAGGAAGGGACTTTATCTCCTTCACAGAAGACAAATGTGCATTAAGAAGGTCAAGTCATTAAATGCTACCTGTTTATTTCCCTGATTTTTGTTGTTTTCAGGTTATTGCTCTGAAACAGATTCAAAAATAAGTAGAAGGCCTGCTTCTATTTGTCTTGTTGACAAAGTCTGTAGATTTCAGATAACAGTAAAATGATAACTACATCCAGGCAGACAGTAGTAGAAATGTGTTTAAAGCCATACTTTTCTGCTCTTTTATTTCACTGTTTGCTTATTCATTTACTTTCCTGACCTTTTCTCTTGAGAAGCTGGAGGAACTACAGCTGTTGCTTACTTCCATGTGGAGTCAGACTTCCACATCTGTCATGAATAGTTAATACTGTACAATTTAAAATGCTCTTCTAGGCTGTCATGCATTGCGCATAGGTTTAAGTGGGTCAAGTTGAATTTTGCCAAAAAGCAGAAAAGTAATAGCACTGTTGTAATACCAGAGTTAGTGAAGCAGACTTGATTTACTTCTGTGTCAAAACATTCACAACCCAGTCAGGAATATATTGTGATACATGAAAGCAGAATAAGGAAAACAATCAAGACAGGGATGTATACACACAGATGAACATAGTTGTCCTCATTAATCCAAAACTGAAAAAAACTCAGACATCTGGTTTAGTTTTGGGTTTTTTTGCTTTTCTGATGGTAGCCTACAATAGCTGCATAGGGAAGGATTAAAGAATGAAGTTACAGCATAATCCCATCTCTGACAGTTTTCTGGTTCTGATGATTTTCAGCATATCATTACTTCTGATGGAACTTTTATTTACAGATTTCTTCTATGAATTTTTATTAGTTTTTATCCGATATGTAGGTTCCATGTATTCAAAGTGTCCTTTTATAAGTTCAAACTCATTATACACTGTGGCCAAAACCAAACTCCCTTTGACTGTCACCTAATTGTATGCAATGTAATCTAATTTTTCTATTAGAAATAATAATAAAGAATATTTTCTTACTAATATTGTCCTACAACTCAACATCTGTCATGGACCATTGAGGTTACTTTGATTTTAAACAGAAAGGCCCTGGTCTCTAACATATCACCATAAGGAATCTAAATGCTAATTATTAATTATTAATTATTTCATACTCTTATTTGCCCTTTTTCTGTTCCACAATATCTTTTTGAGATGGTAGATGCACTGTGCAGTTTCCAAGACAATGCAATTTCTAGGGTGATTATGCTTTTAATGTTATTCTTTATTCCTCACTTTCTAGCAGTTCTATTAACTTTTTCATGATACAAACAAATTGAGAAAGAGTCATCCTCAGTGACTTTTTTTGAGTGTTATTTAACTAATGTTAGTTTGAATGTAACATGTAACTAATGTTAGGCTGAATTCAATTCAATTTCAAGGGAAAAAGCTTGAAAATAGGATCTAAGCACATCTGAAAAAAACTTAAAAGGCAAAAAGAGTAGCAAATAGAAAAAAGAAAAGACAAAACTTGTCAAAACCTGCTTACAAGGTGAAATCTCATAAATTATTTGGCTGTTCTTATAATTATTTTTAGCCTAGTGTTGACAGTGTTGAGTTTCCCTTTTCTTTTTCTCTTGGCATCATGCATTATCAGCGCTCCATCCTGGCTTGTTTTCCTTGAGTTTCAAAGTATCTTTATTAAAAGCTTTATTTTTTAATAAAGTTACATGATTTTTAATGGAAAGTTTTAAATAAGAGACCTGATACTGTACTGAAGATGAAAACAATGAATGCAAAAAGAGAGATTTATGGGAATGTTGTGAGTACAATAAAAGCAATTAAAATGTCTTTTGGGGGGTATTTGGATATCATACTTAATTTCCAGTGTTTGATACTTAATTTTCACTGCCAGCCAATGCTACAGATTTATTTTTAATTCGTGAGTAAAGCAGGAGAAATGGATAGAGCCTGGGGGTGACTTTGCAAAGAACTGAAAGTATGAAAATATTTATCTAGTTTTGGAAAGCTCCATTCATTGAAGTTAAAAATCATGACAAAATCGGTCTCTCTATCACACATGCACACACACAAAGTCCAACAAAATATATTACAAAATGAACCTTTGTGGCTTTATTTCCAAATCAATTTCTCAATAATTAGATTACTTTCCTAATTTACAGTGGCTGATTATCCATCCATTCGGTGAAGAGTAGGTTAATTTGGTTTTGCTGTAGAAATATTTCAGAACCTTTGTACTTTGCAGAAAATAATATATCTGGTATTTTTTGTTAATTTTGAAGATACTATGTTTTGATTGATTAAATCTTGACAATGAATGTCAAGATTTCAAAGGAGCAAGAAAAACAATCATGTCTCATTGGCAATACAATATAAAAGATTCTTTAAGTAGAATGTTAGGCAGATACATTATTTCATCATTCTTACCTTCTTAGACTTAAATAAAATGACATCTATATTTAAGCTTTCCTTTTTCTTAAAAATTATTTCTTATTCTAGATATACAAGTTCTCATGAAGTAAATTTCATTAATAAAATATTTCACCACCAAAACTTTCTCAACAGAAAATTAGGATATATTTGAGAGCACCCAGTATGTAGCTGCTCATCCTTTATTGGCTGCCATTGAGAAAATTGAAAGAAGATTTATATTTATCCAGCACTGATTTCTTTTCAAATGGTTCTCTACAGTCCACATCAACTAGGATAACAAAAACTCTTCATGATCATTTACTTTTATGCTTACATAATTCAGTTATTTATAGAGCCTCTTTCAGTATCCTGTAATAGAAGTTTATTGTGCTAGAGAAGGAAACTTGATTATGGTCTCCAGGGAAGTGATTTGGGCCTATGAACATCTCCATAGTTCTTACTTGCTGCTTGGATCCCAGGATGTCTGTATGGATCTCTTTTCCAATGCATAGTCACTTTGACAAGAATGTGATTTGCCAAAGAAGGCCAAGTGAAGGTTTTGATAACCTTTTCACATTTTCTCTGATCTCAAAGAGAACATTTTGTCCATTATAACCAGAGAATGCGATGGGAACAGAAGGCAGATCATGAAAAGTGAGGCTATGGCAGTGATATTAAATAGTTACAAAATTCAAAGAAGTGCTTTACCAAAAGTTTTTTCAAGCTGCTGGTGTTTCATTTCTAATGAGATAATGAGATACAGGAATTCTAAGTATTCGTAAAAAAAAAAAAGAAAAAAAAAGCCATGACAGATAAAGAACTTATTTTTTTTCCTCTTTCTTATGGCTTATATTATTTAACGATCATCTAGGGAGAGAGAATGAGTCTTTGTACCCAATGTCATTTCTATCCATGTCATAGAAGTAAAGAGCAGAGAATTTAAAGACTTAATAGAGTATATGGCTGCTATTCTACTTCATAATTAGGGAGGGGAAAGTGAGAATGAACAGAAAAGTGATGGCTGCACGTCATGATTATTAGAAGGTCCTTCCAATGATCCCTATTTTGATAAAGAATGGAATTTATCAAATGCAATGATACTGCAGAGAACATCAGAAAGTTCTGTATAATGATAAAAAATGCCAAGCAAACAGGGTAAAACCTACATTTTCTACATGTGTTTCATTTTCCATAAAGTTTAAGAATGTATGCCTTAAAATATTGACAAGTCTCTGAAGTCTTTGCCAAGGACTTCCTAAAAATTCAATGTGCTGAAGCAAGGACTAGGAGACCTGAAATGGCTTTGAATGTATGAATTATTGTTTCTAGCATATTTCTTTTTCACTGTGTTCAAACATAGAAATCTATCAATGACAATAGAAAGCCTCTAACAGATTGGGATATGCTTTGGATAAAATGTGAAGAAATTTTCTTTCACTCATCACCCTATTATTCTGAATTAATCTGGTTCAGGTGGATTAGCCTGGATAGAAGTGTGGATCAAAAGGATGAAGCTTGTCCCTTGGCAACTGATCAACTTCCTCTCCAGCAATGTAAACCATACTGACATACAAACTCTGAACCACTGCTGTGTGGCGTGGAACTTGGGAAAAGTAGCATAAAGACTGGAGAAGTACACATTTTTGTTCAGATTTCCAACATCCATCATGTTAAGAACTTTCTAGGTCATTCTGTTTACTCTGTGTTTTTTCTTATAAATATTTTCAACACATGTATTCAGAAAGTTCTCTGAAATGTTTTAATAGTGCAGGCAAAACACAATTTTATTTTCTGATTCTAAACTTTTTATGCCTCAAAGTGTTAGGGACGTTTTGCAAAATGAACAATAATTCCCTACTTTTATTTTCTCACTGTGACCTCCTCTCTCCTCATTGTGTCTTAAATTAATTACGCATAAAGATTGTCAGAGAGCCAGTAAAGATACACAACTGTTAAAAAGCTCAACAGTCACTACAGTGATTGTCAGGAGGAGTTTTTTTATATACATTACTATGAAAAAGTGCCCAAGAACTGTGGGACTCCAGCTGCAGTAGGGTGGGGTTCTAGCTCTTAGACCTGGACATAAGGACCTGGACTTGTTGAAGTCCAGAGGAGGGTAACGAAGACGATCAGAGGGCTGAAGCATCAGTGCTACAGGGAGGGGTAAGACAAAGTTGGGACTCTTTAGCCTAGAGAAGAGAAGGCTCTGGGAGAGCCTTCCAGTTCCTAAAGGATGTCACAAGAAAGACAGAGAGGGCATTTTAACAAGGGCGTGTAGTGATAGTACAAAGAAGAATGGCTTCAAACTGAAAGGGATAGGCTTAAATTAGATATTAGTGAGAAATTCTTCACTGTGATGGTAGTGAGGCATTGGAACAGGTTACCCAGAGAAGTTGTGCGTACCCCACCCATGCAAAGCTTCAAGGACTGGCTGGATGGTGAGCAACCTGGTCTCATGGAAGGTGTCCCTGCCCACAGCAGGGGGTTGGAACTCTATGGCCTTTAAGGTCCTTTCCAACTCAAACTACTCTGTGATTCTATGTGTCACATTAAAATGATTTAATTATTTTAGTTGATAAGCAAATTTTCCTGAACTCTTTGTCATTGATAGGTCTGAGACTTTCTTCTCTCCTTTCCACACCTGACTTTTCAAGAGGAGTTGGGATTTCTCCTGCCTGTGACCCCTTTTGTCATGGGTCCTCAATGCACTGGCCATTGTCTACATTGTAGTGCTCTGCAAAATATCCATTCAATACTTTGTGTGTCTTATCCATTTCTGCACATGCCAGTCACAATAGGTCTTCCTGTCTGGGTTCCAATTAAACAGTTTCCCCAATCAGACTATAAAAAAATCTCTTATTATCCACATCTTGAAGCAGGTTTTTTACTGTTTCGTAAAGGGGTAATCACATTTTGGGAAGGTGGAAACATTCTCTCACCGGCAGACTGACTTTCTCTGGGTCTCCAAAATCTTTTCTACTTCATGATGATTTCTAATGCAGATTTATTAAATTAATTTTGACTCAGACTTTTAAAATCTCATAAATTTTCAACCCATAGCATGACATTTTAAAAAAAAAATTTTTGTCCTCGAATTACCAGCCAGATAGTTATATGATTAATGGAGAAAATAGGGAAAGGAGAAATATTAATTTCTATCTCATCTAAATTGTCAGTGGCTTGACTAGACCTTAATGGATTGCATTGGCAACATAGTTTATTTACGATACCTGTCTAAAGTTCCCAGAGCACTGCAAAAGGTTTTAAGTATCAGAATAAAACATTAATATTCAGGTGCTATATCAATATATTGGAAACAGCTCCTTGCATCACAGATCTAATCAATAACCTAATTTTGGTCAAGTGAATGTGAAAAACAATGAGAATGAATGCAATGAAAGATTATCAACCTTTATTTTCAATCATTGAAGAAATGTTATGTGTGAGGAATAGTCATAGTGTCATGACAGAACATTCGGTGAAATTCCCTTTCAGAAAGTCCTTGAGACTTTCAATGAAAAAAAAAAAAATAAATCTGGGTTTAGTTACTACTGCTGTCTTCACAGTCATTTCCTTATCATTGTAAAATAATTTCCTAAAACATAACATTGTTCCAGATTAGAAACTTCACAGGTCCAGGGACCTATCTATCCCTATAAGGACACAGTATTTCAGATGCTAAATTTTATCTTTTTCTCAGTCTACAAGAATTCTGTTGAAGTTCATGGAAACCAATGATAAACAAAGTTGATTGTCTGGAGTATTTTTCTCTGAATGGCCTGCATGCTCATTATTCCGTTGGCAAATGGGACATAACACAATAGCCTTAGGGAGAAAGCAATTCTGCTTAAAAAACTCAAATCCAAACCACACTGCTCATACCAGCTACTAAGTGTTTTAACCTCCTGTCCAAATTATTTGTAAATCTGGGTCAGTTGCTTAATTGCACGTGGGTGTCATGTCCATCATGTAGTTAACAGAATTTAATTTTTTGTTATGTCAGACAGAGACTCTATTTCATGTATGAGATTATTCAATTTTCATAAGCACAGTCCTATTTCTAATTTTGTGGCTGTCTTTATCTGAACTGCACTGGTACTTTGAACTGAAAAACCTGATAAGTTAATCCAATTCCTACTCTACCCAGCTATTTTGATTTCTCTGTAGTAAGTCTATTGCAGTAGAGGTGGTTGGATTTTTACATAAAATAAGCAATCCCCAAAGCATTTACATGTAAAGATATTTTACTGCTCCTGTGACATAGTACAGAAAGTTGTAATATATAAGATTCAGGCCCCATTTCTACACCTTCCATGTATGTCTGCATTTAGCCCAGCACTAAACCTCTTTCCCTTAAAATGAAGACCATTTTAAAATGACATGCTGCAAAGATGTCCTGCCCTGCCTATTAAGATCTTATTGCAGCAATACAATCTTATTACTGCTTCCAGACATTTCCACTGCTTATCATTTCAGAGTTAAAAGTGCTTTGCTTCTCCAAATTCTTTCCTTGCAAAAGAAAGTCCCCAAGGCATTCAGCTTCATAATCCTTACTGTAGTTAAATGACAATGGAAGGTTTTCAGTCTGAGAATTAAAGGGAAAAAAATTTGAAGAATATTCCTTGTTATTTCCTTTTGGGGAAGAGAAATTTGGCAGAATGATTTCAAAAAATGCGAAAAAAAGGAAAAAGTAAAAAAACTCAAAGAATAATAAAGTGAAGAGAGAGAAAAGAAGAATGGACAGAAAAAGGAAAAGTAAAAGAAAAGAAAAAAGAAAAGAAAAAAAGAAAAGAAAAGAAAAGAAAAGAAAAGAAAAGAAAAGAAAAGAAAAGAAAAGAAAAGAAAAGAAAAGAAAAGAAAAAAAAGAAAAGAAAAAAGAAAAGAAAAAAGAAAAGCATCACATAATCTTTGTTAGTCAATTTTAATGTAAGACATGGGCCACTTCTATTGCCAGTCACATCATTTGACATAGTAAGTGGCAGATTCGATGTGTCTTACATGCCTGGCCAAAAGAACAAGGAAAGAGGGAGTTTTTTTATATGCTTGGGATGTTAAAAACATTGCTTCTGAATCTACACTGGTAATTGTATGTCTATGTGCAAGGGATGTACATTATGAATGTACATTATGGATGTACACGTGCCTCATTATGAAGAACTTTTGGAGGCCTTTTTGATTTTTTCTCACAGCTACTTTACAAGACATGCAAAGAATCACATGTAATGACTAGTATTAAAACACAGCTACAAAGGAAATTAACAATTTGTTTTGACAAAATGATAGTATTGATGAGGAGCTACCACTGTTCATTGGTGCTATGTGTCATAACACCCACAATCAGAGCTAAGTTCCTACTTCTTTGGGAAATTAGATCACGTTTACTTCTTTAAGACATTAGATCGTGTTGTAAATTCGTATTTCACATCAGAGATCACAGTACGGGCAATGAGGTTTGCATTTGTGATTGAAAGGAAACATAAGCAGCAAATGAACTGAGGAATACTTGGCCACATAGATTGCCTCTTCTTGCTCTCATCGGGGGTCACGATGTTGCCCCGTGGCCAGCCTGAAAGATTGCTGATGGCAGCAAGTGACAAACGCTATTGCATTTCATCCCCGGTTTTGTAGGTCCCTGCAGGGAAAGTTACCATGGTCTGGTCAAGTCTTCAGATGAATTTTCCTAGTTTCTGTCATTAAAAAAGTCCTAGTCAGTTTCACTAACAAAACAGGCAACATTATATGTAATGAGTGTTACTAAAACTGCATTTATTTCTTTTACTTAATTAATTTTAATGCAGACTAATGTATTAAATCTTTGCATGATGCATTTAGTTCATTAATAGCTTATGTTGTTTTATTTCAATGCATACAATATGTGTTTATGTGAAGTGAATAAGTAGCCTTTGCTACTTATGACAGTCAAATAAGAGTATGTATGAGTAAGGAGTTATTATTATGACTTGAAGAATAGGCAGCAGTCTGATGTAAGAGAAGAAAGCAGTGTTTAATTTTTCATTGTAATTTCAATGGCCATTTATTAGATTCTCCTACTTTTCTGAATTTCCTTCCAATTTTTCTTTCAATGAGAAGGTGCTTTTAGCCTGAAACATCTTTCAATACCAGCATCAGTGGGCCGGCTGACTGAAACTTCAAACACCTATTGTTAACAGAAAATCAAAAAAATAGTGACTAAATAAAATATTTTGAAAAGAAAAGCATGCTTGGTTTTTGTAACACTGTTGTAAAAATTTTGGTGTGATTTTTAAGGAATTTTTCAGATTTCATATTCCAGTCTGGTTTTCATATTTAATAGCAGTGACTTTTTAGAAATTTATCTTTCTTTCTTAAGACTGACTTGAACTTAGGTAGCCAATATCAGATACATTTCTGTGGGTTTTTTTGTTATGCATTGATAACATTAGCTTAAAAGAAAAAAGGAGAAAATAAAAAGAAATATAATTTTCAAAAAGATAAGACACGAAGAATACATACACAACTCTGCTAAATTAAGAACAATATTCTGGAAATACAGAAGACTGAGAAAAAATGTGTATACAGCTTAGATCACAATTGATTCACTGACTGTTTCACAAAATACATACAATGGAATGGTAATTAACTGATTTTCTAGCTCAAAACCATAAACCAAAATAAACTCTTCCAGTCTAATTATGTTTAGTTAATTTAGGGTCTAAAAAGGAATGCAGGGATCGATAGGTGGAGTTGGAAGGGAGCAGTGCACATTCAGAAGAACATTTTGTTTTACTTCATGAAGAATCTCTGCCTGTCCTGGATAACTAAAAAAGATTATAATCTAAATAATATAAGAAATATAATGAGCCTGGGGTGCCTGTTGCAATGCCAAGTCATCTACAGTCCAGTCTCAGAATACTGAGGTTAATGAACGATATTTTAACCAAACAGGAAAAAAAAAAAATAGATACCTACTGAATATGAACAAATAAAGAAAAAGATTAGTGAAAATGTTCTAGTCTGTTTCCTAGAGAGATTCACCAAGATGCATGGAACAGATAACAAACTTTCTGTTCAGAACTTCACTTTGCTCCGGCATTTGTTTTTCAATGACTTTGAACTAAAATTATCGATTTCAAGTTAAAACTCAACACAGTGGTACCAAGGCTATTTCCTTGTCCTTTCAGAAATATCCATGTAACCTGTGATCAGACAACAACCAGAAAAGTCAGCAATATTATTATATATAAAAAAACCTAAATTTCCAATAATTAGTGGTACCTTTTAGTGAAGACACTGCCTACAGTGTCTTTGCATGGAATACTGTCAGATCATCTTATTCACATTATTTAGGAAATCTCAGCACACCACATTAGAATAAAAGCTGATAAAGATACAAAAAGGCTTGGAAATCGCTTTAACAAAATAATTAGCTGCACAAGAAGCTAAACTGTCCATATCTTCTTTCTTCTCTATAAATCTCATTTCTTCTATGATAAGGAAAACAATGGAAACATCAATGAAATAAAAAAAAAAATAAATTAACTATTTAGAAATGAACAGGTAGACTCAGGAACAGAATGTGTTCATGAGGCTAAAGAAAATCAGACATAAAAAAATAATTCAAAATCTTTGTGGCCAGTAACAGAATTTGCAGCTAAAGATGGTGACTTAACTTGAAGTAAATGTTTCTACATTTTCTTAACAGGAATTAACCTTGACAAAAGTTTCAGAGGAACCTTCTGATATGGAAGCCATCTGAGTTCTTTTCGTGTTCTTCTGAAGCAGCTGGTACTTGTCATTTTGGGAGTCTGAACACCTGACAAATTTTTGGCAGCTCTGAACAAGTCTGGCAATTTCTATTAATTTATATTACTGTCAAAAATATTTCAAGAGCCCACAGCTCAGTTATCACAAGAGGGCACTGCAGGAATGCCTGCTAAAAAGTATCCAAAGATGCATCTGAAACATGTTGGTTATTGCTTCTTTTTTTCATTTTCTCCTTGCATTCAAGTAGAATAAAGGCAAAAATGCTAAAAGAACTACCAAGATCTCACAGCTTGTTAATGAAAAATATTCATCTGGTGAAGATATCCAAGAATTCATACAATATAGTGTCAAAACATTCTGTTATCAAATTTTTAATGCTTACTATTCTTTATGGGGTTCTAAAACATTTCTTCCACCTCGATCTTGCCCTCATCATCTTTTTTGTGGCCAAATGTTTGCTATGTTTAATGGTATGATCAACAGCCCATCTGAGGTGCCACTATAAAAATACACACAGCATAAGGAACAAGCAGGGGGAACTGAAAGCCACAGTGCAACTAGGAAATCTGTGATCTAATTGCTATTGCTGAAACATGGTGGGACAAATCACCCACAGTGGGAATGTTTGTCTACAACAGGAGACTCTTGCTCCAAGGACATCCTCCTTGCATAGAGGATAATTTCTTATTTTGAGTGATAAACAGTCCAACCAGAGGACAATTATTACCAGACCAGTTGCTTGCCAACATGGCTGAACTAATGAGAGATACAAGTATGGACTACAGTGATCACACCTTCGTGGAATTCTCAATAGCGAGGAGAGTTGTAACACTGATTTTAAGAGAAAAAACTTCAGTTATTTAGTGAATTGGTTGATGGGACTCCCCAGGAAACCGTCCTCAGGAACAAAGGAAATTAACAGAAATGACAGCTCTTTAAGCACATTTAGAGTGAAAGAGATCTTGATTCCTACGCGTAAAAAAAAAAATGGACAAGGATGGCATGAGGCCATCATGGCTCAGTAAGGACCTTCTGACTCAATTAAAGTATAAGAATGAAATGCACAGGCACTAGAACCAAGAACATGTCTCCTGAGAAGAATATAGGGATGCCATCTAGATGTGCAGTGATCAAATGGGGAAAGCTAAAACATAGTTGGAGCTGAATTTGGCAAGAGATGCAAAGCATAAAAAGAACTTTTAAAAGGATGCTGTCTGGAAAAGAAAGATGAAAGAAAATAGACCCAGTCTTCTAGAAGTAGAGTCCAGCAAGATGGACAAGGTCTGAGATACTCAACAAATTTTTGCCTCATTTTCCAGGGGCAATTTCTCTTCCCACTTCTCTCAAATCCCTGAACCTCAAGCGCTAGAGAAAAAAGTCCCTCCCATCACAAGGGAGGATCAGGTTCAAGGCCACAAGAGGAATATATAAAAGTCTATAAGACTAAATAGGCTAAATCTCAGCACTCTGAAGGAATTTGTTGACGTAGTTGCCAATTTGCCACTCTCCCTGACATTTTAAAAATCATGACAAGTCAAGTGTAGCCCCCAGCGACTGTAGAAAGGGATACTATATGGTCATTTTTAAAAAAAAAGTGGAAAGGAAGACCCTGGTAGCTACCAATCTGTCAACTTAATCTCTGTTCCTGGGATGATTACAGAGCAAATCCTTCTGCAAGGTGTGTTGAGACTAAGGAACACAAGAAAATTATCAGACAGCCAATATGGGCAAATCATGCCTGACTAAGCTAGAAACCTTCAATAAGGGACTATCTGTGTTAGTGGACAAGAGAAAACTATGGGTATCATCTTACCTAGCCATTGATGGAATACCCCACACCACTCTTACCTTTAAACTTGAAATTTGAGGTTGATGGGTGGGCTGTTAGGCATATAAGGAATTGGTTGGATGACCACAAGTTACAGTTGTTGACTCAGTGTCCAAGCAGAAACCAGTAAAGGAAGCTGTCCCTCAGTAATCTCAGCACTATTTAATGCCTTAATCAACACCATCAGTGGGATTGAGTATACCCTTAGCAAGTTTGCAGATGACACTAAACTGAGTGGTGCAGTTAGTTTGCTAGAGGGAAGGGACATGATCCCATCCAGAGTGACCCTGACAGGTGTGAGGAGTGGGTCCATACAAATCTCTTGAAATTCAACAAGGTCAAGTGCAAGATCCTGAAGCTGTGTTGGGACAATTCCCAGTATCAGTACAGACTGGGGGATAAATGAATCGAGAGCAGCCCTGGGCAGTAGTGTGGATGCTATTGGTTGATGGAAAATTGGTTATGAACCAGAATTGTGTGCTTGCAGCCCAGAGCCCCCCATGTGCTGGGTTCATCCAGAACCCCGTGGGCAGCAGGGCAGGGAGGGGATTCTGCCCCTCTGCCCCGCTCTGCTGAGACCCCAACTGCAGGGCTGCATCCAGCTCTGGGGTACACAAAAACACACAGACATGTCAGAATGGGCCCAAAGATGGACAGAAAATATCAGGTGGCTGGTACACCTCTCCCATACCACATCTGTCCAGCTGAGGCCAAGCTGAGAGTGTTGGGATTGCTTACCCTGGAGGAGAGAAGGCTCCAGAAACACCTTATCGTGTACTTTCAACATAGAAAGAGAGTTTATAAGAAAGAGAGAGTGAAAATTTTTGCCAAGGCATGTGGTGACAGGACAACGACAATGGTTTTAAACTGAGAGTAGATTTCAACTAGACATATGAAATATTTTTTGTAATGAGGATGGCAAGACACTAGAACAGGTTGTCTAGAGAAGCTGTGGGTGCCCTGTCATTTGAAATATTCAAGGTAAGATTGGGTGAGGCTTTGAGCAACCTGATTTAATGAAAAATGTCCCAGGTCATAGCAGGGAGACTGGACTACATGAACTTTAAAGCAACCACTGCACTCCACATTAGAAAAACCATGCAACATCATGCAACTCCATGATCTTCAGAAAATACTTCCTAACAAACTTATCTCTCTTTCATTTTGTGCGTGTAGGAATTCCTGTTACTGAAGATTCCACTTTGCCAGGGAAAGCCTCATCCTTTTTCTTTTGAAGGTATGCTTTGCAGGAGGTAAAGTATCCATGTGAATAATTATATTATGCGTACACCTGTGTTTTAAATGTGTTTTATTTCTAAAACAGACTATATCAGGTATATGGTATGCTTTCATTCTAAAGTTCATTGGCTGTTTGATTTTTACTAACAGCGTAGAGGCATCATTTTTCTCCAGTGAAGTACACTCGATCTTTCTCAAAACAAACTATGAAATGCATCTTGAAGATAAGCTAAATACATTTATTTATTTATTTATTTTTGATATCACGTCATTCTTAGTTTTTCATAAGAAGCTAAATATCTGGCATTTTTTACTTCATTTTACTGCTCCAATATTTTTGTTAAAATGGTACTCTTAGTATTGCTAAAAAAATAAAATCAAAATAAGAAATTCTGGTCTCATAAATGCATTTTTAAAAAATTTTATCATGTATTTTGATTCCACCATAGTGACATTTTAAAGCAAAAAGATATTGCACCAGAATTATTTTGACTAATTTTACTTACTAACATACCCTTACTAAAATAATTTGAAACATCCTGAACCCTATGAAATAGCACTGGATTTTTCCTTGATTTATTTTAGTCACCTTCCCTTTGGTATATCCTAATTGAACAGAGTCTATCTACATGAGTAAGAACAACTTTTGCTTTCTGTGGGTGAGCTGATGGCTTCTGGGTACTTTATGTTGCACAAGAAATACAGTCTATATCCCTGTGTTCTAGATATCACAAAAATTCAGGTGTCTTACCAATATGAGCTAGCTAGAAAAGACAGAATTGCCCTTCTGTGAGTATGAAATAAAATTTAATCTGCCCTCATACTTACACGTCCTTTTTTATTTTTTTTTTCAATTTGTAACTTCAGGGTGTTTTCAAAGCTCAGGAAAACCAAGGCTTTGAAACTGGTTGACACTATTATCTTAAAAACTTGATGTAAAGCAAGTCTGTGTATCTCTTTGATACCAAACTAGGAACTGTGTTTCAGGTTAAGCATATCAGTGCATTATTTTATGGTGACTTTGCTGTTTTTCAAAACAAGTGAAGACAGGTCATAAAATGCAGTTCAGTTCTGCTAAGCTTCTTAAAAATGGTAAGGTTAAGCTAGATTTAAGAAGCTGCTGGCAATTCACATCATAAAATAATCTTTTGAAGGCAAGGAATCAGCAAGCCTGTGATTTCAAAATAGAATAAAAATCAAATTTCCCAGTAGTACATATTCATGAACTACTTTTTTGTTTCTCTGTCAGCTGCAGCAGATGCGTAATATACATTGTCTATGCACATACTATTTTGCTAGAGCAGTGGTTAAAAAATGACTTTCATTGTACTTAGATTCATCACATTTCAAATGCACATTTGTCTTCCAACGATGAAGAGACATATTACACACATTTTGATAAAATTGTGGATTCAGCAAATTTTGTTTCCTTTGGTGCTAAAGGTCTTCCTGTGACAAATTTTGTGAGCTGTGTTAGGATTTTGGAATGTGTGTTCCTCTCAATCCATAGGCAATTTTGCAAGTGGGTATATGCAATAATTAAATAGTTTGTATTAGCACTGGGGAAATCTTGATCAGCTGTAGTGGGTAAAACTCTGGTTTGGCAAATATGCTGAGTCATTCACCAAAGTGGACTTGACACGAAAATTGGGCACTACCCTTTCAATTCTTTACAAATGTTCACACACAAATAAATGTTTGATATCCTGAGAGCTGGAATTGATTTCCTCCTTTTCAATCCATTTAAGAGGATTTGCTACCTACGTACTAACTGAATAGTAGACTGGTGTTGCTGCAGCATCTTTCTACCTGTCTGAATTCTGGTATTCAACTACTGTTCCAGCCACTGAGGTCTTTTCACTGATGGATCAGATCTCAACAGCCTCCTAACAGCACTCTGGCAGAGAAATTCTTTTTTCTTACTTGATGAGAATGTTACTTAAAAAAGAACATAATATTTTCTGAGTTTAGAGCTAGGAAAAAACCAGCATAATATCTGATAGACTCTTGTGAAATATACTTGATAATCTTGTACATGGAAAGCTAGCTTTTTCCCACCACCACAGAAGGAAACACTCTGTAGTTCCTGAAACGTTTAAATATGTTTCAAATGACAGCGTTCAAGTTGAAAATTCCTCCTGAGTACTAATAAAAATTCTCTAATGAAGAAAGACAGAGAAAGCAGACAGTTCAGAAGACTGTGGAAGAAAATTCTGATCATTATGTTGTATATACTCATGTGGACTGTTTTAACCAAAAAAATTTGATAGCAATTTAAAAAAAAATAGGTCATGCAGAAATGGATGATAATACACAAAAATCAAGGTGGTAATGGTGATTAGTTCGGTTGGTCAGATCATGGTGCTAGCAATGCAGGTTGCAGGTTTGACCCCTGTACTGGGCTGTTCTCTTTGGAGTTGAACTCGCTGATCCTTGTGTGGGTCCCTTCCAGCTCAGAATATTCTGTGATTCTGTAAATAAAATACGCCACCTAAATAGGTTGCTGCTTTTCCTTGTAAACATTTTACTCACTAAACTATGATAATGTTTTAAATACAACAGCCTATTAATCCCAGAAAATGTTAGAACTCGGAGCTGAGTATAAAGTTTTGTTGCACATTGTTTTTATTAATTTTAACGTAGCTGCAGAAAAAAATATGTAAACGATACTAAGCAGAGTTGAATTCCTAACCTCTGGAACTCATGCTGTGGCAATAAGAAAGAAGACAAATATGACAATAAGAATTAAAAACTTATAGTTGATAGCCTTACATTGAAAGTATCAGAGCATACGCATATATTATTAGAATTGTTCAAATATAATGTAATTACCTTAAAAAAATCATTAAAGTTTGGAATAGCCAGGAGATATAATATTACGTACTTGAAGAAACTGTCAGGGTATCTTGGCAAGGTTTTCTGCAAGATTAAAGGCAGTAAGGAACCTGCCAATACTGGCACAACACTGCACTAATAAATAACACAGGATATTTATATATATCAACAGTTGGCACAGAGCTTACTTTTCTTCCTGCAAAGAAGTTTGACATCTTTCTCCTGTGCTGCAAAAAAAAAAAAAAAAAAAAAAAGCGNAAAAAAAAAAAAAAGGCTTTGCTATATTTTATTGCAACAAGTATTTGAGGTTGGACTAGTGTAGAACTTGTAACAGAGACTGTAATGCTTGAGCATTTTATTACTGCTACATGCTGATTTTACAGTTGCTTCTGACTTTCCCAAACTTTGACCATATGGTATTGATTTTTTTGTCAGATGTTTTAGTTTAAACTACTATCATTATCTGGTGTTTATTTTTTAAAAGTCTGTCCTGACCCTCCAACCCACCACCCCAAATCTTGAAATAATTTCAAACAGTCTTGTGTTCTTGTAAGTAAAGCTTTAACATTTTGATTTTAAATGCCTTGCAGATATTCAGTAGCAATTCTTTAAAGCTCTGTTGCTTAATCCTTCAAAGATTTTCCTTGCATTGGCCATTCTCTAAGAACATTCTCCTTGCAACTACTGGTCTTTTTTTGTCAAAGCAGTGTTAGTCTGAGGTCCAAAGCTGGCCAGTGGTCTTTTCTATTCCCTGTTCTCTATTTTCCACACTTCTCATTAAAGCAAGAACCAAGACATTGAATAAAAATTTTGTCTACCAAATGCAGACAGTATAATGGAGCCTGAGTGCAGGAAGACAGGTTAAAATAGGGAACAGGAAATGGACTTACAGCAGCCTCAAAGGCTGAAGTTGTCTGGGAAAATAGATTCACTTGGCAGAGCTGGCAAGGCAAAAGGACAAGGAATATGTAGTGAGGTGCGGATGGCATGCTTGTACATTGTAAACAAGTAAAGCAAAATAAACCAAAAGGCTTGTACAGTATTGCCAGCAAAATATTCTCAAATTGGGTGATTTTATTTGACTTTACTGCTTGCCAGTGGACAAAAATTTCTGATCCCTGACTCAGGCAGTAAGAAAAATAATAAAAAACTATTAAATAAATGGTTAAACCACAGGTCACTGTAACACAGGGGCATCCCTGCCCTAGTGTGAGTCACCCATGGGTTGCAGTTCACAGCTGGCACAGGTGAGCCACAGCCACAGTCTCTTGCCCATGTCCCTGCTCTAGCCTGTGTCACCACCTTATGTCAGCTCATGACCTTCTCCCACAAAGGATATCACCATACCCACCTCCTACTTACACCTCCTCACTTCTGACCAATACCTGGACTTGTCTGGCCACCTGACTGAAACCAGGGGATCGGACATTGAGATGGGATTAGGAGTGGGAAAGTAAGATTGAAGCCTGGGATTGAGTCAGGATGCCATGATAAGAGGTGAAGCGCATCAGAAAAATTTCAATTTGGCATCAGTGGGGACAAATTAAAGTGGCTGGTAAAAAGTCTGCTATGGACAGGATGAAGGAGGATGCCGTGGTAGAGAGTGCAAAGGCATTAAACTAAAAGTTGTCAGGAAAGAAGGCTCTGTATTTCACCAATACATAGCATGTGTTTCAGCAAACTATTCAGCCCTTCAAAATTCTTTTGTGTGTGCTCAGCTCCACCTTTCCCAGACTCTGGAATTCTCTGCATCAGTCATATTTTCCTTATGAAGAATATTTTCTTTTTATCAGCCTGACACACAAGTGCAGCAATGTGTCTGCACAAATGTAAAAGTATGTGGAAAGATGTTTCCCTGATCTTGCAGATGAATCAGGAACACTATCCCTGGAATATACTTAAAGAAACAGGAGGGACCTTCACATGGTGAATTCCTCTTGTGAGCTGGATACAGAGAATAATAAGTACTCAGGCTACTGAGAGAGATTCAGGTGTCATGAGGATATTTCAGGATGGATATTTCTTACTCTGTTTGGTTTCTACTTCCTTTAATCATTTCTCAGCAGCAGCAACAATAGGAAAGAGAAGAAGGAAAAAAAGAAAGCAAGTGTCTGGAAATATTTGTCCATATGTGGTACTGATTTTTGTTTTCACTTTACTGTATTCCATATTCTAAAAAGTAATGGTAAGGTTTAGTCTGTCCTTTGTGTTTCTTTGAACCTTCAGGAGAAGTTCTCGTTTGTATACAAATTCTACCTGTTCAATCTCACAGAGCAAAACCTCATTCTGCTGTAATTAAATCAGACAAAAGCCCAGCCAAACAAGAACCAACAGATGGTGTGCATCATATGACAATCTTTAGGAGTCACTTTGAAGTGGTGTTCTTTGTAATAAACCCTGTCACAGCATGGTGCATTAACAGCTCCCCATTCTCAGGTTTCAAAAGTGTTGTATGATGTGTTGAAAAACAAATATTTGTCTGCTTTTATTGTTTCATCTTCATCTATATTGAGTATTGATCCAGGGGCTACCATTCACATCAAGAACTGAATGAACAGAGCAAGCTAAACATCTGGATAAAAATATTGCTGAGTTCAGACCACACAGATATATTCAGAAATATATTTTCAAGTATTTTCCAGGGCACAGGACCCTAGAAAATAAAATTCAGAAAGAATCAGAGAGTAGAAATTTTTTTATCCAAAAGGAAATTATTGATGCATTTAACTACACTCTGATTGATAACACATTAATCTAATGCAATGAAAGTTTTTCACAGTAATAGTAAGGTTTTCTGTTAGCAAAGAGGAAGTGAGATTGCAGGAGGTTTCCTTCTGGGCTTGTTTATGCCTTGCCATCCCCATTCCTTGTTTCTGACAGCTAACACCCACTTCTCATGCAAATCTTGCCTTGAACTTTTTGCTCCAAGGAAAATCTTACTTTTCTAAGTCCACATTGTAATGATATTTGTCATTCTTGTCATATTGCTTAAATGTCACTCCGGAGAAAATAATACAGTAATTAGCAGTGATTTGTGAAGAATGTTTGCTCTGGGTCTAGTTCTTCAGAGCAGCAGTCCTCTAACTTTTGTGTTGGGGGATTACACTTCTTGCTTCCTGTAGGTAGTCAATGATTTTTTGCCTCTTCGCCACAGAGTGATGGTGCAGATTTGTCCGTGTGCCCACATTACTGGGCACGTCTCTCATGCATTCACAGTCTCTATTCTGCTGTGCTGCAAACTCTCACCAGTCCACTTCCAGTACAACACCTAGTGTGACAAAAAAAATAACAGAAAAAATGTTCTTGCAGTCAAACTGCTTCGTCTCACCTGCTCAAGGTATTGCAGGGATTTTCTACACTGCCTTAAATTTAAATAACACTGGTCATGTTCTCTATCCAAAACCCTCACTGTGAGCCACTCCCTTCCCTTTTGCTTAAGAATGCCTTCTCTAACAATAAACTCCATTCTGTAGAATATTTTAAAATGCCTTACTTTAAACAGGAACTGACTCTTGTGGGGGTTAACTTTAACAAAGCTAGAGGTTCTGATTTAAGGAATGAATTTTAAGCAGAAATGCGACTGAGTAAAGATGTTCACCCCTTAAGAACAGTGACAATAAAATAGAAGAGGTGCAGCTGCATCTTGTTATCAGATAAGAATTGTAGCAGATAATTTACACATTGAAGATGTTTAAAAGAATTATCCTGAAATTGTAGGTGTGACTGAAATACAGATTATTTAAAAAACAAAAATCCAACATCACTGACTAGAAAAAAATATTTCTCCATCCAGTGATTTATGTCATCTTTTTATTTTTTATATAATTAGATACGAAGTCATAATATAACACCCTGTAATACAGACTATTTCTGATTGATTTTTATATTTCACTTTCAAATACAATGAATAAATGCATCATCTTTTAATATGGATTTCCAAAAAAATTGAAGCCATAAACCTGTAGATATAAAGGTTGGTGTTGGAATGAATCACATTTTTGTCATTTGAAGCTGTACACCTCATATGTATTAGCAAAGAATTTTTTTTAAGTCTTTTGGTGGATTGTAGTCCAAAAGTAGGCCAAAATCTGGATTTACGGACATTTTAAGGATTAAAACCACATTTTGTAGAATACGAAATAATAAACACCTTTAACAGGAAGCCATGTGATATTCTAGATGATAGTCATTTCAAATTGCTCTTCTCAGCACAAGTGAATACATTTTTTTGTATTTTCAAATTACATGTTTCTTGTCTTTTCTTGCATGGTATGGAACCATTTATAAGAATGCTATTGCTAATTTTTATTTTTCCATGGACCCATTTCTGAAGCAAAACCTTTGACACTAATAGCTGACTGTAGGTTCTTCCTCTTTTTTTCCTTCCCCATCAAAACACAATTCTTGTCCACAATTTTTCTAATCCGTCTTTGAAGCTCACGTCTCTCACTTTCAAGAATTTTTGTGGAGAGTTCCATGATAACCCTATAGCATCCCATTATAGCAGACACTTTTGCATTGTAAACATCTGACTTGGGATGAAAGTTAGGAAATAACATCAATTTCCTAAAAGTGTGACTTTTTGCTGCTATGCTAAAGACATTTAGTTACACATTTCTTTATAATCCCTTGACACTGTTATGTTTATAATAATTTCTTGTCTCCACTAGGATCTCTTTCAGGTGTTCAGTGTTCCCATATTTGGAAAAACGTACCTGGCTTCTCTGATGTACTGTGTGGGATATGGCATGAAATAGAGGGTGAAGGGATTTCCATGAGATACGCCATGAAATATCAAATGACAGCATTCCAGTGGGCAGGATGGTCCATTGGTGGGGGTAATAAGTTATCAGGCAGAGGCCAGATGACCCTTGCTGTCCCAATTGGCCACGTGGAAGAGGGACTGATCATGGCATGTTGCAGTTCTGTTCTGCTCTCACACAACACCCACAGCCGTTGCAACCTCTGTCTTTGTAACCCTCGATATGCCTCTTTTACATACAAAATTGGTGTCCTCCTGTCTGCACCTTATATGCAACAGGATATTTTGACTACAGTCCAACTCCTACTTCTCCCAAAAATATAAATTAGCATTCGAAGTCCTCCATGTCAGAGGATCGGGATACAACCATCCTGCAGACAAATCAACAGGCCTGCTCACCTCTCCTTCCCAAAGCAGGTCAGATTTGTGCCTCTGGCTGTGTTGGAGTGTACCCAGGAACACTTGTACATAGTGCTATACACTGATATTTTGCAGGTCTAGTGAATTGAATCTAACAGGAATCCATAATCTGTTGCTTTAATAAACTACACTATTTGTGAATCTCTGAGTGAAAGTTCCTGTTAAACTCAGCCAGACTTAGAGTGTTCAATTGGTAAATCATATTACTGGTGAGGCTGTAATCATAAATGAGACCAGACTTGTAGTGTAACCAACACTATTTGCACATCTGGAATTTTATTGAATGCAACCAAACTTATAGTGCCAAATTAATAGCACAGAAATTAAGCCCAGCTGCACCCAGCACCTGTGATCTCAGAAACAACTGGAAAGCAAGGGGTTCATCTTTTACCAAATTTCTATGCTCCCAACATGACTGCGCTAACAGCTACATATTCCTGCACTGTTTCTTAAGGCCATTTTGAATGTTTTCCTTTAATTTTTATACTGTGAGGAGAATTTCTATGGAATTTCTTCATGGTATATTTCTGTTCATCACCGAGTCACTGCAATATTAAAAACTGTTCCAGTCTCATGCCTTGCCCTTGCTACTAAACTTCTGCTTTAGAAAATTTACTTGACTCAAATAGGTTGAGAAATCGCAATGTTCTGAGTTTTCCTGACTGCAGAAGACAGAGCTTATTATATTCTGTGGTTTTAATATATTTCCTCATAAACACGTGACTCCTCTCAAGCAGCATCAAATTACAGCACATGGCCCAGGATTGCACCCAAATTTTTCTGAAATATCTCTTGGGAATGAGACTTCACAGCTTCCTTGGTCAGCCTGTTTCAGTGAACCAGCAGCTGCAGAGTAAAGAAGTTCTTCTTCGTGTTCAGGTGGAACTTCCTTGCATCTGTTTCTGCCTGTTGTCTTTTGTCCTACTTCTTGTTAGTGTTTGGTATAAAGTTCACCAGAAAGCCATGGCATCAGTGAGACCTTGTCACCTTGTGCCAAAAAAATATTGCTTGAATGGTTTGATTGAGGTATTCTGGAGTATACTCAGACCATAAAATGGTGTAATCTAATTCTTTCACCTGCTATTTATACGCGTATTCCTAGCAATAAAACTGGAAAATCAATGAGGTGGGTTTTTTTGGGTTTTTTTAGTTCAATGACAGAAACAAAATGAAATGAAAAAAAGTCCAAGTGATTGGAAAAAAACCTTTTTTGACAAAACAAAAATTTATTATTTTCTTAAAATTTGACCTTATCTTCTCTTTTAGATGCAAATTTTTTGTCACTTCAACCTAATTTTGCAGATAGCTTTGCTTCCTCTATTTCCTATTCAAATATTCCAATATTTGTTTATAAGTTAATTTCTCATGTGTAAAAGAAAAGAGGGTGAAGAAGAAGGAAAAATAAGTACACAACCCAGGATTTTAACTACAACTGACAGCAGAATCTTAGGCTTTTTACAGCCTGAAGTCCAGACTCAAGGCATACAGTCTTCAGCTCTTCTGTGTAGCAGATTATTGTGCACATCATCAGTGCATTCCAGCATAGCTGCAAGTCAAGTTTTTTTCTGAGGGGAGCTGAAAGGGTGAGAAAGAGGTTATGTTGCTCTCTCACAGAGGCTGAAATTTGGAAGATTTTTGGAAATGAATTTTTTCTTAAATGACATTGCTGCCATTGCTAGATCTTCAAGGCAAATAATGCATCCTTCTATTTTACTAATCCAAATATTACATTTAGGCTGAAGGAATGTAATTAGCATTGGCTTATAATCAGTTGTTGACAATGTTAAGCTCTAAAATAATTTCTTATTCAAATAATTATTCATGCTAATTTAAAGCATTCTAATCCATCATCAGTATAGCAATTTTCATACAGAGGGAAGGGCATGTTAGTGCATATGCTTTTAATTCTGTACACCTTCACCACAGCTGATGGCCAAAGTTTTCACAGACAACAATTAACACTGCTTTGTAACTCTTTTAAGTACTTAGGCTTCAGTACATTCAAAGATCTTGGTCATGAAGATCTTGGTCATAAAGATCTTGGTCATTCTCTTGTGCTATCAACGTATTTCAGCATCCAGGTTTGGTTTCTAGGTCTGAATGATACATGTGCATTTTCTCTAAAACAACACTCTAAACAAAGTTCACAAGCCAGAGCCAGTTGTCTAAGCCATTAGATAAATAAAATATGAGTAATAATGATTGTCCATACATGCCCAGTACAAGTTAATATGCATACTTTTATGAAAATAAAAGTATGGTATAAATTTATGCTCATATGCTTAAATATTATTCTTTATCACAGGTTCACACTCTAAGTTGTAATTGGCAAAGATATTACTTAAATACTGACTGGACTCTTTTCTCCCTTCCTTTTTCCTCTGTGTGCTGTGCTGGAAGACAGAAATGGAAACTCAGATTTTCCATTTACTTTTAGGATGCTCTTATGCAGATTCTGTCAGGGAGGAAGATACATGGTTGTGACCATAGATATATGGTTGTGGCACCCATGGCTTCTGGAGTTAGCTCATCTTGGTTGTTGTAAACTATTTCTGCAGGATTTTGAAGAGATGGCTGAGAGGGGACCCCATCAGTGTCTGTCAGTGCCTGCAGGGAGGGGTCAGAGCAGGGACCAGGCTCTGCTCAGTGGTGCCCAGCAATGGGACAAGAGGCAATGGGCAGGAATTGATTCACAGGACGTTCCACCTGAACACGAGGAAGAACTTCACTGTGCAGTGACTGAGCACTGAACAGATCACCCAGAGAGGCTGTGGAGTCTCCCTCTCTGGAGACATTCCAAAACCATCTGGGTGCAATTCTGTGCCATGTGCTCTGGGATGGTTGGACCAGACCTGATCCATTGTGTGATTCTGTGCTCTTACAGTGCTCAGTGCTCACTATGACAATACTGTGTGTTAATCAGTACAGTCAAATATTGTGTTGTCCAAAGGCAGCATGTGCTCCTTCCATGGAAGAATTAAGATGTTCATTTTATAAAATAATTGGCGATAAATGTCAGTTTTCCTTAACTGAAAGAGATAAGAAGCAATACTATCTTTCTATTAGGCACCATCAGAAGGAAATTACACTTTGACCTGTGGAAATTTTTTGAATTATGCATAAATATATGTTCAAAGCCCAGCTGTTCTGAATTGGGTATTTATTCCTCCTTTTATAAAATTCTTTAGACAGGCAAAATGTGACATTTCATGGTCATACAGACTCTTCAAAAATATTACAGAACTGAGAAATAAAATCTGGCATTTGATCACTGTAGAAGATTTTCCTGGATACAAGAAAAAGACAAATAAGTAATCAGGAGGTAAGGACAAAGGACTTATTAACATAAGACTGAAACAACATCATTGAATTCCACAATTCATGCTATATGTAGGTTATTAGGACCCAATCCCTTTTTTTTTTTTTTTAATTTTACCCTTTTCCTTATGTTCTGGAAGTCTATTATATATTTTTGATGGGTTTACATCAGGCTGGCAGCCTGTCACTTAGTGGGTTTCCTCAGGGATCAATTTTAGAGCCAGCAGTGAAGCTTGTCAGAGTTCAATGAGTGTCTGGACAATGCTCTTAGTCAGAGGGTTTAGTTGTAGATAGTCCTGCAAGGAACAGGGACTTCAATTTGATGATCCTTGAGGGTCCCTTCCAACCCAACATGTTCCATAATTCTGAGATTAAAAATAGGATGGATGGTCCCCAAACTCACCCACATTTTTTAATGAATTTGATATGCAAATACATCTGAAACAGTGGCTAAACAGCTTTTATTAAACAATTCTCTCACAAAACACTTTTATCCTAAAACTAGTGAAAAATTCAAACTGAATAATTGATGGAGACAGCTTGGATAAGGTAAAGGCAAGAGGTTTACTATTCAGTTACTTATCATAAACAATCAAAAAGTTCAGTGTCTGCACACTGCAGTTAAGTGTGCCAAAACTTATTTGCTTTAGACAGTACAGTATTATGGTTTATTCATAATAGATTATATAAGATAGATGCACTAGCAATATTGTACTAGAATTTTCTGTGCTAGAATAATCAAACATTCACTGTTTATTGAAAAATGTCAATAATCCTGTGTTATTTTCAAAGTATATTTAATTAATTATCTGTTACACATATCATGGGGTGGAAATAGAAAGGAAAGCAAGGCGTAAATATTTCACTCTTTTCTCACCCATCAATATTCACTATAAGCTCATTTCTCTTGGCTCAATTTAATGCATTTAAGTTAATCTAGGAAAAAATATTATTTAATTTCAGAATTTTGAGTTGTCTTTCCCCTTCTGTGAATCTATTGATTTAAGACATAGATATTTTCCTTCTTTATAGTAAAATTAGAAAAAGTCGTTCTGATTCTAGTTAAGTTTTCTAGTCAATTTGTTCTTAGATTAAGAATATTTTACATTGTTTTTATAACACAATTGTTCTGTGAAGTTTCCAAGTTCAGTTTAGCTCATTTTTTTAAATTTGATTTTATTTGCTTTAATTATGGTTATGATAATTCGGCTGTATAGCAGAAACATCCTAGGATAAAGATATTTTTACATTTATTGGAGTAGTCTTATCCTGTGGCAATGTTACAATCTTCCCATTTTATTACAGAAAACTGAACATGATGGAGAACAAAAAGGCAAGCCTTTGTCCCCAGGCAAGTAGGTGCAATTTTATCAACCTTTTAAAATATCCCTACTTATGTATGTTTTCATAGACCCTTGCTGTTAAACCGGTAAACTCCTGCCTGTTTCACATTTGTTCCACCCTGGCAGAAATCCTGAGTATCATGAAGGTAGGGATACCTGTATATCACCCTCAGAGCAGAACAGCTCTAGTTCTTTCCATAACCTGAAGAGATTATAAATAGAGTTTGCAAGTGATAAGGCAACCCAGCTTCCAGTGCAGGAGCAGTAGGACCAAAGTTCAGAGAGCTTTTGCCACCCATGTTTTTCAAACTTTACACAGGTAGACACAGTTTTGTCACACTTTAGCAGTCCCTTATGTGTTTTCCAGCTCCATTTTTAATAAAACACTTTAAAAAAAATTACAACCTTATTCATTTTCTTTAGGGTGTTGGAGATATTTTGGTTAAATGTAGCTAATGAAGAAAGCACTAAATCCTATGTCATAGGATCAGCAAATCAGAGAATCAAGGAATGGTTTGGACTAAAACAGACCTCCAAAATCATCCAGTTCCAACTGCCTGCCATGGGGAGGGACACCTTCCACTCGACCAGGTTGCTCAGAGCTCCATCCAACCTGGCCTTGAACTCTTCCAGGGATGGAACAGCTTCTGTGGGCAACCTGTCCCAGCCCCTCAGCACTCACAATAATAGATTTCTTCCTTAAATGCAATCTAAATCTTCCCACTTCTACTTTAAAACCACTGTACCTTGTTCTGTCACAATAGATCCTGCTAGAAAGCCTATTCCCACATTTCTTGTTAGTTTCCCTTAGGTATTAAAAGACTGTTGTAAGGTCACCCTAAATCTTTCTCTTTTCCTGGCTCCACAATTGTAATTGTCTCAGCCTTTCCTCACAGAAGGGGTGTTCTATCCCTATGATCATTTTTGTGCTCAAATAGGACCCTACCTTTCCCATGCTGAAGATTCCAGAGCTGCAGGCAGCCCTCAACACGTAGGGCTGATCTGACTAATTGATATGTATTTTCACTCAGTTCTCTATAAAGTTAAAGATCTGATAAGTGGCAAGAGCCTGCAACATCAATATCCTTTTGCTCATGTGTACAGAACAGATTTAGTATAACAGTCTAATAATACATTTTACTTGCACTACCAAATTAATATTATTGTAAATTAATACTTTCCTGTGTTTGTATATGCACACAACATTCATGCATATATATAACAATTCTGTTTGTGTTTGCTTAGCATTCTACTTCATCAATTAATAATTTTCTGAAATCCAGTTATTCTTTATAGAGATAATCTTTGCAGGAAAAAAAATCCCCTCAAAAAATTTAACTTCATTCTGTCTTTGGGGAAAGCAGCAGCAGATGATGCCAAAACCTACACATCAGTGCACAGATGCATGAAGGTTGTAAGGGCTGCATTCTGTTATTGAGGAAAAGGTATCTTGTTCAAATAGCATTAAGCTGATTATGGAAGGAATATCCTGATTACAAATAGCTGTCCCAGCAAATGCTTTTCATGAGGCAACTGTGATTCAAAATCCAATGTGATCAAACAGGTTAAATCACAAGTAATCCCTGGAAGTACTAAAGAACCTCACAAAATTTTTCAGCAGCTTTTCATCTCCTATCTGCTAATTCATCTTACCTATTGACATGAATAAAAAGGAAGAAGTGCAAGTTTTGTTTCACATTTGATATAAATGACTGGACTCTTAATCTATTGCGTAATCTTGATACAACCACATAAGAGCCAAATCTCTGTTCACTTGTGGTTTTCCTATCAAAAATAATTCCTTTAGTTTGAAGGTCTTTAAGTGTCTTGTTCTCTGGAAGGATAAAGAGATACTCTTGAATCTCCTTCTCAGCTAGTGACCTAATAACTGTAGTTTATGTATTTGGTCATAACTGTACCCCCAGACATCTCTGCTGATCATATTAGGATGTCATCATTTCAAATTTGAGCTTTGTCAAGCATTTCTGCCTTCAGCGCTAAAGAGAATGTCCTTCTTAAATTGCTAAGAGGTCTCGTGAGAGGTGAAAATCCTATCTATCATCACTTATATTGAGTTAAAACCTTAAATCATCTGAATTTGCTTCCTCTGTAAGTGCTTGTTCCTTTTTAAATTTAGATGTTCTGGAAATGTAATTAAGATAGTATTTTTTTCCCCCTCAACAAGAAGTACTAATATAAGAGAGAAACATCAGTTTTCAAGCAATGCAGCAATCTGGAATCTGCATCTTAATTGAACACAAGCTTTTCTATTGTTCTTGCTTATTCAGTTTTACAACTCTAGCTTTGATGTGCATCTTTCACAATAAGACTAAAGCAACAATTTAAAAGAAGAGCTGAATATGGCAGAGTACAGTGGAATCTGAAAAAAAAAAGGTAGTTTATATAACAGGAAGAGCATCCAAGGTGACAGAAAAGACTACACAAAATGTGTTGATTCTTGTGGGATGAAAATGTTGCATCTGAGCACATAGAAGGTAAATTTTTTGTATATTTGTTATTTGCTTTTTTCCCCAGGATAGGAAAGCATCCAGGTATACTGTAGCTTAATCTTCTGTATACTCAAATATTCAGTGAGAACACAAGCCTGTCATGGGTTTATACTGCTGTAAATTGGACTGGAAAGCCCAATCTAATGCTTGACATCTGTCTTACAAGAGCCCAGTGAAGTCTTACCGAAATACAGTATATCACTGCAAAGCTGTAACTACTGTCTTGGGTATTTCTTCCCTTTCTCTGTCACTTCCACACTACATCAGTATTTTAATTTATTTTGCAGAAATACCTCCAATTCTCCTTGAAAAGTTTCACTGCTTTTGCTCACTCCTTGCTATAGAAAGCCCATGAATGCTCACATCCTTGTAAGGACCTAAATGAAAAGCAGAAAGACAACTTCCTTAATTCCTTTTTTTTTTCTAAATATGAGAGGGTTTTTGTAATTTGTTTGCTTGGTTGGTTGTTTTTTCACATCCCAGGTTTTCTATAATGGTTTAAGGCCAGCTGGCAACTAAGCACTGCACAGCCACTCACTCACTCACTCACTCACTCACTCACTCACTCACTCACTCACTCACTCACTCACTCACCCTTCTCTGGTGGGATAGGGGAGAATCAGAAGAGTAAATGTCAAAAAAGTTGTGGGCCGAGATAGATGATTTAATGGGCAAAGTAAAAGTCATGCACAAGCATGAACAAGGAATTAATTCCCCAATTCCCATGGGTTGAGCAGGGCCCCATCACACTTAACAATGACTTGGGAAGACAAACAATATCTTTCCAAACATTCTCTTTTCTTCTTCTTCCCCAGCTTTAAAAATTGATCACGACACCATACAGTATGGGCCGTCCCTTTGGTCAGTCGGGATCAGCTGTCCCAGGTGTGCCCCCTCTAACCCCTTGTGCACCCCGTGTTCCCTCGCTGGTGAGGGGAGATGAGGGGCAGAAAAGGCCTTGACTCTGTAGCAGCAATAACAAAATCATCCCTGGTATCAGCACTGTACAAGCACTGCTCAGTGACAGCCACAAAATCCCTGTGTTATCTGTGCTGTTTCCACCACAAATCCAGAACACAGCCCCACACCAGCTTGTGTCAAGAAAATTGACTCTGCCACAGCCAGAACCAGCATGGTTTCCTAGATCCCAGGAGCCTCTGCTGCTTTTCATCAAACTTTTCCTTCCTGAGATATACATTTTCCATTCATCACCTGGCATCAAGCTTTGTCTCTCAGGCTCAGGGCACAAAATGCACTGCCTCTACATCAATCTGATGCTGGTTTGGCAATATTTCTCTGGCTGCATATTAATACTCTCAAAGTTGCCTAGTCCCAGGAAAAATGCTTCCCTGGGCACTTCCTTGTGCCTTCAACTTTCATTGTATGCACCTGCTGCGCAAAGCAGTTTATGTATATCACATGCTTTTGCTTGTAGTCACTTCAAAAGATGCTTGTCTGAGAAGCCATCTTATTCTAATCCTGAGTAATTTATTACCATTCTGGAAAGAATACTTAGAATATGGACTAGAGACATCTTCATTTGAATGTCTAAAAGCATGTACACAGAAAAAGGATTGCTTGTTATATCATGAATACTTCTTTGCAGTAAAATATTTCTCAGTTAATTGTGTCCAATTCAATAAACATTTTGAAAAGAAAACATAATTTTTTTAAAGGAAATAATTTTAATAATAGTCATTAAACAAAAAAGTTTGGACATGAATCTGTTTTCTTGGCTGATAGATAACCAACTGCAGAAACACGTAGAGTATCTCATGGGAACAATTCATTTAGATTCCTCATGTTTCCTAAACATTTCTGAGGATTTGGACACCATTAAAGACCAATGTCTGGGCTCAGTGAAAACTGATTGAACCCTGCAGAGTAGCTCTTGTCTCCTATGAGAAATCCTCTACTTCTAAAAGCAAGAATAGACAAAACTAAAATTAATTCTATGACAAGACATTAAGTCTTCCTCCTTTATCCAAGGCTCTCCCTCAGGGATCTTGAGAGAGAGAGACTCCAGGATCCTCTCCCTGAACTGTTCAACTGTACAGGAAATAACTATGCCAGGTTGTTGCAAACCTCTTAGCAAGCTCAAAAGGAGAACATCTTTTTTAATTTGGCTTTAGGAATTACAGTAGCCCATTGTAGTTAAGTAGGTACCACTGTAGACACTGTGGTCTAGGACTGCACGTGAATGATGAATGAATGGGTGTACAATAAGTACAATAGAACATGTACAGACTTAATTGATAAATTGAGACACAGAGGAAAAAGAAAGAGAAATAAAAATTTTATTAGGAATTTGCTAGTGGGATGCTTCTGTAATACATTTCCAATGATTGTCTAAATTTCTGTTTCATATTTGGATTGTTTATTATTGTTTTATTTCCAGAACGTCCTCTGCTGTTTTCTGCAGTTCAAATAAGTTTTCACCCGAAGCTTTGACTTTAGAAATTTTTCTCTGAGAGAATTTGAGTTAGAATTTGCCTAATTCCTACCAGCATTCTAGCTATATAAGTTTATTACTCTAAGCCAGTTTCTGCTCAAGCAGTGACAAACCACCTGTGGGAATAGATCAGACATATATGAATCCCAGCCAGCTGTAACTGCAGCAGGCAAGTTGCTGGTTCACTGGAGTAGTCTACTTTTATTTATTTGTTCCTAATTATAGGACAAGGATTTTAAAAAATAAAATTATAGCTGTTTTCTGCAAGGCCAATCTCTCCCAGAAGAATATGTTCGAACAGTATGGAAAAAGTTTGCTTAAAATAATGCTGTATTTTTCGAAATTAACCTTCATCTGTGTAGACTGGCAATCAAATGTTACTTAGAATTGTAATCCAAGTAGTATAAAAGGGAGAAAAAAAATCCCTGGAGAAGAAAATGTTCAGTCTTCTTCCTTTAAAATAAATGATCTGCACAGGAGAATGTTTTGAATGCAAGATTAATGTACATTTTATTCAAAGAATACTTGCCATATACAATCTCATGGATGAAAGGTTTATTTGAATAGTTTTATTCAATTTGAAATAGGCCATTGTAACACTTTAGCATTGTAAAAATGGGCTTTTACAGTGTTTGACACGTGCAAAATGAGTTGATGCTTCAACATCTGTTCTGAAATATTTACAAAATTCCCCTATTAAATTTTAACATTGCGCTCTGAAGTATTCTGCACAATGTAATCAGAAATCCTGGTATATTTTGTTTCATTCAAATATTAGATCTTCATGGAGAGCTTTGAGATGAAAAACTCTTGCAGGTCTTCCTGTTGAAGACAGAAAATATTGTATTAATCTTTATATAAAACAAATTATACTGAAAATCTCTAGTCACATATAAATAATGGCTTCTTAATTAGTTTTGCCAGACATTTAAGTTTCAGAGAGATTATAAAGCAAAAAAATATAAGTGTTACTACTACCTTACAGAAAAAAAAAATTGAAAACTCTAGAGAGCAGATTTTAGTTCTTCAGGGTTCTGTATTGTAGGGCAGCACGGGGGAAAGCCCTGGAGGAGAGAGGGGCCCAAGAAAACTGGTTAATATTCGAGGATAGCTCCTAATAGCTCTGAAGAGATGGATTCCAGCAAAGAGGAAAAGGCAAAGACCTGTTTTGATGAACAAGAAGCCCCTGGATAAGCTCAAACACAGCAAAGCCTGCAAAGGGTGGAAGCAAGGATGGGTAGCCTGGGTGGAATGCACAGAGATTGTCCAAGCAGCCAGGGATCAAGCTAGGAAAGTTAAAGCCAAATTAAAGATCAAAATAAACGTGGACAGGGACATCAAGGGCAAAAAGAAAATTTTTTTCGGTGCACGGTGATAAAAGGAAGACCAGGGAAAATGTGGGCCCTCTCTAGAAGGAAAGAGATTTGGTTAAGTGGGATGTAGAGAAGGCTGAGGTACGCTCGGTTCTGTCATATTTTATCATGATTTTTATTCAAAATCACTAATCAGTCTCTATCTCATTTTTTCAACCTCTGGGCTGTGATGATATCATTTTTGTTTGCATGTTCAACAAAATAATTTTCCAATGAAAAAAGTGGATTATCTGAAACTGCAGCTTCTTAGGTAAGAAAATCTTGGTTGCAAGGAAAAACACTACTATCATGGCCCAAGAGAGAACTCAACACTAGAAGAGTTAGAAAGATGATGTGTAGAGTTAACATATTTCTTTTCCTTTTCATACTTCTTAAGTGGTGAATGAAATTGAGAAACAAGAAAAAATCTTGTCACACCAAGAGTTAGAGCAAAAAGTGAGAGAAGACCTAGATTTCTTGTACAGACCTACTTGTATTAGAAAACAAGGTTGAACAGCAGAATCCTATGATTTTTATTAATTATTATTGGTTTTCCTTTAAGAATTCTGAGAGTTCTTTTCTGGTCATTACGATAAATCACATTTCATTAAAAAGTGTTTATTTAGCTGATGCTGTTTTAACTCTACTGCAGTACAAATTAAATCAAGACCATGAACTACCTATTGGATTTCATTTTGGTTGGTCTGATGGTTGCTGGGTTGGGGTATTTTTTTTATTTTGCTTTAATTTACAACACTATTAGGAAAATTGGAAAAGGAGGAATAACTACTTTAAGACAATGAAGCACATTGAATTCTTAAATTTTTGTGGTTATATTTTCTGTAAATCTGTAGCAGTTCCACTGTCATGAACATTGGCTTAATATCCAATTAGTACTTACTAGTGCTAATGATTTTAGATGTCAAAGAAGTTATATTTTTGAACTATTGTGATGATTAGAAACTGTGCTTTAACAATGAACAAATGAGATTTTAATCTCCACAGACTGGAAGATGTTACTTAAGTATCCTATTTTAAAGAGCAAATTTTCCAACTTAGTCAGTGATTTGTTTTATTGATTTGATTAGCTGTTTCTGCAATGAATTCAGTCTGTTCACTGATGAAAAACCAAAACAAACGAGCACTGACACATAGACTGAAGATAATTTCTGATACAAATTATATTTAACTTATTTTTCAGTTGAAAGATAACATGCTCACAGATTGTTAATTTGAACCCTTTGGTATTACATGAACATGTAGGAAGTTTTCCGATAATATACCTAGAAAGAGTAAAAGATAAAGATGAAGCCCACAAAATTCGCCTTATTTAGAGGAGGTTGTAAATGATTTTTCAGAATAAAAAAATATTAGAGTTGTTAATTTGGACTGAACTTCTGTAAAAAGATTATATAGACTTTTCAGCAATGTTATAAAAAAGAAATGTTAGAAGCAATATATTAATGGGCATGATCAACAAGGTATATGCGTATTTTGGTAATAAATTCCAAATATTCCATTATTTAAAACAGAGAAATATCTGTTCTATGACAGAAGATAATTTTAAAATTCTATGATCTGTTCTTGCAGTCATTTACTGCTGAAAAACTTTGTTTCATTCTTCCTGGTATAAGTAATAAAGAAATATTGTACTTCCTGATTTTGTTTCAAGAAACTCCTTAAATACTGAATATAGAGAAAATATTAAAAGTGTAAAGTGTATGCTTTCAATCTTCCTGCCCAGAAACCTCTGATTTGGTTATTACATCTTGCATGCTACTTGTAGTTTTATTTCCTGAACATAATCAAACTGGGAAGGTTCAGGCAAGGGCAAGAAGGATGGACAGGTATGGAATGTGTGCTTCACAAAGAGTAAATGAGAAGGAGTCTTCAGTGCAGTAAAAAATAATCAGGGGGAAGATAGTGGAATAGAGTGGTTTTGAAAGATCTGTAACATCATGACATTATTAAACCAGATAAATAAGGATGAATTTCTCAGTGTGTGTGGATACATTATCGGTGTTGATTCAAATAAGGGAGTATTTGAATCTAAGAGTGTGTTCTCTTCTGGGCAACTGTGGTAGATGTTACATCCAAAAGAACTCAAACCAAACCAAACCAAACCAAACCAAACCAACAACAAAACAACAACAACAAATTAATTTTAGGATCTGGGCCAAGGAAAAAAAAAGATAAAAGGAGCTGAAAATGGACTCCTGCATCACTTGATTTAGCCCTGTATGGAGCAAAGAGTTTGTATAGTAAGACTGATGGAAATTAAGGGTTTACACTTTGATGTTACTGACAGCAAGGATCCAATTGGGCATTATTTGCTGAATCAAGTAGCATAAGGTAGTCTGAACTTATGTGAAACATTAAGTCCTAACTGAATGACAGTGTAGATACTTTCTCAGGAGCAGGTCATTGTTTAAGATACTAGAACAGAAGCATCAGCAAGTGCAGAGAAAGGAGACAAATATTATCACCTCTCTTGTTGATCTCTTTGTAGACATACACTAATTCAGCTGACGTCTCAGCACAGCCTTTCCAAATTATTTTAGTCCCAATCAGCCTACCTGTCATGTAGAGATACAGATGATCTTTGGAAAAAAATGTCTATGTCTGTCTTCTAGCACTGAAAGAATTAGTTCTGCATTTCGAACATCAAACCAGAAGTGACCAACTCAGCTATTAGAAGCAAATTTCAGAACTTTGTGTTGAGTCCAAAAAAACACCATAAAATCTACCTTAACATTTACGCTGGTGGCTTAATTTTAAACTCCATCACAAGTTTATATGGCAGAGGTGATTAATGATTTTGGAGATAAATTTTATGAATTTTTTTCTTGTTAGATTAAAAACCAAAAATCTATTGAAAGTGTTTTCTTTTGATCATTTGATAGTTTGGATTTTATTGGCTTTTTAGGCTTTTTATATATATTCATTTTATATATATATATATATACACGTCTACACATATATACATACACAGTTTTATTTTACTGCTGATATTTATGTGTTTTATTTTGGTTCCACAAGGAACTATTACTTAATTATTATATTTAGATATCTCATTTAGAGACACCTAATGTACTTTTCCAAACGCTTTGTAAATGTGCTGTAGCTTTTTAATGGATTATTTCTTTAGATGGATTTTAATGCGTTTTGTTGCTTCTATGTCTCTGTCACTGAGTGTTTAATGTCAAACCTCCTGTTAACTCCAACACTGTGCAATCTGCTGTTCTTTTGTTTTCAGTACTTTGTAATTGCAAATGTGTTGAATAGCAGAGGCATCATTCTCCATGGGAACTCTTATGCAAAGTGGGTATCTGAAGATAAGAAAAATTGATGTGAAAAATTTTAAGAGTGTGTATGCAGTAAATAATGCCATTGATTTTTTGGGTTATGTTGCGCTTGTGCGTATTTTAATCATAGCTGACTCAGATTTCAGTTCTTCAAAAATTCAGGTCCGGTTGTGGTGGCAGGAAAAAAACAATTTAATGTTTTGTAATTGCAAGAAGTAACTCAAAATCGATTTTTCATGGGCTAATTAGACCACAGTAATAAACTTATAGGACCAGAATAAACATCTGTGGCTTTCTTCTCATTTTTAACTAAACAAACAAACAATAATAACATTAAGCAATATATATCCTTTTACCTGCAATTTTTAGGTTGATTGCCATTATAGAATTTATGTTGAGGATAACTTCTTTATGGGAAAATTCTTCTGCACCAATTCATTCCAACAGATGCTATAAAGAGGAATGATATATTTGACATTTATAAGACCAATAAATGTACCCAAAGTTGTCACGGTAAAATTTCATGGGGGGAAATCTCTGGATTCACAATGTAGTAATGATTCTACTTATATAGAAATTATCTTCATCTTTAGTAGTGCAACAATTTTAAGGTACCTTTAAGAAATAACAGTTAGGTTCCTAAAACACATATCCATAAAAGCTGTAGTTTGTTTTAAATAGCTCCTGGTTTCTGTTTGCTTATTTACATACTCAAGAATTCTGCTGATCTAATCCCTTTCATCTTACCTAATTATCCTTCTCCACTTTAATATTATTTTGAAAGTAGTTGTTTCCTTTTTCTTTGGATATAAACCAATATATTCTTCATTGATTTCTCTTTTTACCATATATTTACTTAATTTTTTTACCATTTTCTGAAAATCATAAAAAATTTTCCTTTTAGCAAGTTTCTCATAATTCTATTTTTTTCCCTAACTTTCACTTTAAACTAGACTGTTTTATTTAAGTTTTTTTCAAAGTTCTGCTCTTTCAGTTGTTCTTTTAAAAGGATAAAGCTTTTACTATTAAATCTAATTCCACCCATAGAGTGGACTATCCTATAGAGCTTTTTTTATTATCCATAATGGCTGAAATAATTTTAATTTTTTTACTAATATTTGTCGAAATAATTGTTTGACACATATTTCAAATGTTATAGATTAAATGTAAAATAAACAGAAGCATTAATAATGTTTAATCAATTCAATTAAGAATCACAATATTATATAGTGAAAGGTCCTTGCTAATAAATTATAGATTCACTAAAAATTCCTAAGCAAATGCAAATTATATATACTTTCCATCAGGTCTCAGGCTATGATGGCACAAGAGTAGTATCAGTCCATTCCTTCATGAAAACCACTAAAGAAACCCTTACCCTATTTGGGTAGGTAAGGAGAGTGCTGTTTTTTTTTTCCTTCTACCCAAAGCTGATCAAGCCTTAAGTGTTGACATGTACCCAGAAATCCATGTAATTTTTCTCTACCTACACACAAGATGAAATGAACCTTGGAGATACTGTTTTCTCTAAACATGAAAGAGAGTGACTGAAATAGAGAACACAAATCCCTTGTTGCACTATTAAATAAGGTATTAAAAATGTAATGTTTAGAGGGTGACAAGCATTTACCAGCAGTAAATGTTTCATGCTCAACTGAGTTTTCCTTAAGAAGTTGTGCAGCTAGAGAATTTTATCACACTCTTCTATACTGCGGTACATTGACTCAAAGAGTGAGAATATAACAAGACAGTGATTCAGGTGTTAAGTTATGGCAAAGTGTCAATAAAAAGACAAACAAAACTAGGAGTTTGTTAGGTGAGAAGCTAGAGATGCCCTGGCTGTGTGCCGTGGGAGCCCAGAACCCGCCGTATGCTGGGCTGCATCCAGAGCCCCGTGGGCAGCAGGGCAGGGAGGGGATTCTGCCCCTCTGCCCCGCTCTGCTGAGACCCCACCTGCAGGGCTGCATCCAGCTCTGGGCTCCCAGCTCAGGAGGGACAGGGACCTGCTGGAGCCAGGCCAGAGGAGGCACCAAGGTGATCAGAGGGATGGAGCAGCTCTGCTATGGGGAAAGGCTGAGAGAACTGGAATTGTTCAGCATGGAAAAGAGAAGTCTTTAGGGTGATCTAATTGCAGCCTTCCAGTGCCCAAAGAGACCCTACAAGAAAGATGGGGAGAAACTATTACAAGGGCCTGGAGTGACAGGACAAAAGGATGTCATGTTGCCCAGAGAAGCTGTGGCTGCCCCATCCCTGTAAGAGTTCAGTCCCAGGCTGGATGACTCACTCAGCAACCTGGTCTTCTGGAAAGTGTCCCTGTCCATGGCAGAGGGGTTGGAACAAGATAGTCTTTGAGGCCCCATCAAACCCAGGCCATTCTGCGATTCTACGAATTGATGGAAACCTTTCTTTTATCCCTATGTGTCCATACATGTGCAGGAATACTTACATGTAACCAGGAATGTAAAAAAAGAATATGGCTATTACAATGGAATTATTTTATGCAGCTTTCAGTTAAAGGGGTCTTTGACATCTATGGTTTGAGGCTTGAATTTCATATCCGTATCTTCCAGGATGTCCTTAGTATTTCTAGGTATTTTCATGCTGCACAAGAGGATGGTGTGCTTGCAATCACCACTCGCTGGTGTGGTGGAATGTTTAAACACACAGACTCATAAACCCACCTTGCTCACGAAGTGTGAGAGCATAACTAAAAGCTACAATCACATTAAACATGCTCAACAGTACCTAGAATTTGAATATTACTCAACCCAATAACCTCTTGTAGTTTTCTTATTTTTCTATGACTCCTGAGGAATAAATGGCTGGTCAGAGAAACTGTTGTGATAACTACATTATTCTCACATCCACTGCTGCCTTCTTTCAGGGCCTGGAACCTTCCCTTTTATGTCCTATCATAGTAAGCTTCATGTTATCACTGAACACCATCAAGTCCAATTCTTCTCCTTCCTCTAGGTGTCTGAGATAATGATCATAGTTAATGTGTTTAATATTTGCATGCAAAGTAAATCTACTCTTTCAAAACACTACTGTTCATGTGTGAAAAAGTACATGAACTCAGGAAATGAGACCCAGGACCCAACTTCTTTTTATGTCATTGACAAAAATATTTCCTTTGAATAAGTTGCTCTCTCCTACCTTCCTCTCCATCGGAAGAAGAGCCATCTGCTGAATGCCATTCTCCAGCTTGTTTTCTCTTCTCTTAGTTCAAGGAACAATGTGCAATAATTATTTTTAACACAATTTAAAAACCATAATATGTCATATTTAAACTTAGTGAGTAGCATTACATTTTCCATTAAAACTTCATACTGCTTCTTAAGTACAACTACTCAATGATAACACTTTTTTATAAAACTCTTAAAAGAGAAAAATTTTCTGGAACCAAAGTTAGTAGTTGCCCAATTAAATCTACAGGAAAAAACCCAACACAGTACATCTAGGTACCTAAATCCAAAGGTCTTTATGAAACAGCAGCTGCTTAATCCTCATAAACAGTTTTCTGGGTCTACTGATGTACCTCTATGTTTCTTCAGACATATAAAATGTTATCTTAAATCTGTCACTGACTTAAGGTGTATTAATACTTTTAATACTTGAGAAAGAAATATGAGGTGGAAAATTGAGTGTAAAGTGACATTTGGGGTAAAAAACCCAACTCTAAAAGACAATCAAAACGCTATTTGGATTACAGAAGACATGTCATACTTTTCTTTAAAATCAGTTACAGATTCCTGCCATTCCTACAAATCAAGTACATGGTTTCTTATAAATGCATCATTAGAATATTTCCTGTTGCTTTCAAGTAAGCACTCTGGAAGAAAAAACTTGCCTACATAGAGTATCAAATAAAAGACTGGTCTTACACGAGGGGCAATTATCAAAGCTCTAACTTCTTATGGAAGCAGTGAGACATGGAAGAAATATCTTGAGTCTGAAAGAACACCTGTTGAACTACTGATCTATTAAAAGTTCCCTGAAAAGCATCAGCAGGAGAAATAATGTGTTTCGAATTTGACTGAATTGAAGTGATTAAAGTATATATTCTGTTGAGAAAACGTAATAATGGGAAGTAATTGTTTGCATTTCAAAAGAAAAATCAGCTATTAAGAAAGCCAATATATTTTCCAGAAAATTTCTCTACTTTAGTGTATGACAGGATTTACATACAAATTTGAAAAACTTGGGGTAATAAAAAAAATAAATAAAATGTTGCAGAAAGCTTGTAATGACAAAAAAGTTGTGTGTTTGGTTGCTTTTTTTTTCCCTTAGAAACCAAAACACAGCAAGTCCAGGTGACGAAAGAATGCAGTTTTTGTTAGGTACTGTTCCAGTAGCATTCTCTACAACTGAGGGTGATGGTGTTATCATTATTATTATTATTCAGGTACATATACTATGTTTACCAGACTACTTGTATAAACATTTTGTTGAGCTTCAACCTTTAAAATTTTAATAAAAATTTTATTGGCATGCCTTTTTTAAAGATGAGCACTGAGAATAATTGAAATTCACACATTTTGTCCCTGGCAGATATCAGAATATTATTCCATCCTTTTTTCTTACATAAGTCTTGATGTTCATCCTCTTCACTTTCAAATCTTAAGTATAGAATGTATATTTTAATGAAAAAAAACACATTATGAATGTTTGCTTTAATTCCAAGATAACCCCAAGGGGTTCTGAAGATAGAGAACTCAGTTATGTTAAATGCTAAGATATATCACGTATTTAAGAAACATTCACTGTTTCACTTTGGCTGCAATCTTTAGATAAGAAGAATCTTAAACAATAGAATGTTATACACATTCACTGAGTTTTAATGTTAAAAGCAATTAGAGTGTCCATTGTCCTACTTTACTCATGAGGTAGTCAGGATGATTGTACAACAGAAAAACGTACTTCAACATGTTTTTCCAAAGATGAATTTTTCAGTGAGCCTTCAGAAGGCATGGTCTGACCTTTCCCTTTTATAAAGGATGTTTTCAAGTAGAGGGCTTATGGGAAGCTCCCTTTGCAAAGCTCCTAGTCCTTCCCCTAATGGAAAATCAGGCCTTCGAAAGGGAGAAGTCTTCAAAGGCTCAAGTGAGTTTGGGTCTGTTTGGACCAATGTTGTAAAAAAGGTGGAATTGACATGGTAGGAGGAGGGCATTAAAGAATTCAACTTACCAGCATGGGGTGGCACCTCATTTCTTTCCAGCTTTAATATCAAATTCTCTCAACACTCACATTCCTTATGTAAATCTACCTTGATCCTAATTTTTCCTCATTATCCTATCACATGTGATTTTGCCTGGAAAACACCACTTGCTGTGACTCCTCTGAGAAGCTCATTACTCATTTTACAAATCCATCAGAACAAGCCTAAAATAAAAAAAAAATTCTTACATATTACACCAATTTGCTGAATACCCAATTATAATTTTTTTTACCAAAAAATAACTGTTGCCCATTCTATTGAACATATAAGAGTTAGAGGAGATCAGAAAAAAACGAAAAGCAATCTGCAGACTATTCATAGTAAATCATAGGGTTGAATACAGAAAGGCAAAAATGTTTAGGTGATTTTGGATAATGGAAAACAATTATTTTAAGTATTTCGCCCTTTAACATTTCATTAATTCATAGAAAATATTTTGTACGTGTATAAATGCGCACATATTGCATAACTTCTGTTATTCCGATTTGGTCATTGAATTTCTCATTCTTTTCTTCTTCTCCTTACCCTTCAATTACCCATCCAACTGGTGTATACCACAGTCTACCCTTGACAAAATACTTTTGAGGTAGTAGTTTACAATTCTTTCCTGATGATCATTCAGCAAAGAGTGCTTTTTAAATCAGCAGGACCCCTTGAGATATACTTACAGCACCCTCAAACAAATGAAGCTCTCATGTTATAAAATTACAAATTATCTTAGAAATCATAGATAATGGTATATCTGACTTATGCTGGTCTGGATATTTCTTTAATAATTTCTATCCTTAAAATAACTGAGGTCTTCCTGAGTTTTAAAGCAGACTATGCTGTCCATAATGAATGAGAGGGCAATAATGATAACATTTACAGGAATTTGACATCACTCACAGTAATTATAATTAACATGAGTAAGAGGAAAAATAAGTTATCCTCCCATCCGAGTAATTTAAGATTCTTTCTTTGATTTTGTGTAATATTCAAGTAAGGGTATTGCCACCTAAAACTAAAGAAATTGTCTGTGTGAGGCTCTCTGGTGTCCAAGAAAGGTAGACTATGAATGAATATCTCTGTTTAGACCAAACCCAAAAACGTTCATAGAATCATAGAATAGAATATCCTGTATTGCAGGGATCATCGAGTCCCACTCCAGGCCCTGTACAGGCCACCCCAACAACCCCACCATGTGCCTGAGAGCATTGTCCAAATGCTTCTTGAGCTTTGCTCAGTCTTGGTGATATGACAATGTCCCTGGGGAGCCTGGTTCGGTGCACAACCACACTCTGGGGGAAGAACCTTTCCCTAATATCCAATCTAAACCTTGCCTGACTCAGCTTCTGGCCATTCCTTCAAGTTCTGTCACGGATCCCAAATGAAGAGATCAGTGCCTGTCCTTCCACTTCTGCTCATGAAAAGGGTGAAGAACACCATGAGGTCTCTCCTCAGTCTCCTCCAGGCTGAAGAATAGTTGCAAGCAGCTTTCCCTGCTCTTTTAAACAAAACTCCGATGGTAAAATCTGTTGAATTTAAGCCAGAGGTATGACATTCAAGTTTGTCCTACAATTGTAATTTTGGTGCAGTTGAATACATCAGATTAATCTGTGCCTCTTTTCATGCCTGTAGCAATAGTAAGTAATTAATTTCCTGGTTGATCAAGGCAGTCTCCATCGAGTCTCTCAGAGATGAGACAATGAGCTGATTTGAGACAACAAATGATTGTCAGGTTAGGAATCACAGTGACCTGACAAGGTCTGGCAGGAGTTCTCCAGGCAAGAATGTTGGACAGTCCAGGAGATGCCCCCATTTCACTGCTGCTGTGCCTAAACCAACCAGTAGTCACCACCTGTACCTTCTGGTTGATTAATTGATTTTGGATTGACATTTGGGGCAAAGAATCTGGCTATGGAAGAGATTTATTGAGGTAAATACTCCTGTGGGTGAAGAAACTGATCAAACTGAACGCAGGTAATTTTTAAAAGTCTAAGCAAACTCTTCTCACAGATGAAGAAATGGTCATGAAAGATAGTTTTTTTCCATGAAGTTAAGATAAGCAGAAGGTTTAGGATAATAGCAATGGTTATGCAGATGTTAGAGGGATTATGTGCAACCATACTCAATCTGGACTATAAAAATATGGCAGAACAGTTTGGGTAATCTCACATCATGTGAGTATTTTTGTGCAATTGCAAAGACATTCAATAGAGGCTTATGTCTGCATCTGGACAGCAGCTGACAATGCTTCTGGAGAGATTCAATTCTCAAAGTATTACACTTTGCAAAAGATTTCACAATTTATTTATTTTAAATGCTTTAAGTACAAATTAACAAACACACCTTTCACAAAAACACACCAACATGAAGACAATAAGTCTCTTTTCTGTGAAATCTTGGTGGCTGTTCGGAATCATGCTATTTTTCCCTCTGCTGCTCAGATCCAGTGGTTCATACTGGTGATATGTTAATATTATAAAAGACGTTTCATCTTGTTAAATGTCAGAGAACACTACATGGAACAGAGAGATTTAATTCAAGTCACATTGCAGACAGAATATTTTCCTATCTTCTCTTATAAAAAATTTTCTGGGATTTGCTAACTCCTTAAATCTTGAGACCAAGTTACAGAAGACTCAAAGGAGAAATGGAGTTTCTTCTACTCTTGGTAGAGGTGAATTAAAATTTTGTCTTTTTATAAGAAACATTTTGTGCAGGGCATGATGATAACATTTTGCTACTTTAAATACATATGAAACTAAAACACAACAAAAATCTCCTCACATAGCTTTGACACAAGAATGAGTTTAACTTGGTAACACAACTAGTTTAAATCATGCAACTTTAATGATGTGCCCTTTTGGATTTGTTTTTACTTTTCATGAAGCACATTTTGATCATTTTACTTTGAAAACTGCATCTTTTAAAACTTTTAAATCCAGCTCCCAGTAGTTAGCTTTTCTGCTAAAAAAAAGTCTCATTAAATATGTCCCTTTAACTAGGTATTTGGCAGATCTTAACATACACAGTTTTTGACTGTACAAACATTTTTCATATGAAAAAAGTCCCATTCATTTGGAATGAGATTTAACCTGAATAATTGGCATTTGGCAGGGCTGGTGGTGCTTCTGAATAAGAACAAAGTTCCCTAATAATAAATAGCTTTGGTGTATGTTCATATTTTTGGATTTCCGGCATTTAATTGCTCCTTAGAGAAACAATTTTTATGGAAAGCTCAAACCCTTCTTTAGACACACATGATAAGTCAGAAACAGAAGCACCTTGTAGCAAACCCCCATAAGACTGCAAATTTATCAGCCAACTGTGTACAGCTCTAACACATGAATTAGTGTTCTTGTGCAGAGCAAAATAAAAAATATTTAAAAGTTGTGTCTGCGCACAGACAGATGGACAATGCAAGGCTTGCAGGTTCTGCATCAATCCTCTGCTATGCCAGTTTTCTCCAATAGAACTGACTTGCCCAGAAAAAAATGAAAAAAATGGATTTTTGGGAGGACTTATTTTTTGTTAATAACACATACATGGTCTCCATTTAATATTGCAGTAGCATATGGGATAAAGAAATATTGAAATAATGTATTGAAGAAGGTTGGAGATAAGCTCATGAATGTGACATGAAAGACTCAGTGGGTTAACAGAAATTTTTCATGAGTGGAAATATAAGGAATGTATATTTTATATAACAAAAATTCCCACTAAAAACACACAAATCCCCCTTATATTGTGTCTTATAGTACAGAACCTTGCCACTTTGTCCCTTTTTCAGGCTAGGCTTTTGGTAAATATCTATGAAATTTAACACAATACAAGTAATTATGCTATAAGAATTCTTATTTTATGCCCTCTATAATAGATAAAGTTATAATAGATTATAATTTGTACCATCATTATACTAGATTATAATTTGTACATTATAATGTACCATCTTATTTTAACACAATTACTTGCTACTGTTAATTACTATTGTTAGGTATTAGTCAAGACAGGTTTTGCTACATGGGTGTGATGAAATATAATTAAATTGTGTGAGCAGAATCATACATATATATTTAAAAACTACATAGCTGAGTATTGGAAAAACTTGTACAGGACCTGCAAAACAGAACTCTAACCATCAGTTTATGTGTTATAAATTGCAATGGAAATCCTATTTTCAAGAAAAGAGATTTTGTAAACTTTACCCATTGTGTCCTGAGAGCTAAGGGCTCATTGACTATTCATAGGTGATTGTATCAATAATGTTATTAGTATTTATAGTTCCCTGAGTCATTTGATGTATTTTCTAGGGAATCATTATATACAAAAGATAAATAATTCTCATTCCTGATCTTCTCGTTCAGATTGTATCCCTGAGGAAATAAAATTGACTTTTATTTGTTTGGAGGACATGGTGAAGTAAATACCTTGCCTATCACAGTACTGCAAAGCCCCTTAAACGGTGTAGAAGAATTTCTGATAAGGGACATGTTTGCATGCATTTGAATCCTATTCTCAAACAGAGGCTGGATAACCGAGGAGGAAGGTGAAGGAAAGTGAAGGAACGCTCTTCTACCAGCTTTCCCAACTATTTTCACTTTTTCCTCTCGTCTGGCCCTTCCTCTCGCTCCTTCCAGTCCTTCAATACACTTGCACAGATGTAAATACACATCGTGGTTTCAAGAGTGTTTTCCCCTTGACTATTTTTGCCATTTGTTATTACTGTAATTTGTGAAAACATGTAGTGGTTAGCTATGTCAGTAAGTCTGTAATTTTTTAAATATTTTGCAGTGTTAATATTATATCTTATTTATAATTATTGCTCTGCCTATTATCTCCTTCTAGAAAGAGAGTAACTTTATTCAGCAGGGATGGCTTTGCTGAAGTGCAAAGGGTCTGAAGCCCAAAAACTGATGCTAATGAAGTCCTGTGTAACCTTCCAGCCCAGGGACAATGCCTCTTAGAAATTCTAATGTGGCACCATGAGAGAAAACATGCCATGGCTGAGCTACAAAGCACTCCACCAGAAGAATTCCTAGGCACCTTTCTTCCTAAGCTGGCTGAACACTCATCAGGAACTGCTTACTGTTTCATTCTTTACACTTAATATCAGATTGCCTTGGTGACAGATGCTGCTTCGTGAGGACTGTCACATTCACATTCTAATTACTCAGGAAATCAGCAGGTTTCTTCTTCCCCACCAAAACATCTATCTTCCCTCTTCTTCCAAAGGAACTCTGCCAAATCAATCTGTGTACAGATATTATAATTTAGCAACAGCTTCCTCAGAGTTTTTGTATCATGTTGTGAAGAGGGCATGCTAGAAGCTTTTGCTAGTGTTTTCTCATTCTAATATATAATTCTAATATAAATGTGGAAAATCTGTATTGTTTTCTGTACTCCTAGCAAATAATATGGCAATTTAAAATATAAACATAATAAATAATTTCTTTCCCAGCTTGAGTACCTTAGAAAACTGCTTATAATTGAGTAAGACATGCTCATATCTTGTACAGATAGAGAAGAAAAATAGCTGTATTTTATTTAAAGATGAATCTGATAAATGTAAATGTTATAGTGTATGTATGTTTATATGTATGCAAATATATATATGTATAAATACATATTCATCAAGACTTTCTTAGGGTAATACTTCAAAATATATTCAAATAAGGATTTTTATATCCAGTTACAGTAATTTTAACATTTACATTCCAGATCTCTATGAAAATATCCTTAATTTTTTATACAATAAACTTATGAATACCTATCCTCTTGTGTTCTGGTGCTACACTCACTCTTCTGAATCCCTTCTAGCTCTGATTGTGGACAATTTTAGCCATCCCCAGGCAAAGACACTGGGAATGTTGGAGTGAGCACCAGCATCCCCAGATCTCTCTGGGAGGAGCGTGATGCTGCCAGTTGGATCCATTCCTTCTCAGTCCTGGAGTTCCCTTGGCTTTGTTTTCATACTTTTCTCATTCGTGCCTGCTCCCTGTGCCTTGATTCCAGGAAAGGGGTGAAAGATGCACTGTAAGCCTCAGGGGCTGTTTGTAATACACATAAATAATTTCAATTGAATACGCTTCCTCACCCTACAGTTCTCATTACCTTGTAATTTTATGAGGTTTTTTTCAGATCAGGTTTTCTTATCCTGAATCTCAATAAAAACCATAATTTCCAGCAAAAGGGGCCAAATTATCTCACTTACTTTTATTTCTCAGAAGAAACTCTCTGTCCTGTGTTGTGTTCTGTGACTATTTATTGTTAACCAAAAGGCTGGAGAGACTCATTTGGTTATCAGTTCCTGTGTGTATAACAGAAATTCCATGTGTTTTCCAGAAGTCTGCAGAATATTAGCTTCAAATGTGAAACTCTATCAAATGCTGGCAGAAAAGTCTATGCACCTTACTTGTCATATAATACATTGTTTGGTGACTACAGTAAAAATACATTCAAATAACTCCAACAATTATATGAGGCATACTGGTCTCACTTGAAATCAAAATAGTTATTGTTTCCTCAACTGGACTTCTAGGATACTTTCCTCTTTTAAGTGTTCTGAAGATGTCTTCTGCAAAACTATTACATCCTTGCCATTGTGTATATAAATCAATTGTCCATTGCTCAAAATAAACATTTTTTCCTAACCCATAATTATATCCATCTAGATGAATCCTTTCCCAAAAGAAATCTTTCTGCTTTTAAAAGAGTCTGACCTGCCTGCATAAAAAAAAAAAAACCACATGAAGTTTTTGAGAGATATCCCTTTTTTGTTTCCCCTATAACTTTGCCACCAACCATAGGCTTTCTCTTATTTCTAATTTGCACAAGATAGAGGAGCACTGATAAGGAGGCAGAAATTTTGGAAGGCTTTATACAGAAGCTAAGTAGTTACTAATTATCTTATCAACAATATTTGATTAGAAACATTAAATTTCAACTGGCATTTTAGAAAATGGTTGAAAATCACTAAGATTCCGGGTCAGAGTGTCATCTTCTAAATTCCTACAGTCGATATAGCCTTAGCTATGGAATGTCCTGTTAATTCTGCTTTTGGCATCATGATTTGGCATTTTTATTAAGATTTTAAATATGTAAATATTTACACATTAATAAAAACTTTGATCTCTATCAAGAACCTTGAGTAAAAATGCAAGAAGACCTTTACATAGAGTTCTGGTACATAATGTTACCTCCCAGTGCCCACTTAAATTGTAACTTTATCACTTTTTTTTCCCCTAAACCTGGATTCCTAAGTACTACATAAATGTGCACATCTTGAAAAAGAAATTTTGCAAGGAGATTTAAATATAATTAGTGCAACAGTTTGCATGTTGGATAAAGTAAAATGGTTATTCTAATTAATTACAACCTTTACTCAAAAACTGCATCCTTAAGAGTATCTCCCCTGCAATAACAATGCCGATGGGATAAAACTAATGTTGCAGGAAACAGAAATATTGTACTGAATGGTGAGTTAATTGAAAATAAAAGAAGTAAACAGGAATTCTTACTCAAGAAAATCTGTACACTTTTCTGCTCCTGGGCCAGTAAAATGAATAATATCAAAGAAGGTAATGCTCAATTTGTAACAGCAAGTGAACATATTTTTTTATTAAAAAAATGCATGTTAAATAACCATGGGATTATTATTTCAAAATATCTATAATGTTAAGCATCATCTTAGCTGATGATAGCTTGATTTATTCTGACTTTCTGCATACACGTTTTGGAGGATGACTCCAGCTCAATTTGCTGCCATTGTTTGGTTTTTACATCAGCTTTCAGGGTCTCGACCACTTTGAAAGATTCTTTGGTACCTGGTTATCAGTCAATTTCCTCTTGCTTTATTAGTTTAATTATTATTGTTATTATATTCCTTTAGAACCTTTTGCTTTAATTACAGTTTCAAAGTTTTGTAGCATTTCAAACTCTGTGTATGAAAAAGTTGCATTCAGTAATTTAAGAAAGACTTTTTTTCTCCTTTAAGAAATAGGTAATACTAGCTACTCACTGTACATAAATCTCAGTGGTCTTTTTCATGGGTAAGACGTTCCTAAAAAAGGACTGTGTGGCCCAGGTTTATGTTTAATACCAAATACAAAGTAACTTTTAAAATTGTATACTAAGAATATTTCCCCTTCCCAGAGCTATCCTTTAATTTTTTCAAAAATTATGTAGATTCTAGTTTTATTGAATTGTCAGGTTTTTACAAGCCTCTAATATTTGAAAAATCAATTTTAAAATTGACTTCTGGCTTCCTAATTCATAACTTTTGTCTCTTGTCATTTGATCTCTGAATGATGTAGATATCATTCTTTTCATCTGAATAAATAGCTGAACAGGAAAGCTTAGTATTATTGCCATTTCATTTTCTTCTTTCTGTAAATTCAGATAGATTTCCTAGGAGGGATGCTCTTTTTCTTCCTTTTGACATTTGTCTATTCTGTTTGCACGTACACGCTTTCTCTATTTTTCTTTTATGCTTCATATTCTTTGATGCTTTTCATTTTCACTTTAATCTCAAGAGGACAGCACCGTGTTGAGGCACATGCTGTAGCTATAGTACTTGTTAAAGCTTTCATGTAGTATTTCTCAAGCTCAGGTTCACAAAAGCAAGTAAAAGAGGAAATAAAATTGGATGGCAGAAGTCAGCAGCCATTCAGAGCTACCTGAGTCAGCAGCCACTTTAGAGAGGGAAGCAAAGAGCAGAACTTTTGACAGCAAATGGTTACATGAGCAGCCTACCATTACCTGTTGGCAGCAGTGCAGTTTCACCAGTAAATTGGAGTGAGCATAAACATCCACATTTAGTGATTACAGCGTATTTCCACTTCAGCTCCTTTAGAAGGAAATCTATAACATTCCTCCAGAAAATGTAAGCTGTTGCCAGATAAGGATTACACGGTAAGTGAGGATGAGAGTGTCAACATTTAAAAAAAATAGATTTATAAATAACATTGAGTTAATCAGATTTCAGAAGAAGAAATTAGAAGAAATGGCCTACAAATCTGTTAGATTGAAGAAGCATCAAGGACAGAAGTACATTTACCCAACACATCATGCAGGAAATGTATTTTTTGCAGATGAAAACTGTATTTGCACAGAATTCAGGTGAAGATCAATGGCAGTGTCTTTTGCAAGGACAAGATGGCAATAAGACATGTCACCACCCCATGCCTTTGTGTGTCAAAAGGTTTGGCTGGAACTGGGTTTGGATTTTCAGGATCCAGTGGTGCTATTGACAATACACGTATATGTCAACTAATCTTGACTTACAGTTTAGATCAAGATCATGGAGATCCAAGTCTTCCTTAGAGCAAATCTTCAGGTCACCTGTCTTCATTACTCATGACCTGCAGGCCCAGCTGAAGCACCAAAGCAGGGTGACTCACTAAATTAATCTCACCTGAATTAGGCTTTGATGCTTACATCAGCCTTCAGAAATTTAATCTGGCAATTTTTAACCATTCTTTCCCAAGCATTTCTTCCTTTCATGAAAAAAGTGGGTATGTTGCTTAGGAAAATACAGGAATCACAGACGCACTGAAAACACGTAACCAGTGAGCTAATGTGACTTCCTATTCCTGTTGGAATGGATTTCCAGTAGAACGGTTTAATTAAACTGAGGTACTGTAATGTGTAAGAAGATATTTTATATTTAGGAATATTGAATCCCTACAACATGGAAAAAAAATACAGTGAGGACAGCAATGGAAGAGACATTCCAGAGAGAAAATGAAGTTATAAAGACTGCCATGTCTTATGAGTTACAAAACCAGGGAGTGGAGCCTTGGAACACATATTCACTCTTTGGTTGTCGAAACTAGCACACCATTTACAGTTTTTTCCCTTCTGTCTAACTCAAACAAAGAAGCAAGTGAATGTTTTAGACCATGGTCCCTTTAAGACAAACAGACTACAGGAATAAGCAAATAAAGCTGTTCCCTGTTCTCAGAGGAAGAAAAATGCAGGTCAGATACAACAGAAGGAAAGTAATTAATTTCAATTGTGGTAAACAAAAACAAGTACACAAGTTAAATACAAACCCAATCTTGTCATGTATGCTCACAGATGAGTTTATTCTCCTTTCCCCACTTGGCAATGCAACTTTAAAAGAGAATGCATTGAAATGTCTCCTTTTGGAAATATTCCATTATTCTGTTTCCCCAGCCTATATTCTAATTAACCCACTGGGAGTATAATGTTCTAATTAAGTAGCCTATAAGTAGGCCTGTTTTATTTCTTTATGGACATACAAAATCCCTAAGCAAATTTTCTAGCTTTTGACAACCCTTTCATGCAGAAATCATCCTAATACCCAATCTAAACCTCCGCAGTGCAACTTGAGGGTGTTTCCTCTTGTTGTTTGTTACTTGGAAAAAGCAACCAATGCCTACTTGGCTACAACCACAATAACTAAGGATCATCTCTAACCCTTGGTTCAGTTCAGATTATATGTTTTAAGATGTGAATGATTATGACATTTACTGAATATTTTATGAGACAGAAGAATAATTCTAATTAGTACTAGTTTCACTTACTCTGGGATAGCTTGTTACATCAGTTTTCAGTTGTGTTTTGTTGCTTTTCCTACTGAGATTCTTATGGTTTTCATTATACCTCCACGTATCTCATAGAATGGATTCTAAAATCTAAGAAATTATACCACAACTAAATTATTCTATTCACACTTCTCCTTGATTATACAAATAAAGGAAGTGGAGGTTTTTTTTTTTTCACATTAAGAGCCATAACTTAAATCCAAAAAATATCTACTATGTTCAGAATGTCAGAATATAGGAACAAATGAACACTCATATGATCTGTACTCTGTTGCCTTGTCAGACTTGATCAATACACAACAGCTGTGTCTCAGAGAATCATAGGATGGCTTGGGTTGAAAGACACCTTGAAGATTATTCAGTTCCAAGCCCTCTTCCATGGACTTTTCACTAGACCAGGTTGCTCAGGGCCCCATCCAACCTGGCCTTGAACATTTTCAGGGATGGGGCATTCTCAGCTTCTCTGGGCAACTCAGAGTGTTTGCCATTAAAAAGCTCTTGACAGGAATACAGGCTATGGTTTATAGTTTTTACTACTAATATTTTACTAAAATCTTGTTTTTTCCTTATCCTGTGGAACCCAGTTCTAACTATCCCGTATTTGAAAGTCAGGACAGGACTAAATTAATTCATATAAATGGCTTTATTAAAAATTAAAAACAAAATGTGAAATTCTGGGCCCTGTAAAAACATCCGTATTGTCCTCACCATTGACTTAAACAGAGCCAGAAATTTACTCCAGGTGTAAAAGATGTAAATATATTACATATAGGGCCATTTTTTCCCATGGAATTCTGTGTCAGTAACTGAAATTTTCTTTGTTTTTCTCTTGCTTTTACTAGAAAACTACCACAAAACATTCCTGCGTTTTTCCTTCTTTGTAGTTTAAGGTAAAAAGGAATATCAGTAAAACCTGAGCCATGACAGAATTATGTCAAAATAAACCCGAAAACTGAGTGGAATTTAGCAAGATTTCTAAATGCATTTCCAGATCAGAGGCCACTGGAAAACATCAGTAGTGATCAAGGAAGTTGTAAACATGGAAATTCAACCACAATGCTTCTGGTGGAAACACTACCAAAGATTTACAGTTACGATGCCTTGTTCTGAACTTCTCTTATCCACAACTACAGCACAGGAAACCACTGATTTCGGAAACAGAAATCAAAATTATTTTATGGTTTGTGCTTTTGACCCACATCCTGTCTGATGATAGAACATCTCAAAGCAAGACTTTTCTAGACTCCGGGAGAAGGATTCTATTGCTTGAACCATGCAGACACAACATTACTTAAAGCAATTTATAGTTGTAAGTAAACCTATTCAAGAGACATTTTCCAGATTCTTATGATAAAAAACTTGGATTAATTCTGCTTATTTAATTTTGCATTACAGTGACTAACTTTGATTAGAAAAGTCACTCATGCAATATGAAGGACCAGAAAAATTTTGATTCTCAATTGAAATTGTGAACTGGATCTACCTTTATTTACTTTTACAAGACTGGAAGATGGGAGTTTCCTCTCACTGTGTTTCCCTTAGCTTTGCTGAATACTAGCAAGACTTCAGTATGACTGTAATACCATCACCAAACACTTCTGAAACATAAGAGTGATGAACTGTGCTCTCAGCGCAGTTAAAAATTATGGACGTTTAAAAGAAAATTGTATGTCGCATACTGAAAATGACAGTTTAAGATAGAAAACCTCCCTTCTCTACTTTTGTGTGTCTTGTGATTTCAGTTTTCCTTACATCCAGCTTACTCCAAGCTCACTGAAGACTTTAGGAGTTTTGCTTACATGATTACCTGAAGACAGGAGTCCTGTGGCGTGTTGTATGAGATTTTGCACTTCTTGGAAAATTCTTCTAAAGACCTATGAAAGTATAAATCAACAATTCAAAACCACCTAGAACTTTATTCCCTAAAATCTAAAATTAATTAAAAAGAAGTCTGATATTTACTACTTCAGGTTCTTTAGGTTAATCCATGTGGATCTTCTGTAAACTCACAGTTTTTGCCCCTGTGGAGCTTTTAAAATTTTAAAAATCAATATTGAGGTATGCTTTGACCCACCTGACAGAAGGAGCATTTTGGAACCTCTTGCAATCTCTTCCACCAATGAAAATCAATGGGGGTCTTAAAGCTCTTGGTTATAACTCTTCTGAGAATACACACAATGGCAAAGAGTTTGGGATTTTCATTAAATGTTTACTGAAAATCAGTATAGGTTTATTTGCAAGGTTTTTCTCAATGAAATTAGTTAAATTTATGAGTCTTTGTCTTTTACAAGTATGTATAAGCATTTAGCCATAGGGCAAACCATGCACTCTGTAGCTCAGCTCCATCCAGCTATGCCAAGAGTTTCCAGGAGAAAACTTGTGTTAAAAGAACAGAATCAGGTTGCAGTGCAGAGCTCATGCTTTACAGTGCTCTGTTTACTAGCAATTTCTCAGTGGAATACAACTGTATTGTAGCTCCTTTTTTCTGGCTTACTGGATCCTTCCTGGTCTGAGTTCAAAACTTAGCATAGAACTCAAAAGAAAAAGAACAGAAGTAAAAGATGATCTGCACTGTGTCGTACTGCAATTTGTTGCAGCTGTTCTACTACATTTGCATAATATCTTTTTTTATCATGGAAATTTTCATAAATACCTATTTCTTGTTCACTGTAGAAAATGACAAATGTGCAGAAGTACAACACGCATTTGGAATAACTGAATCTGACCTCTGGTAACTACTTACAGAAAAAGAATTTCATTTTGACTACTAGGGTTAATCTATTTTTCCCATAACTTAACATATAGCTATTTTATCTCATGCTCCACAAAAAAAAGATTATATTTTCAGTTAGAGTTCTATTTTCATTTGTAAGTTTAAACATTAATACTTTTTTTTTAATTTTTATTTTTCACTTTAATACTTATTTAATTTATATTCCTAAGAAAATATCTGTGAATCAGAGTCTTGTAGATATCAAATTAATGTTGAAGAAACACCATTTTCATATTTAAATATGAAAAGCAAGGGTAGTTAATACAATGCATCACAATTATTTTCAATATTACATTATAATAAAACACAATGGATAACAGGCAGTTGTATTTAATGATTTTTCTACTAAAACTACTTCAAAGACATATTTTAACATATGAGCTGAATGTTCTTGTTAAATAATATAAAAATATTTAGTTTCATATATTTTGATTTGCAACCTTAGAAATTTTTAGTACTTTTATTTCGGTAGCATAAGGTAAATACCACAGAAACCTATTATTTCTGTAAACCAATAACTGTCCAGTTTTGACTGTAAATTGTCACTGTTTGTTACTGTTCTCACTGTTTGATGCTTCTTTCATCCAGACTAAAAATACTTTAACACTCTTAGTTTATTTTACATCAGTTTTTAAGCCTGTAATCAAGTCAGTAGTCAATATTATGTCTCTTGAATATACTGAATAAATTTGACACAAATATATTTAAATCATAGAATCATAGAATGACCTGGATTGAACAGGACCATCTCCTTCCAACTCCCCTGCCATGGGCAGGGTCTCCTTCCACTGGACCAGGTTGCCCAGAGCCCCATCCAGCCTGGCCTTGGACACTTCCAGGGATGGTATCTCGTATCTGTTGCTTTAAAACTTCTTTACAAGGCAACTGTGTGCAGTTTTTACATTATCTCCTATTATTAGAACTTTCCTCTTTTCAATAGGAAAGCTAGAATTCCATCAGTTCTAGTCTTGCCACCTTTGCATAGAGGTAAGCTGATTTCCTTAGCTTGTTTATTCTGAAAAAAAAAGGTCTTAAATAATAAAAAAATTAATATGGGCTAAAATGAAGTGGCTATACAATTTTTAAAAAGCTATATATTAAATTACAATTCTTTAGAGATAAGGTAATTTGATTAAGTAAATGGAGCCTGTTAGAAATTAACTAGAGAATTTCAATTCACAAAACGAATGTTTTACCAGTTCTGAGTAAAGGAAACTTTCTGATTGGCATCTTTGATACGTGGCAGTTACACAAAACCTACTGGACTTACATCTCTGCAAAGATGGAACTGTCTTATTCAAGGTCTAAACAAAAGTACTTGTATATCTGCATGAAGACTAGAAATCACACACAAAAGCATTTTCTCTTTAATGACAGTTTGATAAATTAGGTTTCTTATGAATATCAGAATCAAATTACTCTGAATCTCATACATACATGATTCTGAAGAGGGAATATGAATCTTTCAAACATTATGTTAACGCCACTCTTAATAAAGTTGTTATAAAGCACTACAAGTCTTAAAATGAGAATGGAACTTATTTTAAAAAGTGTCATAAATGCTCAGTGATGAGAGAACAGCAAATGAGTTTATGTTTTCAGGGATAAACTATATAATTTAGTCAAGTGTTTGTATAGAATGCCCAGAATGTCTAAAACTTTGCAGGTGATTTTCTCTGATACCTCTGTGTTGAACCTCGTATATTTGATTACAGACTTAATATTCTAAGTTTTTCTAGTGAGCTAGGAAATATAGAGAATGTTCATTTGAAAGAGTATTTATTGTCTAGAACTGAATGCATGTTGGAAACTTTGTAAACAGACTACACTATCTAACAGGAACACCAATGTGAATTTTTTTTCTCAAGATTATTGTTTCTTTTCCACTAATATTATATGTGATTGCAAAATCATTAATGTTGTATTGAACATGGCCATGAAAGCAGATTTAGAAGTACATTAAACAGAGCTTGGTTTCTCCATACCAAAATAAACACAGGATTTGGTTAGCTTTCCTCATAACATTTTTAAGCTTATTTTTTGCATCCACAACATAGAATCATAGAATCATCAAGGTTGGAAAAGATGGCCAGGATCATCAACTACCACCTTTGATTGAACACTGCCTTTTCAACCAGACAAGAGCACTGAGAGCCACTTCTATGTTGTTTATTTAATACCTCCAGGGATGGTGACTCCACCACCTCCCTGGGCAGCCCCTTCTAATGTTTGACAACCCTTTCCATTCCTCCTGATGTGCAGTCTGAACCTCCTTTGGCACAGCTTGAGGCTATGTCCTCTTGTCCCGTCAAAAACATAAGCCTACATGTCTTAGTTTTAGATTTTCATTCCAGGGTTATTATTAGAGAGTTTGGAGAGAAATAAAAATAGCAGGCCTGAACTTATATAGGGGATAATAATACAAAATGTATATTTTAAAAAAAAACCCGTGTTCTTTGGAATTAAAAAATACTCAGCAACTAAACAATGGAAATTAGACCAAAGGAAATGTGACTCACTCATGCAGTGTCTTATTTGTCAAGTTCATGATCACATACTTCCTTACTTCACAATCATTTCTTATCAAATTTAGTGCAGTGTACGGGGAGCACCGTAGCAAAACTGTATCATAGTGCACAGAGACAGGGACATATTGCATCTGGAAATAAGGCAGACAAGATGCCAGAGTAAATAGGTGCTAGTTCTGGATATATACATACAGGGATGTGGATAGATATATAGATGAACATACCTTTCTTCAAGGAACTACTGAGTTTTTGCATATAATGTAGGCCTCAGCTCAGTCTATTTTCAAGACAGATAAATCTGAGACAGAAGAGGCACAGAGAATGCTAAAGGGAATGCAAAAATATGTTTATGGGAAATGATTGAAAATGCTTGAATTGTTTATCTCTGCAATCTCACAAAATATGTGTTTTTTTCTCTATAAATATCTGGGAGAAGAGTTGAATATAGAAAAAGGGAAAATTGCTCTGGGATTGACAGGTGTTTTAGGTATAAAAGCAAATCAGTGTAAAATCATGCTCAATAAAGGATTCAAAATTGTTGCCCTTTATGATTCTATCTTATAGGGACAGTGCTTGATAAATTAAGTATTCTGTCCAACCTCATGCATTTCAGGCTTTTATTCAAAACCATGAAAGATAGGAATACATTTTTGTAAGTTTTTTTTTTTTTACCTCTATTGCTGTAATTCATAGCTAATGTCTTATCTTCTAAACAATAATTTTCCCCAGTTCTTTCTTATTTTGAGCCCTATTCCCTTTGCCTTTGATTTTTGTCTCTTCTCCACTCTGCATTCATCAAATGCTTATGTAAGGTTCTGGTCCTTCTGTATATCCATCCATCCATCCATCCATCCATCCATCCATCCATCCATCCATCCATCCCCCAGGGCTTCCTATTGATTCTCCAATATCTCTCTCTTCCCTTCCACCCATTTCCTCTCTTCTGTTTCCTTGCATTACCTGGCTTGTGTCGTTGTTCTCTTCACATTCCCAATGTTTAACTTTCAGCTTTCTGTATTGCCAAGTTTCTGTTTAGTCCTTCTGTTCCCTTATTCCTTTAGAACTGGTCACCTGACATGGGTAAAGGATCATTGCTGAGAGCACAAAAAAGAATGGCTTTCTGCTTCCCTGTGTCAAATGTCATAACCAGTGGGAAAAAAAAATCCCATCCACTCTTTTCAGCTCTGAAAAACCTAGTCCTGAAAAATTATCTTGATGATTTAACTGCAAAACTTCAAAAGATGACAAACTCCTATGAAGGTCCCTTTGTTTATTTCTGATTTTTTTTTTTATTTTTTTTTTTTAATGCTTAGACTTAGGGTAGCATTAATGCAGAGTTTCACAAGTATGGACAAAACTATATCCATAATACAAAACTACCCTTGGACCAGACACCCAAACTGGAAAACATGTCTGAGCAATCTGTTAAATGTGTTGGTGTTCTTCATGTAGGACACAATATCACCAAGGAACAGAAAGTTTTAGGTAATCTAAAGCACAAGAACTGTTACCAGCAATTTATAAACCTGCAGCAGAAATTGTAAGAGCGGTATCACACATAGCATGCTTAAAGTGATGAATAAATTTTAAATGTTTCTTAAAACTATGAAGCTACATGAAATGTCAGCAGGGCTCATAAGGGTTTTGATTTTGGTTTTGTTTTTTTTTTTTCCTAGTGGATGTCACCAAAAACCTCTCTGTCTAAATGTTTAACAGTTTAGACTGAGAGTTCCCTTTCAGAACCTGTAGGAGGGAAAAATGTGCTGAAGTATATCAAGCATTACCAAAAGTCAGTGTCTGGAGGGAACACGGTGTATGTGAACACTAAAGATACATATTGTATGGTTCTAAAATGTGAGCCACTTTATTATATAATGGCACTTCAATTGGTCAATTTTTATAGACAAGGAAAACCTTAATTTACACAATATTTTAATGGAAGAAAATAAATGAAATCAATAATCAATATACTTTTGAAGCAATGCTAAGGTAAATTTTATATAAATTTACTCCAATAACTGGGCAAAGTCGTGCATATACTGTTACAGTATGAGCTGTAAGAAAAGAAGAACAGTTCTTTAAGTAAGAGATACTTAAACCATTCTAACAGACACAAACACCCGCCTTAAAATGAAAATTCTAGTCTTGACCTCATCAGGAAGACAACAAACACATTGATTAGGTAGAAACCTATAGGAAGCAAGAGTAATTAGACTGATTTGCATACCTAAATTAACATAATTGTTTTTAAATACCAATGGTTTAAAACCCCAAGCGAGTTTTGGACTGTAATTGTAATGAGTGTGATTTACAGGAAGAGGCAACAGTTCAACTTCCCCAGTGATCCATCTTACTAAGGATATAATTTTAATTTTGCACTTAATTAACTGTTTAAGAGATATGCTGCATAACTATGATTGTACATCTCTAATTCTCTGAGGACTAAAGAGATTTTGCTTAATGGGAAAGACTTTCTAAATATTTGCTTACCTTTATCTATCTGCCTGAAATGCAATAGTTTATGTTTCCAAGGAGTTCACAGTGTGTTTGAATGCCTCCTTCAAATAGTTGGGAGATTTTGCCAAGAAGTGTTTGGAATCTGGATGATGTGATTGGTTGGATTTACCTCACCTTACTTCAAACCTATGGAACTGAACAAGCTTCCCTCAGCTTCTGTGAGCACAGAGAGAGAGGGATGGAGATTTCAAATAATTTGGCAGCAAAAAATATTTTGAAGTTGTTTATCAAGACTCCTTTGCAAAGAAACTCAGAGGTCGATTCTGTACTTGCTGAAGTAGATGGGAATTTTGACATAAGCTTCAGTAGTATAGAAAAAGTCCTCAACTATTATAGTTAAGAACTAATAGTTCTTAACTATTTATATAATATTAAAATTGTTAGATAAAGATTAAATATTGCTGAAACCTTTTTTTAAAGATAAGCCTTCATGTTTTGAAAAGTGCCTCAATTTTTTAGTTATGATTAAGAATATTCTATAATCTTCCTGATAATAGGAATTAAAGAAAACTGCAAAATACTTCAAAGTTATAACAGTAAAGAAAGGGCCTATTCCTGTTTTTTTCAAGGTCCTGTGACAAACGTATTTAATATTTCTGTAAATTTTTTTGGGAAAATAAAAAGATCATTTGAAGCAAAATTAGTAAGTTGCTATTTGCTTTCCCTGACCACAGTGGTAGTTTTGAAACAAAGAAAGAAAAAAACCAATTCACTACATCTAAATGATAAACCCCTAACAGAATGATTTAATAGAAATCTTAAACAAATTCTCTTACACTTAAATTTCTGTAACGTGATAGAATAGTAGATGAATTACAAGAATCTAATATACTTTCTTCAGTTCTAAACTCTACTTTAAGCCAAGTAAGCATCTTTGAATTTAGTAATCTGCATATTTCAAACACATAGTTAATTTGAAAGATGTTACAATTGAGCAGAACAATGAACTACTAATTATGGCTTTTTCTTTTTTTTTCCTTTTGTCTTTTGTTCAATCATCTATGCTCTTTCTGTGGACTGCAATAGATTGAATCAAATTGTCTCCTGCTAGCGACAACAGAATAATCATTTTAATTCCTCTCTTTGGCTAATAGCGCCTTGTTTCATAGACATCTGCTATATTTTACTCTCCATTTCTTCATTCTCCAGAAGACTTTTCTATTGCTGGGCAGATTTCTCTATCCAGTTTGTTCTGAGTTTCAATTTCATGTCATGTCTGTCTCAGAGCAAATGTTGTGGATGACGGCTGAGCAAGACTTTATGGATTCTTTTAATGTGTCTTTTTTTCCTTCTATTCTTGGCCATATTGCATTTTTTTTTTATTTTAAAAATAATTTTGTAGATTTTTGGTCAACATCCAACTGCAGCAGCCCGTGCAAAGGAAAGGATTTTCATTGGTGACAATGATGTTTATCACTTTTGTAACAAAAGAAAATAAGAATGATTCAGACAGGTCTTACATTCTTGGTACGTATGAATTTCTAACAGAAATCAGTAAATGCACAACTGACTAATGCTTTCACATCCTAAGATCTTAATGGAAGAATAGTTGCAAAGTTCAATTAAAAAAATAAAGTTTTCAGGCTCACTTGAACAGATAAGGATAATTTTCTATAACAATGAACCTATGTAGTAGAATGAACTGTGACATCTAGAAAAAATGTGCACAATATTTATTTTATTGCACACTGTCAGCTGGAAGCCTCTCGAGTTAATTTCACAAGACTTTTTATTTTAAAATCCTGATTATAATAATTTGATGAACTACAGAAGCACTCACAACCTGGTCCCTGCAAAATGTATTTTTGAAAAGAATAACCTGTTAGCTGTATTTTGAAAAAGTGTATATGATGCTAGGATTTTTTTCTTCAAGCATTGAAAGATTTATCTTTTACTAATTTTCTTAAAAGGAAAATGAAACTTGGGCTCATAGTGTTTTAGATTGCCAATATATTTTTCTAATTTTGGCAGGTGAAAATGAGTAAGACACAGATTTTTGCTGGAGAGAAAAAAATCAAATAGGTGATTGAAATGTGGTGGTGATATTGTTTAGTATTTGCATCATAAAAAAGGCAAAACACAGCAAATAGTTTCAAGTCCTCTTTAGATTATAATAGTCCAGCATGTTCTCCTAAATCTTTAACTTGGAAGAATGGATGTGATTGTTCTGTTGTGAACAAACAACCACATCCATTGCAAGGCAAAAAGATGCTGCATTGATGCTTTTGGTGTGAATCCTTTTTCTTCTAACATTTTGCTTGATTTGAAAAAAGTAATTCCAAAGTCAAAGAGTAAGAGCAGACACCCCTCATTGGCACTAAGAAAAATGACTGTCCCCACCAGCAGGCAGTAAGAGAGGGCCTGCAAGGCAGAGAAGTCTCAAGGTTACTTTCTCTCCAGAGTCTTAATTTACAAGGCAGACAGGCACAGCTTCTCCAGACCACCAGGTAGGAAAAACAGCTTGATGTTTTAATGAAAGTGCAACAGTGGGTCTCTAACTGTCAAAGTCACTGTCAGCAAGATAAATGCTCGCAGAAATATTGCTAATGTGATGAAAGTGCAAAATCCATCAATATACAGTCCACACTAGCATTACCTATGACAGTTTTCCCACTGGAACTCCAAAGTGATATAAATTTTAACATAGTGTTCATAAGCCAGAAAGTATTCAGTGATGGAAATCGTATTCAGTCACTCGAAATCAGAGCTCTGTAATACAAGTGGCCAGCTCTCAGGTTTCTCTGCAATATATCCCCACCTTCTGCTTATAAATCTGAACAAGTGGTGAATAAAGGAAAGAATTCCAAGAAAGTTGGAAAAATTTCTCTTCTTTTGGGCCAGATGCTGAAGTATTTTCAGTGGAGCATCACTGGTTTGCAACATCTAAGTAGCAGAGTCATTGAGAGGGAACTTGTATATATTATCAAACGTTCTTATCTATTATGAAAAATTTTTATAGGGGCGTGTGGGAGATAGATTTTGGGTTTTTTCCCCCTTAAATTATTTTTCAGCATGTATCTTTGCTAAATTTAATGTATTTCCTCCTTCTTAAATACAATAGTCTCAGGACAAATTAATTATGTAAAAGGCCAACTCTTTTCCACTTGTTTTGAAAAAATTAACCATATATATATATAAAATGTTTATTATTTTTGATTGGCAGAAAAATTATCAAATAATAATACTGGTAATACATAAAACCTAGACTGAAATTTCTAATATCAAAAACTCTTTGACGTTCATATATAGTCTAGGAGTTTAGAATAGAGGTATATCAGTATAACAGGAATTATTTCAGTTTGTTTTCTAAAGTATTATAGGTATTATTTGGGGCTGATTTTAGTTAGGGCAGAAATAATATCAGAATACAGAAAAATGGAAGTGACCAAACAAACATATATCTTCCTTTTAAAGAAGAAATTTCTGATTATTTTATTTCTTTTCCTATTGTTTTTTCCCTTGCTTCAAGATAGGTTGAGATTTTGCTCAGTTCACTTTTTTGAAATTATACAGAATATTTCTCTAAGAGCAATATAAATAAATGGTTGAAATCTGTAGTCTGCTCAGAATTTTCATTTTATTTCCCCTATATTTTCCAGAACCCCTGTCTTTTGCTCATGCAGACAGACAACTGCAAATGACAAAACTGTCATTATGCTTGAATTCACTTGGAAAAAACCCTTTACTTCTGAAATGTAGCTTTATCACCCTCCTCCTGAGCTATGGCTTTGCAATCTGCTGTTACGCTTTTTCTAACTATTGCAAAATATAGTAGCTTAATACTCCTTCTCTCCAATTAACCTCTCAGAAAAGTCTGTTTAATGACAAATTTTAGTGTTTTATTATATAAACAAATTAATTTGTAACTATCTATAAAGATATTAAACAGTAACTTAATGATGAAATTAAAGTAGTGCCCCTATCTTGACCTGAAATGATTTATAAAACCAGCCCAAATGTGCTCTGTGAGACAGATTGCATCTCTAGATATGTTTAAAATCATTGGAAATACTCCAAATGTGCAGAAGAAGTTAATCCTCATATTTCAAAATAAATGTAAGATGATTTAAGCAATATTTAAGCTAGTTAGCATGACACAACTTCTGGACAAAGTTGATAAGAAATATAATTGGTAAAGTATTAAAAGATTGTAACTTAATTAACAGTAACGAAAGTAGCTTTATGGAAATTAGATATCTAAGACAAAACTCATACATTATTTTAGGAGATTATAACTTGATTACCATGGAAACCCAGTAAACTGAAGGCTTCTTAAAGACAATTTGCTTGGTGCTGCATGTGATGGGAAGTTAGACTGCACAAAACCAAAGTGGTTTTTGATGAGAGGTGGTCAACTAACCACAGATAGAAAAGTGACAGAACAATACCTTCACTAGTGAAATTGATAGTGTTTTGTGCCATTTCCATTCAAAATTACAATTTCCTGCTTTATTACAATGGAATAGGTGAAATGGTTTGACACCCACCATTTTTATTTTGACTAGCAAGACATCAAGGTTAACTATGATCCCTGGGCTCCCACTCGTACCATTTAAAGTCAGAAACATTTTGGTCTAGCACAGATGTTTCATTGGATGAGATCCAAATGACTCCAAGGTAGGAAAAAATTAATTCAAACCCTGTATTTCCAGCTAGACAAGCAATTATTTGATGTAGCAACTCAGCTGTGGCCATCATGCCTTCTTAGTCTGTTCTAAAAGCTTTCAAATCAGCTATTTTATGCCAAGGTTGCTGGTGAGCATTATATTGGTTCACCTACCTATCACAGAATTTAAAACATACTATATGGGACACCATATATGTAAAACATGATGGACTCTTAAAAGTTGTGTCTTTTGCTTTCTTTTTTTGCCTTCTTAAAAAAGAAAAAAAAGTCTTTATTTTTTTTTTTGGTTTAGATTTTCTTTAAACCCAGCCTGCTGCTTTCTCTGAATTTATCACACTTTGGAAAGTCAAAATAAAAAAAAAAAAATGCTGGCTTTTTATGTGCTGGTTTTGGCTAGGATAGATTTAATTTTAATCATAGTAACTAGTTTGAGGCTGTGTTTTGGATTTGTACTGAAAGCAGTGCTGATAACCAGAGGATGTTTTTGTTATAACTTGTGGAGAGCCAAGACCTTTTCTGCCCCTCATCCCACCCCACCAGCGAGTAGGCTGGAGGTGCAAAGGGAGCTGGGACAGGACACAGCTGGGACAGCTGAGCCCAACTGGCAGTGGTTATCAAGTGACATGCTAGCTAATGAACCCTTTATAACACCGCCTGATTTTTTTTTCTTTTAGTTCAAAAAGTAGTATTTTCTTTCAAAAAAAAAAATCAAATTATTTATCTGCCTGTGTTTTCATCCTGTAACATAGACTCAGAAGCCCACGTATTTTAGCAAAATTGTTTAATTCACACTCCAAAAATTTAAAGTAGAAAATCATCTTCTGATGCATTATAAGATTAAATTCACCTATGCGTTATTGCAATTGGTATTTTATAATCATTTTGGGATGAAGCAGTATATTAAATCTCTGTCGTCTGTCATTTCTACATGATGAGTATTCATCATTGATCAGAAATTCTTGTTGCTAGTTTGAATGCATAAATACACACCCTGGTAGTTTACACACTATTACATTGCTATTACTCCAGGACTCAATGTCCCAAAATATCAGATTTAAGTTTGCCCCTTGATCCTGCAGGGTATTTGTGGTGCTTCCTCTTGGCACATTTTGCCTCTGTGCAGGAGATGGGAGACACCAAGTAGACAAACAACACACACATACACATATTCATGTATATTTTTTGGCCAAAGACATTAAAGAAAATCTCAAATAGATCAGGGAAGCTTTTTGGGAAACTGTACCTTTTATCTCCACCTTTTATCAGAGTTCTCCTGTCAACTTGCTGGCACTTTTTGCTGGGATCTTCTCCAACTTCTTACCAATTCCTGTTATCCCCTGTTTGTCTAATAACACACTATGTGGCATACTATTACATGAATCATTGACATTTATATAAACAAAATTTTCTATTTCTAGAAAAAGAGGGTGATTAAAAATCCATTTGTAACAGTCTGGAATAGTAAAATTTCTAAAATTTTGCTGCACTTTTTTTCTGTTTTTCTATATTTCCCTTTATTTTTCCTCGTCTTCTTTTCCTGTCTGTAATTGTTCAAAATCTCACACACATGTAATGTGACTTTAATTTCTTTGGCATCTTCAGTTCTACATCCTTTTCTTTCCCCCACCTCCCCATCCCCAAAAAAAAAAAAAAATAAAAGAAATTAAGTTTGCAGTACTATGTCCAGGTTCTCCTTTTGCTGCATTCTGTTTTCTCAGCATGCCAAACCCCAGCCATTTAAGTTTTGTTTCCAATTCAAAGATGTTAACTACAGGCAGTCATTCAGTATCTATGCCAAGGCTTGTTATCTTTAATACTTTCCAACCCTATATGTAGAAGGTCTGTAAGAAATTTTTTACAATTTTTTATCTGAAAAGAAATTATTTGCATTTTTTGTTTACATTAATTTTAACTCATATATATATATGTATACGTTTCTATGACAGATTTTTAAACTAAGTCAAAGACCTGGAACATGATCATCACTGTTTCTGGTATTTTTTATTAAAGAATGCAGAAAAATGCACAATATCTAGAGTGTCCCAAGTAACAACAATGAATATTTAAAGACTTTTTCTTTGTAAGTTGACTTTCTATACTGCATATGCAAAATTAATTTACAAGAGCACTTAGTGACAGGACAAGAGGGAATGGCTTCAAACTGGCATGGACTAGGTTTACATCAGATATTAGGAAAAAATTCTTCCCTGTGAGGTTGACGGGGCCCTGGCTGAGAAGAGAAGCTGAGGATGCCCCATCCCTGGAAATGTTCAATGCCAGGCTGGATGGGGCTCTGAGCAACTTGGTCCATGTGAAGTTGCCACTGCCCATGGCAGGGAGTTGGAACAAGACAACCTTTGAGGTCCCTTCCAGCCCAGGACATTCTCTCATTCTATGATCTGGCATACTATTCATAAGAAGTCATCCTGCTGGGAGTTAATCTAAAGATATTTAACCAATATATTTACCTACCAAATATTATTTAAAACTAAATTAATTTTTAAGAAGCTGCTTGGTGTTAATACATGCAAAAAACGAATATGTCATTCTGAAAGTGAACATAGCTACACAATGCCAAAGCTGGCACAGTGTGTCATTTGCCACCTGAATTCAAAATCCAGCTATGGATTAGCAGGAATGACTAAACTAGTATGTATAAATCTAAATTTGTGAATGGCTAATTATGAGTTAGGCTTACATCTGCAATGAATAGCACAAAGTCTATGTACCGATCAAGTCCTATTCAGTAACTTAACTACAGTCTTCTAAAAAAAGACATGTTTGAAGGTCTTGTTGGGTTTTTTTGTTTTGTTTTGTTTCTTTGTGGCAGATGTTCTTGTAATTTCAATCATGCCAGAACTATTTCCTTTTATCACTTGCAAAATTGCACTGAAGTCATGAACACAATGACTATAACTCGCCTGTCAAGCACGGTTTATGTTCAGCCTCTCTATTTTCCACAGCTCATCGTTTATCGCTCCTCTAATTTTGGTAAGTGTTCTGACTTATTGTTCAAAGTCTCCGGCCCCTACCAAAAATACACTTTTGTCCTTATAACCACTAGCTCAGTTAACACAAAGTGAGAGGAAGCCCAGCACAGGTGGGAGGCTGATGTGGCCACTAAATCCCAGCAGTCTTTTCTATACTTTTAAATGTTTTGTTTGATTGATCATATATTTTTTCTTTTTGTTCTAACATTTGAGAAGATTGCTAATAGAAGTGATTTTAACTCAGGCTGAAAGTTGTCATGAAACTGGTTTATGGCAAAAGTCTGTTTTACCTGCCATGTACAGATGTTTCAAATGTACTGAAGGTCGGGCATAAAGATAAAACATTGAAGAGAAGAGAGAACATATTTTCCCAAAAACAGTACCTTTGATTTGCTGAGTTAGATGAGATTTGGATAAAATTCTTTTTTTTTTTTTTAATTGGAAAGCAACCTACAATCTTTGTAAAAGCAGTGTTTAGATGGATGGAATTACACAGAGCTACATTAGAAAAAATATCTGCTTTTTAAAAAAAACTCTGTGGTATAGTTGTGATTTTATGAAATGTCCACTAAAAGGATGTCCCTCTTTTTTTTTTTTTTTTGAAGTCACTCTTTGGTAGAATCTTTGAAATGTCTTGCTCAGATAAAAAGGAATGTGTCATCCTCTGTGAAAGAGAGAATGTTAACAATGACAGCAGCAACCGGCACCACATCTATACCCTGAAGCATCCAGAGGATGCGTGGTGGAAATATGCACAAATATGGACGTGGAGGAAAGGCTTCAGTTTTCTCTGTGTGCTTTTGGTTTTTGGCAATCAGGTTAAAAATAGAAACCCATTAATTCTTTGTAAGGCTGAGAATTATATGTGGTACTCTGTTTATTTTTACTGTTTATTTTAGTCTGCCTCCTGTTCTCTCTGTCTTGTTTCTTCACCCTGCAACTTATTGTCATAGAGACAGTACAACTTACTGTACCATACACAATGCATGAGATGGGCCATGGGTTAAATGTAGGAGAAAAAATGTACTTTAACTTTCTTTAAAATAAATATACTGCTTCCACTATCGCTTGTGACAAGTTTTAGTAGTAGAATAAGGGGATATTGCTGGTTACATTTCTAAGTCTTCTACCACTCAAATTGCTTTAAGAGTCAGTATCCTTTTGTTTATGGCACCATAACAGTTGCAATGGAATTGAAAGTCTAAAAAGTGACTTATTATGTTCAAAAATATCTGACCAAAATTGCACATTGAGGGAAACACATTTATTTTCTTGTGTAATTATTTTGTTACTGACAATCATGTGTTAGAAAACAATAGTTTTCAGTTCCAGCCAATGACAATTTATATTAGAAACTTCAATGCAAAACCTTGAGGTTTTTGTCACGGTATAAACAGGCTACAATTGCATTTTCATGGGATGGGTGAGATAAAGCAGCCATTAAAATAGAGATAAGTTAGAAAGGATGGAAACTGTGTTTTAACGTGTTTACAACAAACAATTGTAAGTTTCAGTTTTTGTCTTCCCAAAATATATTAATAGGATCTAAT
>VWZV01017430.1:126328-146779 GCA_013397155.1 Irena cyanogastra | reverse complement strand
TTGTGCTTGCAAGGGGCTATAATCATTATAATTTATAATTATAAAATTCTATTGGCTTAATTCACCAAGAGAAATAATATAATTTAAGTCTATCAATTTAAATGTTAGTGAAACTATTGTCATTAGAAACATAGAAAAGTGATCGAGAATGGATTTTAAAACTTCTGGGTTTTTTCTGATGTAAACAGTGAAATCTAACCAAGGACACTTTTATTAAATTAATTTATTAAGATAGTCCATTAGTAATTTCCCTGCAAATGTCTGAACTGTGCTTATTGCCATGCTGTCAGAATGTATACATTTTTACTACTTTGTATTATGAATAATTGACCACTTCCTATCACCTATGACAAGAGAAGCACTTCTTTGGTTGAAAATGAAGAATCAGATTTAAATCAAAATAAAAGTTCCAGTCTGCTCCAAAGATAAAATTGAAACATCAAAAAATTTCAAACAGAAAGCTTGCAGAACAACTAATTTTTAAGCTGGTATTTTATGTGAAAAGCATTATGTGATAAAATTTAGTATTTAAAATTTAATATTTAGTAAGATCTAGCTCTCAGGGATTGGAGAATGTACATCATAGTTTCTGAGAACCATCTGATTGCTGTCACATTGGAAAATAGTCCATATTGAATTGGCTCTATCAGCATCTGAATTCTGCTCATGATTTAAAAAAACCTGTGGTGGAACTTAATTACCAAAAAAGAAAAAAAAAAAACCCACATTGCTCCTCTGAGTTAGTAAGTTTATGGAAAATGTAGTGTAAAATATCTGACTACTTCCTGTAATTTGCTTTGGGTCAAAATGAAGATATTTTTGTAACATTTTAATTTTTCAATTATATTAAATATCAAGTAACTATGATGTTAATGATGGCCCCTGGTTCACAAAAGCCAAAACCAGGAAACCCCTTGATAAGCACATTCCCAGTCAAAAAAACCCTTAAATCTATGTCCTTCACATCTAAAGGCCTTGCTGCCTCTATAAGAAGTTGCCTTCTGTTGGTGAGGTTTTTTGCTTTCCAAATAAAACACAAAGGAAAATAAGAAGGAAGAAAATCTGGCAATTTATTTGCTATTATTCATTTTTTCATTCAGTAATGGAGAGCTATACTGTGGAAAGTATGATCTGGCCACCAGAGTGGGAGGAGGCATGCAGGAGGTGAGGGGAGAAAGGAGAGAGATGAAAGAGTGAGAACCTGTCCATGAAGTAAGCAGATAATGTAAGCTCTGAAAGATCTGCAGGGAAAAATAGTTTTGGGAAAAGAGTACGTCTTAAAGTTCCAGAGTAGCTGTCTACAAATCTTTGTCACACTCCAGTTTAACTTTAGTAGCATTTAGTGGCATCATCTTCTCATGAAATAATACACTCTTAATGAGGAGAAATCACTTAAACCAGCTGTCACAAGCATTTGTACCTTGATCATATCTGATGAAGTTTGTGTAATCTGTTTCATTACTTTGACATGCTGTATTTGTAGATATAAAAATATGCTTATTGATTTAAAATACTTAAGGATATAAAGTACTTCTTGACATAAATTTTATTTATTTACTTGATGACTTCAAACAGGCTCAAAGCCCTGATCTTCATCAGAAAGGCACACGTAACCTAGACTCACCATATTTGGAATATGGGGATACTTTAATCAAGATGGATATTCCCTAATTTGGTCCTAAGGAGCTCTCAGTTTAATGGTAAAAGTAATCTTACCAGGGCTCAAAGTCCTTTTCACACCCAGCAATGAACCTGAAGAGGAAATGAAAATTCTCAGAGCATCACTTCCTGCAGGGCTTCTGTCTTCCAGCTCATTTCATGTAATCAAGTTTTCAAGGCAATTATTAAAACCTAATCAAGAAACTCCACAGTCCTTTCCCACTAAAATTTACAAAACAGAAAGGAAAGACTGCAAACATTCTTCTCCAAGCTGAAACACAATATGTGCTGCATGTGTTTTCATCTGGTCAGATGTTAACAAGAAAGCTTATTATTGAAGCCATCACCGTTCTCCATAAAGGTATTTTATGGCATGTAGACTGAGGCTTCCTTGCTGCTAACACTGTCAATGCAAGTGGTGCTCTCAGCTCTGAGCCATGGCAAATTAAATAGGTTATAAGTATTTAGACTGCCATGAAATGTCCTTGAAGAACTGTATAGAGCTATCTCTCTGAAAATCTCTGTAGTGAATGCAGCACCAGGACATTAACTTTTATTGATCAGCAACCACAGAGGTGAGAAGAGCTGTTTTTTTTTTTTTTTCCTAGCACAATTCAAACAATCTCACAAGGTTTACTGCCTGTTGGTCCTGTTATTCCTTCTGATAATAACTGTGTTTTTTGATATTGATCAAATGAGTGCAGAGAACTCTGAATGCTGTAAATTAGTTTTGGATTAGTTTGCTAACCCAATTAATAGCTGGAGTTTTTAGAAGGAAATTGTTTAGATAAGCTTCTTGATTTCCTAATTTATTGAGTTAAAATGAAGTCTCTTTCTGTATGGAGTCAAATTATGTTAGACTCACCTGGGAGTTAGAAAAGAAGAAATTACATCACTCAAAATCTTGGAAGTAGAAATGCCAATAAATTTGCCTGTATAAAATATCTTATGATAAATTAAACACATATTCAATGATGTGGAATGGAGTCTTTAGCAAAACTTGTAAGAATTAAACTAGTTTTAATCCAGTATCTGTACATATCATATTGACAGGGAATAACACTGCATCCTTATGGAATAATTTCCAGAAGATGTAGTGACCTGTAGCAATGAATAGTCACAGTATTGACTATTTTGTGAGTGTGCTTTGTTCTGTAACGCTGTTACAGCTTAAAGACAAAATTCAAACAAAGGCTAAATATTCTAGTAAAAATTTTTCTTTAATTAGACGTAGTCTGGGACTGTACTAAAAAAATCGAGTTTAAAATCTCAAGTACTTTATGTTAGAAAATAAAATTTCCTAAGGGTCTGTATTTTATTATACATGGTTTTCCTTTTATTTTCTTGAATTTACACTCTTTCATTATATTTTAAAATAAGCACATAAACCATATGTTTAAAACATCAGCTGCAACTTTTATATAGAAATATTATGTATGTGTAGAAATAAATCTTATCTACATATCCACATATTTGTTGTTGACCAGTTTAAATTTTTTGGTTTTCTAATGGACATCACAGTACAAGTAATAAAATATCATATGTTCAAAACTAAATGGAAACTCTATTTGAAATCCATACAAGTTCTGTAGTGCAAGGAATATAATTTAATATTTGAAATTTGTATGCAGGATTTTACTTAAAACCTTGATATTTATGACAAGACTTTTCTTGAAAATATGCAACTAATGAGGATATGGCTTAAAATTTAGTCTTCAAACTATCATTTAAAAGTTTTTTTACTCTGTCACATGCATATAATTGCATTGCTACAGCAAGAGTACATTATTTGAGTTATTAATATTATTACTTTTAATTTTGCATTATATTGATTTTTAATGTAATTTTACCATATTTTGGAATTACTCATGTAATTTGTAGACCAACAAATAATTATATTTAATACCTAACTCCTACCTACAGGCTTAAATTTCTGTTGAAATCTATATAATAGGGACACCTGAATGGTTTCTTTCAGAAATTCCCAACACACCTATGACACAGGGCAAGATTCCCAAAGCTTTTGCAAAAATTGTCATTAAATTTCATGGGAGATTGGAAGGAGCATACAGTTTCTGAGGGAAAAAATATATTCTCAGAGTACTGAGAAAGAAAAATGTATACCTGAGGAAAAGGAGAGCAACATCTGACAAATTTACCAATCATAAAAGTGCACACGATTACTGGGTTTGGCAAGAAACACAAATAATAACATACTTAACCAAAGAAGTTCTAAAGTAAGACTTTTGTCTTCCTGCTCAACAGCAAGTAGTCTGCTTTAAAGGCTATTTTTCCCCTAGAGCTATAAATACCTGTTTTTCAAATTTTATAGTTCATGAACTTCTGAAATTTTCACTATAACTTCTACACCCAAACTTTTGACCATTTACCACATGTAAAACTTGAATACAAATACAGAAAATGTTTGTAATTTTCTTTTTTTTTCCTGCTGTCAAACTCTTGGTTCTTCCAAAAGGCTGAATATTGCCAAATTTTTTTTGTTGTATTGAGAAGAAAAGTACACTTAAGAATAAGTTTATAAACTATTTTCATTTCTACATCCTGTCATTCCTCAGTTACTTCTGAAATATTTTTTCTAATTGCATTTTTACTAAGAGTGGAAGTTTCTTTCAGCAGCACTGAAATGTTACCTGGGAAGAGGAAGAAAAAAGTAAATTCATTATTCACTGTACTGAATGTAGTTTCGTTTGCCGATTTTGATTCAAAGTCATAGGTTCATCATCATTTTGTTATACTGTTAGTAGTTATATCTGTCAAAAACTTTAAATTTTCAGTAGATAATTATCAAGACGTCTTTACTTGAAAAATATTTTTGATGGAAAAATTGTTTTAAAAATAATTTTAAAAAATTAGAAAAATATACTACTGTGTCACACACAGCTTTATTGTGCTCCAGTGAAGATTCAATAAATAGTGCTCATAACAATTTCTTATTTTCTGATGTTCATAACACCAGAAAGAAACACTGACAATATTAGACTGCATTTGGAAAAAAAACAAGGAAGTGATTAATGAACTTGATGAAACTGACAGTGACAAATTAAAAAGTTCTTTTTGAAAAGCTCTGATAAGTATTTACTGTGTACAGGAAACAGTTTTTCAGATACTTTTGAAAATTCTACTTTTACTACCAGGAAAATGACTCTTTTATTGATCTTAAATGCAGCACATGATGAAGGAAAAATAGTGTCCCACTGCTTCTTTCATTTTAATGTAAATGTAATGAAGACATATAAATGTGATCTGGACAATGTTAGAATAGTACCTTCTCTCTGTATAAAATTTAGAGATTGTTTTATTTATTTTTGTATTGCTTTTTCCTGGAAAAAAAAAATCCCTAAAATAAACATTATTATCCTGTAAGGACTATAAGAAATTATTTTAGGTTTACAGCTCCTTTCACCCAGACAACCAGCATTATCTCAGCCAAATTACTGGGGAGGCAGTATTTGTTTGTTGTTTCTGCTAAATTTATCATCACAGATGTAGCAACAGACAATCTAGAAAAAAATTAAGGATTGTAAACATCCAAAATATAATACTTTAAAGAGAAACACTTTATGTTTTACAAGATTTATGTTGCCTATCAGGAAGAAGTTCTTTACTCTCAGAGTGGTGAGGAAGTGAAAGAGTTTGCCCAGAGAAGCTGTGGCTGCCCCTTCCCCAGGACAGGCTGGATGGAGTTCTGAGCAACCTGGTCTAGTGGGAAGTGTTCCTGCTCATGGGGGCCAAAATGAGATGTTCTTTGAGTTTCTTCCAGTCAAAATAGATCAATTTTATGATTTCATTCCTAGAAAATATTACAGATTTTTTTTTTTATTATTGTTCTTTTGAACTCATACTACTCAGGTGCTGAACTTAGTGGAAATTCTCAGAGACAGAAATTAGATTACGGAGTCTGAAATATTTTGGCATTTGACATATTCCATGTTTCTGTGCTAAATTTGGAATATAGGAGATTATATAGATAAGCTTGTTTGCTTTTTCGTTAGATCTCAAGAGTTTTCTTTGTAAATGACCGAAAAGGTCAACATTAGCACATGAAATGAACATTGATTAATTGGCAAACTGGGGAAAAAAAATCCAACCTCTTTAGTTTTCATTGTGTCTTTGAAAGAAAGTAACTTTTTTGTCATGGAATAGCATGATATATTAAACATTTGTTCTGCTTTCTGAGTTGTACAGTGATCCTAATATTTTTGCAACGTTATCTGACTATAACAATTGTATGACTCTAGATCTATTTTATGCCATCAATTCTGTGTAAACTTTATTTATCTAGATTATTTCTAGATCTCTATATGTTTATCTACTTCTCTCTAATTCACATACTGGTTTACATAGTTTAATTTTGACTTCATTCTTACATCATAGAACATATCACAGTATGTCTTCCTCAATTTTTAGTTAAGCATGTTAAAGACAATAGGACATCCTCAGAATTTCATTTTTTCCTATGTTTTCTTTGTGATGCTCTGAAGTGAGTTTAAGTAGCTAACTACTGGCTGTTGTCACAAAAAAAAAAAAAAAAACCTGACTGTAGGTTAGTGTGTTTTTTTCAGATCTGATTTTAGAAAATTGTGTTACTCTTCGCCCTTCAACTTAAAGACTACTCTGGCTTTTCTGTCTTATTCCCAGGGAGAAGCAAAATGTGCTTTCTCACATTATATTAACGTGCCAACATCCACAGCCACAAAGGAACCCTAAGGAACTCTAGTGACCAGGAGTGCTGCAAACAGGGTAGATAAACAGAGCCTGTTGTGTTGTCCAGGGTGGGGGGTGACAGTTGCCTGGTACTTTGGGTGGGAAGGCAACAAGTTGGAAAATGTCCTGTTTGCAAAGCTGTCAGTGATGGGCTGAAAGGAGGCACCACATGCAGGTTTTGGTGTTGAATTTTGCTAAAACTCAGTCCGGCTCAGCATCCCAAATCAACATCCTAATAGTGAGGCAAAGACTTGGCAGATAAGGTGCTAAACTGACCCAGAGAAATGATTGCAGTCAACCACTTTATACTATTTAAATCCAGTCCACTTCATATGGAGCTGTTCTTAGAACATATTCCTTCTTGAAATGTGTGAAGATTGGTCACTTGAGTGAGGAGACACCCATCAATGTTACTCCTCGAGGCTGAGAGGAAGAGACCTTGCCCACAAGAGTCGGTGTGGATGTGTTACATCAACTGCAACTAATAATTGTTTCCTCTTGCTAGCTTTAACATAATTGCTTTAATATAATTACTTTGATATAGTGCACTGTCCTGCCCTATTCTATACTAGCAGTAGTTTTAGCTTTTAGACTCTGTAAAAAAAAAAATCCAATTAAGACTTTTTGTCTAATCACAACATATGTTGCTCATCAGGGGTTAAAAGCAAGGAAGCCACTGAGGGGCTACCAAAGCCTCACGCACTGATGCTTTTACTATAACATAGAATTTAATTTCTTGCCTTTTATCAGTCTGCTGTATATTTCTAAAATTTACTCACAAATAAAAGTACTTATGAAGTATATTTTCTGTTCAAACCAGAACACAAAACTGCACATAAACCCACGTACAATAGAGAGATCTCAACTCACTTAACTCCTTTACTTTATATTCTTTTTTAACTCCAGCATCAGCACAAAATCAGCTACAGAATAAATAAAAATTAATAAATAAAAAATTATTAAAGTTTTGATAGCATTTTCATTTGCTTTTATTCTTGCAAAATCCATAGATGCAAGGTAAAGTGCTGGCTGTAGTATTTATAAAATTGATGTTACAGCAAAATGCAGCACAAAGAAGATTACTGTTCCAACAGAGTTTTGTAGCTGGTAGGGCTTCAGCTGCCTCAGGCTTCCACTGAACCATCCAGTGTGTTATAAGTGGTAGGATCATCCTGATGTTTTTGTAGCAAACAACAACACAATAAAAAAAAAATTCCAAAATCATGTATCAGTATTACTCATGAAGTCTGATGGAAATCATGTGGACAATCATGGTTATTGAAGTCAGTCACTCAGTGACATTTGACACTACTATTGATTTTCATTTCATAAGCCCATAGCTGGAGAGTCTCAATATTGTTCACCTTTCTAACTCTAGCACACGAAACCACAAAATGCTGGTGGCTCATTTTCTGTTTGCAGATCATCCCTTTTTAATGTGTGCCAATTAAAAAAAAAACAAAAACAAAACAAAACAAAACAAAAAAAAATAAAATAAAAACAAACAAACAAACAAAAACCAAACAAAAAAACCCAAAAAAAATCAACCAGATAGAGGACAGACTGCTTTTTCAGGTTTTTTTTTTTCTGTTTAACTTTTTGTATTTGGTGTTTAGAGTTGTGAGTAGTCAAGAAATATTCCACGTAAGTATGAATAGACAAGATGACTAGAAAATGTGGATGAAACACTAAGATGTGAGGAGGGCAGAACACATCATCCTTTTTTCATGATAGATTATAAATCAAGAAACTATCACTGGTGATTGTGCCAAGTAATATTCTATATATTATTGACCACAACTGTTCATGATTTCTCACTATGTAAAATTAACTTCTGTTTAACGTCTATGAGGGACAAGTAACCTATCCAATTCCAAGCTTTCAGATTAATTGCCGTGATGGTAATGAGGATCCAACTATTAGATCAACTATTCCTTTCCTTTCCTTTCCTTTCCTTTCCTTTCCTTTCCTTTCCTTTCCTTTCCTTTCCTTTCCTTTCCTTTCCTTTCCTTTCCTTTCCTTTCCTTTCCCATGAGTTTTTGAAATGAACCTTAATTTTAAATATTTACTCATGTTATTATCTTTCAATCAAGTGTTCTATATTTTGTGTGTGTGTGTGTGTGTGTGTGTGTGTGTGTGTGTGTATCTGTTTTGGTACCCTTGTAAACACATTTCTTTGTTCCCAAAAATCTGTGTAGTTCTAAATGTGTCTAGTTTCAGAGTACCGTAACAGTTGTTATACTATTGCAGAAATAAAACTGACTGTTCTATCTTAATTTTTCACAGCAGGTAGATTTTTCAGACCTTGGACCTCTCATGCAGTCATATTTATGAATCAATTTAATATTTGAATATGTTTTAGGGTGTGTGAATACCATGCTGCTATTTGAATTTTCTTCATAGTCTTGCATAAGCACACAGACCAGAGGGGATGGCTTTATGAGGAGAGAACATATTATGTAATCTTTTGTTATCAAAATAAGGTTTATGTTGTTTTCCCTTATGACTTTTTAAGTCTCTTTTTGTTTGTGTGTGTCTCTGTGTGTGTGTGCTATTAATCCAGCTGAGAAATGGAAGTGATAGTTTTATTGCCATGTCAAAAATTTAAAGCTTTGCAGGCCATTTAAAAATTTCCAACATTTTGCTGTGTTTTGGTATGAAAATTCAATAGAAATATTGAAATTCATCTCCCAGCCCTGGAAAATGAATGTTTTGGTTCAGTAGCTGTTCTACAGCCAGTACTGAAACTCCACAGGCGTTATGACAGGAGGGGGCCCACCAAAGGACACAGCCAGCTCTGCCTTTTCCTCACAGCCCCACTGACTCTTCCTGCCCAGGATCCAGGAGCTGTACCACTGCTCTGGGCTCATCAGCAGCCTTTGCCCAGATCTGGCCCTGGCCCCAGCCCTGGTCCAACCCATTCTTAGTCCTGGCATCACTGAGGGTTGCTGTGACTCTTGGCTCCGCCACAGGAGCTTTATTAAAGTCCAAGATTGCCCAAGTGGTGGTTTGAAAGTAACAAAGTCTGGGTACAATTGATGCAAAATGAGGTCCAGTGGGCCTCTTATTTCTTTGGCATAAGGCAAAGTCTGAGAAAACAAGGGATTGAGGTGGGTAGGGGAAGAACAACAAAATCATGGAGAAAATGGGGGACAGACACAGGGACAGTGGCAAGTGAACAGGCTGTTGGGTGTACATCTCTGGCTGAGCCCCATGCCTGACCACCTCTGCTCATCTCATCTGGTTAAACTCTATTTACTAAATCACAGAATCACAAAATGGCCTGGGTAGAAAGGGACCTTAAAGATCATCTGATTCTGACTCCTCTGCCACGGGCAGGGACACTGTCCACTAGACAGGTTGCTGAGTGAGCTTCACCCAACCTGGCCTTGAACATTTCCAGGGATGGGGCAGCCACAGCTGCTCTGGGAAACCTGTGCCAGGGCCTCACTTCACCTTTCACAGGAAAGAAATTCTTTCTAAGCAAAACCTATTCTGAGTTTGAAGTCATTTCTCTTTGTCCTGTCACTCCAGACCCATGTAAATTGTCTCTCTCCATCCTTCCCGTTGGTTCCCTTCAGGTACTGGAAGGGCACAATTAGGTCACCCCAGAGCCTTCTCTGTTCCAGGCTGAACAATCCGAGTTCTCTCAGCCTTTCCTCTCAGCAGAGCTGCTCCATCCCTCTGATCACCTTGGTGCCTCCTCTGGCCTGGCTCCAGCAGGTCCCTGTCCCTGCTGAGCTGGGAGCCCAGAGCTGGATGCAGCCCTGCAGGTGGGGTCTCAGCAGAGCGGGGCAGAGGGGCAGAATCCCCTCCCTGCCCTGCTGCCCACGGGGCTCTGGATGCACCCTAGGATATATTTTAGTGTGATCTTGGTCTGTATTCAGAATATATGGGGAGAGTTTTGTGTGTTTTCATTAGCTTTGAAGTAGACTAGCTGGTGAGTAGGACATCTGCTCCTCTAAAATGGTAGAGTTCTGATCTGGTGACTTGATAAGGTCCTGCAATCTGGACATAGATAATTAGGTAGACATAAAGGCAATACGAATATTTAGAGGAACGTATGGGATCTTATGAGTCTAGAGGGTGAAGGTGTGTACACACCAGCAGTGAATTTTCAGTTCGATCAGTTAGAAATGAGATACAGGGCTGAGACACTACTTTTTTTCCATATTTATATAAGTGATGTGTGTGTTTATCTGGACGTCAGTAAAGGCTCAGTACTCTGCGTTGACCTGTTCAGCTGACTATGTCTGTGCTGAGAGTGTCTTCCCTGCAAATTTGAAAAAAAATCTGCATTTATTGCATCAGAATGGTAGGAGTCACCTGAAATCCTAAAGCCACCACATTTGGCTTTTGCCAAGTATCATCATTCCTTCCTGGCAAACCCCATTGTGTTTTTGCATCCGCATTATTCTCTCTTCTTCCCAGACTGTATGCAGCAGAAGGAGAGACACAGGCACCATGATGCTGCACAGCAGAAGAGAAAACAGAAATAACATATCCCCAGTCTAAACTGTGGGGTCTCTTTTCCTCCTCAACCCCTTCACCCAGGCAGAAGGAGTTCCAGACTGAAGAATGCTCCATTAGCTGTCAACAAAACCACATATTCCTTACCTATCTTGCTGTTAGAAGCTTTCTTTTCAGCATCTGGATTGAAACACCTAAAGTAATAAGCTCTAGATAAACGTCTGAGAACTTAATTGCTCTGAAGTATTATTTCCCTATTGAAAACCATGAAAGTGAGGAATTACTTTGTTTCCTAGGTTTTTGTAAGATCATATTAAGGTTTATAGCTTTTTTCTGAAATTAGTTTTCATATTTTGCTGGCTCTGCTGGACGTTATGTAATTATGTTAAGAGTTCCTGTGGTTCTCATTATTCTTTCTTGCTTTCTGTTGGTGCATGTGAATAAATTTCAGTCTTCCCTTGTGGCCTACCCTGTTTGCACTCAATACAGTCTTGGCAGCCCTGTATTAGGGAGGATAGAAGGAGCCCTGCTCCAGTGAGGACATGTAGAAGACAGCTGTACTCTAAAGGAATTTTTTGAGGGATGATGAAAGGTGTGCAGGTCTCTCCCCTTCCTTCAGCAAGGCTGTGGATGGCCGTGACATAAGTATGACTTTGACTTTCTGTTGCTGGGATGCCAGGATGGGTTTTGGCCAAGATGACAACAGAAAGCATTGCAAAAGTTATATAATAAAAGGATTACTGTTGGAACAAGGTGCTTCTCATGGTCTTGGTGACATTAGGATTACTAATCATTGTGCTCTGGCTTGCACAACCCAACACAAGATTTTTCTTTTCACTAAACACTCCATGATACATCACTTAACAGTTTGCAGTTAGGAACAGCAAGAAGGAAATATTATATCTACTTTAAATCCTAATACAGCTAACCATACAGAATTCAGGGTTTGGTCCTGTGTCTCAAAGTATGAAGAGGGATTGGATTTTTTGTTTATTACTATTATTCTTTCTCCTACACTAGAAATTGAAACCAAAAAAAGAGCACATTGAAATGGTTTAACTTTTTTCAATGAACAGAAAGAGTTACACCTGGTGGTAGATTGATTTCTTCAAGAGACATCTCTAGCCAAACATTGAATAGGTTTTTGTTCGAGGTTTTTTGAATGACAGCAAAGCTAAGTGAGCAACGTGAAGAACAGCAGGAAAAAAGGAGTAACAAATATGCAAGTGAAAAAGAGGAGACAAATGCCCTTTAAGAAATTTAAATGACCATGGCCTTACCTAGAAATCTACAGGCCAGTGCAAGACTTTGGGGATGTGTATAGAAAAGATTGAGTCACTTATTTCTACCATGTTAACATTACATATAAAATAGATAGAAGACGAAATAAAAGAAAGAAAGATCTGTGATAAAAACTAATGTATTAGATCAGGAGAATGTTGTGCTGGATTGTATTACATATTAAATCTGACAATATTTTTATGGTATGAGAATGTAACAGAACTAATTCTGGAATATTTTGTTGCTTTATATGGCTCAGTATGCAAATAACTATTTCTCTAAGTAGCTTAGTACAAGGCAGAGTCATTATATGTGTGATTATTCATGTTTGTAATGGCAACATCAAGGTTATAATCATGGATATAATGAAAGAAATAGCACTTTATTTACTATGAAATCTTTCTCTGGCTTGGACTGAGGTAAAGTTAATTTTCTTCATAGTAGCTTTCATGGGGCTGTATTTTGGATTTGTGTGGAAAACACTTTTGATAACACAAGAATGTTTTAGCCATCACTGAGCACTGCTTGAACATCACTTGGATGTCCTCTATTTCTCACACTGGGGGAACACAAGAGCTTGTGAGGGGACACAGCCAGGACAGCTGACCCCAACTGATCAAAGGGATGTCCTAGACCATACAGCATCATGCTCAACATATAGAGCTGGGAAAAAGGGTGGAAGTGGGGAACACTGTAAGTTACAGCATTTGTCTTCCAAGCAACTGCTAGGTGTGACGAAGTCTTGCTTTCCTGGACATGGCTGAACACCTCCCTGCCAACAGGAAAGAGCAAATTATTTTCTTATTTTGCTCTGTTTGCATGGGCAACTTGTGTTTTACCTATAAGCTGCTTTTTTCTCAACCCACAAGTCTTATTATGTTTCCAGTTTTCTCCTCCATCCTGTGAGTGTTTGTGTGGGGCTTAGTTGCTTACTGGGATTAAATCACAACAAATCTAATAGCAATGAGTTTACAGTAGTTTTGTCTTTGTCTATCTATCTATCTATCTATTTTTAACAAGAGATATTCTTCTACAATTCTAGGACTTTGGAGGAGAATTAATTTACGAGCATAAAGTCACAATTTATTTTTCCAAATTGCATTCAATTTCCCCTTTAAAGATTCACAGACAGCTATCATGAATGAGTGTTTTAAGTTTGCTTAAGGAATTTACTTCTGAATAATTAAAATTTAATATGCATGTTTCTATTTAATTACTATTTTAATATATTTCTAACGTGAAACTGAAGTTACTGCTAAAGATAATGCAAGTAAAAATCCTTATCAATAAAGTATCAGGGTTGATTTTCCTATTGCTGAACCTTCTTACTGTTCTTTCTTCTCCAAAACTGCTTGCTCTCGCCAAGTTGCTTGGCAAAGATTGTTCTTTTTCTCCCCACTCTCCATATGACTAGGGCTTTTAACTTTGTTATTAAAAACCCCCTCAACAAACCAACAAAACCAAACACAAAATGAAGAACATAGCAATTAAAATATAAACTCATAAGTGCAATAGATTTTTCTATTGTTGCAAGTCCTTTTATGAAGTGGTAATTAAACAGATTTAGAAATAATTGCTGAAGTATTGGAATTAACCAGGATCACAAAAAACTGATGCAATAATTGTCAATTTTTGAGTTTATTTTTCAGCCCAACCAGAACTATGAAATTTTGTGAGGAAAACATCTTCATAGCATTGCCAGTCTACTGCCAAAAACTTAATGAGAGGGCTTATATCCAGTAAATTTCCCAAGAAAGGAGGCTGATATAATTTGTTAAGTGTTTTTCTCCACTCTGATAGATCATTGAGCCCAAACAAATTTCTGCTTTTTCCTATCATTTCCTTAAAAATTTGAAGATAACTTCAGATAGATATTTGTGGCAGGGAAAAGATAAAATAATGAGAAATATATTTCAGGCCTGTTTAGTATCAAGACTAGAAAGTTAAATGCATTTTTTAAGATGATATTTCAGGTTTTGGGGCAGGAATTAGAAATCATCAATCAGAGATTTATTATTTTAATACTTTGGTGTGTATAGTATTTTTCTGTTTTCTTAAAGGCAGCATTTTTTTTCTTATATGTTGACATAAATGTTAGTTTGATGATGAGTTCTGTATTTGGTGGTTAAGCATGTTGTTTCACAAAGCTGTCAAACATATCTTTAGCTCATAAGTACAAAATTGTGAGGAAAGTAGTCAAGCTAAGACCCCAGGATAGCAAGGGTTCTCACCCCAAACTGTTCTGGTGTCAGGAAATCAAACCATGGAAATCTTTCCTTCTATTTCTCCATCAGAGCACACTTATGATACTGCAAAAATTTAGATGTTTCATGATTAAGGCCTATTCTTTAAGATGTTCAAGCAAGGGTAGAGTTCACATGGAATGTGATCTCCTTAAGGACCAATTTGTCCCAAACTCACATCATGAATATCACAATTCAGAGACTAATATATTACAGATATTTCAAGTTCTATTACTACAAGAAGCATTAAAGTTTTAAGTGGATCTTAACTATTTCATTGGTCCATGCTGTACATTTATATCTTGTTTATGTCCTTTCATTTCTCATCCATATTTTGTTTGTGATGAATCCAATACAGAAAAAGGCAGTTTTATGGTTTTCCTCCAATCACCTGTTTTTGAAGAATATGTTTTCCCCTAAGAAGGAAAATATGTTCAAAATGTTGAAGCAAAACTATGCAGGAAACAAAATTAGTAGAAAACTTTTTTTTTTCTTTCTTTAAATAATAATTCCTTTAGAACTATTTTGGTTTAAAATATACTTTAACAACCATTCCCTGTAAATTCCTGTCTCTGCTTGTACTCCTAGTTCCATCCACTAATGACAGAATAATCTAATAATTTTAAAAACCATAGCATATAATTTTACAATTCCAATATGCAGCTGTGGTTCTCCAGAAATGTAACAAAAGATAAAAGAGCAATAGCTTATTAACTGAGAAAAAAAACTAGTGTCTTTAAACTTGTAAAATATGAGGCTGTGCCTCATGTCTATAAACTTATATTTCATGTCATGATCCACTTTCTTGGCATATTTACTTCCCTCATTAGAGAAAAATCACCCCAAAACTTAACCTGCTTTTCTTATTAACTCTCCTTGTCCTTTACTTTCCTTGCACAAATTGTTTTAACAAAACTGGAGACATGTTTCCAGATCTTTTTTGTGAAATAGAAATATTATCTAAGAATAGTTCTCAATGGAAAACAAGATGAAACTCATTGTAGTCTCCACAGAAGTTCTATTTTCTAATATCAAATTTCTCTAGACCAAGGATTTTCTAATTAATCTACTTCCATTGCAATTCCAAGGCCTTGAAAATATGGAATTTCATCTAGAAACACTAAATTCAAATGAGAGCCAAAGGTATAAATTTAATAATACTCCAAAATCAGTCATGTTTAAAGCCAAACATGAATGTAACAGGAATCTGCTACTGCTCAATTTCATTTGCACATCTAAAAATTTATAAGTGTTAATTAATTATTGCTCAGTTATGATTAAAAATGTTATCAATGCAATCAAAACAAAAATACAAAATGCTAATCATGATTAATGTAGAATTGAAATCTAATGAGCTTATGAAAGATAAAGTGATTAATTTAAACACAAGTGAATAAATTACTTTGCTAATTTTTAATTTATTGTAAAATGCTTTGTATTTTGAAAAATGTCATAGCTTGAGAATGTTAATATATTCCTAATCTTCTGGGTATATACTATAATTTGAAAATGTAAACTCTTTTACTCTTGGGGAGGCCTAATGTTTTTTGTTTCTCTAGAAATGAGACACTTTCTTCCTAAAAGATCCTTCCACTGTAGTGCCAAGAGAGTGTGTTTTCTTAAAATATTAATTCAACATTAATTTTAAAAGGAAAAATTGCAAAAGATTGAGATTTCTGTGCATGTCTAACTACATATGTGCTGGCCCAGTAACAGATAAGAATAAGTCTGTCAATGCACCTCTTGTTCTTTTCTACTGTGCCCTCAAAGCTGCCATTGCCGAGATAAGCATAGGATCATCGTATCGGAATAGTTTGTGTGGGAAGGAAACTTTAAAGGCCATCTAGTGCACCCCCTCTGCAATGACCAGGGACATCTTCAGCTCAAAGCCCCATCAAACCTGACTTTGAACGTTTCCAGGAACGGAACTCTCCAGGTGACCTGCTCTAGTGTTTCATCATCCTCAGTGGAAAAGCCTTCATCCTTATGTCTAATATAAATCAGACCCCATTTAGTTTAAAACCATTAACCCCTTACTTTATTACCACAGGCCCTGCTAAAAGGTTTGTCTTAATCTTTATTGCAGCTCCCCTTTAGGTATATGCTTGAAATTTTCGCAACTTTCCAAGCACCCTGTGTGACTGACCTAATATTTTTTTATGTTTTATTTTCTATAATGGGTATCTACCTGTAAAATGACACTTGTAAAATTCTTGTTAAAAACAAGAACTACTGGAGATATTTGATTTTTAATTGATTTTTATGGTTGAATCCTATTTTTATCAGAGTAATGAATTTGCTGAACTTGTGTTTGGTATTTTCAAAGGTATTTATTTTTTTGAATATTTTTCTGGGACTGAAGGAAACATAGAGACACATTCTTTAAGTAACATTGCTCTCCAGATTTTTGGGATGTTGTTTCTGCTACCTGTCTGATTGCCTGAATCTCTTGATTATTATGGTACTATTCTTAAGTGAGCAACTTCAATGACAATTGAAAGAGACTGGGAAAAAACTAAAATTAGGAAGCTATGAACAGAAAATCATATTTCTTCTTGTAAATGTCTTATTTTGAAGATTAATAACTACGTCATTTACGATCCAAAAAGATCAGATTATTTCATATGGCAAAACCAAACAATAATTATTATATTATTTTCATTTCTCTGGAATATGCACACACACACACATATATACATATATATATATATATAGCAATATATAGATATATAGATATGTTTATATGGTTTTAACTGGTTTTTTTTTCTCAATAAAACCCGTATTCACTGATACCTAAACCAGGCTTTAACCTTGAAAATCTGGATTTAAGATCCTTTTCCTATACTTGCAGGGAGCTGAGTTGGATTTTTGGCGTTTTTGTCCCAGTCAAGAAGTACAATGTATTGAAATGAGTTTTATAAAAAAAAATAAAGTCCCATATTTTTGCTCATCACTGTTACCTCATTTATATTACCTGTGTATTTTCAAACAATCTGAAAATGTTGAGCTGGATTCTTAGCCAGCATGGAACTTGGCAAGTTTGTCTAGTAATGAATTGTTCTCATGTTCTCATGATTACATATATACATATAAAATTTGGACTATTTGTAAAATAAAAGACTAAAGGTGTCTTGAGACTACACTTAGATAGAAAACCAGCACCAGTCTTTATTTCTAAAACTTCTTGTACACTGAAACTACTTGAAGAAACCCTAGACTGAGACCAGCACCAGCTATATTTAAACCAGGATGGAAACCTGCAGGATTTATTGTTGAGCTCTTTTAAACTCATGTTCAGCTTGCAGGCACATAAAGGATACATGAAAGATAACGTGAGATGGTTTGAGTATTTTGGTCTAGAGCTTGGGGCATGCAGGAGATCAGAAATGAAAATATAAGGAAGGTAAGAGAACTTTTTGATCGTGTGATTCACAGGTACTGAGGAGAAGGGATTATTGTAGCTTCAAGTACGTAGAGGATGTTGTCTTATCTTTCCTGCTTTCAATGCCACTGTATTTTTATATTCCACTTTATGTTTACAGTTTTGATGTTCACCTTTCCTGAGTTTTATTGTTTGCAAAACAAATTATTTGATTTTTAATTGTTTTTCTTTGCTTTATAAAAGCCACTTTTTAATTGCTTCTAAAATGACTGACAGCTGCTGTAGCCCTCCAAAAGAAATAATTTTGTCATTATTCATTCCCATAATTATTTTGCAGCCCAGCACGTGTACCTTTACTTTTTGAACTAAATGTAGTGCTTACCAGATACACAATTTCACATTAACAAGCTACCATGAGTTTTGTCTTTCTTCATATTCTCAGTGATGTGTTCTTTCATTGAGACTTGAAAAGGATAAAAGTCATATATCCCTGATCAGACATAATGCTTCGTGAAGAGTCATATTGTTTAGGAGAAGACAGTAAGAAGAAATCACTTCTCTTTGGTCATGCAGACTACAAGTGTCCACATCTCACACTGGCTTCAATTACCTCTTGATATTCAACTTATTTTTTTTCTATAGTTGATAAAATATCGTGTTCATCTTTTTTGTAATCATGTAACACTGACTGTTGAATCTGGCGTAAGTATGACAAAAATACTGAATAAATAAGTTTCTTCTCGATGTAGGAGAGAAAAAAATCTTTATTGTGCATGTCTGGAATGAAAGCAATCGCATATTTTCACAATTTATTGATGCTTCGTTTCTGTCATGTCACCATATTTTCATTTTCCACTTGTTAAAAATTGGAATGGGGCAGATTGTGGCTCTACTTTTATAGAACTTCAGCTGGAGCATCAGGAATCTGTACTCTTCTTTTACAGGCTCATGGTCTTGCAAAAATCTCATTAGAATCTGTCATTCATCTTTGTGCATGAAAGTATGAGATTTCTTGATATCTATAAATGCAATATCTTAATCGAACTGTACGTAAAAAAGGCACTAGGTATTTCGCTGACTGCTTCAGAAGACAGTTTTAGAGAAGCTGCTTTCAATATGGTGCTACAATACATCACACAGCTGCTAAACCCACTTAATCTAACTTGTGCTAAGAGATGGCTCCCACTAATACAACTGAATCCTCTAAGTCTGGACACCTGCAATTAACTCTGACGCTAAGCAACTTGGGCTATTTCTGGATTCCTTTGAATATCACTAAGTATTCCGCATGACCTCCTCTTTTTTGACGCATAATCTGGATAATGTTGCAAAATGCTTTTGAATGTCCGTTTTTATTTAAAAGTTAAGATATTAAAAAAAAAATTAAAAGCCATGATAATTTTGCAACTGTGCTCTCTAACTGCAAGGTTAATTTTGAAAATTTGATTCTCATAGAGTCATTAAAAATTTATTTTATTATTATTTTCTTTTTTCTTTTTTTCAGTTGATAGTATTTTTTTACTTGTTCTTATTTTCCAGGCATTATATTATTAAATTTGAGGCTATCCTTAGTTTCCTGATAATGCTCTGAAGTCTGGAAGCTCTCTACAAGATGATTCAGTCTGATCAACCACCATCAGCATGATTTCCATGCTGAGCAGAGCATAATTTTGCTTGTTCTTCAACCACATCAGATGTAGCTAAAAGGCAAAGCATAACTCCTAAAAGCTTCATAGTCAGAAAGGGATCATTCAGTCAATGAATCTAATGTCAAACCCATCTACGGATTTTTAATTAGAATGGATATTGTATAAACAGACCTGTACATACACACATACATAATATAGGGTTATCAAACTCCTAGTTAGCCAACATATTAGAAAAATAAAGTTCTTAACGCCAGGAGGTAGAAAGCACAAGAAAAAGGACAAGAAATTTTTTTTTCTCTTTAAAAAAGACAATTACTTGCTGTGCCCATGGAAACAAATTCAAGTAGTTCATAGCATGAGAAACACAGCTAAGTGCCAAGAACAAGTGCCTATTTTGGGTTGGAGATTTATTTCTCAGAGTCTTTTTCTGTCCTATAGAGGAAGCCTTCAGAAATATGAATGTTGTAATGTTGTTTATTCAGAAGTGAACCCTGCTTTGGCCCTTGCCCTGCTGGTTTTGCAGTGGCTCTGCTTTACTTGACAAGTTTGATGTGTAATTCCTATAGTCCACAAGTCAAAGGGTGGAATAGAATCAAGTGACACTGTCAATAAGTTAAAATGACCACTTAGAGCTTAAATTCCACAAAATCTGTAACTCTCTCAGATTCTTTTAGAACTCTTAAGTACTTGAGAGTATGGTTTTGCAAATGTTTGTCAAGTTATCCCTATTGTACAGTGCTAAAGACTCAGATAAAATAAAAAATATGTTATCCCCTATAATTCCTGCTATTTTCATAGAAGTTTCCTATATGTTTATATTTAACAATAAGTTGAAAATTTTACAGATAAGTGATGTGTAATTTATTGCCTAAAAATAGTCACTTAATAGTTACTTAAGCTGTTTGGGATTTTTCTTAGAGGTTTTTATATGAAAAAATGGAAGGTAAGAAGAAATGAAAAGAAAAGAAAGGAAATAAGAAAAGAGAAAGAAAATTAGAGAAAAAGTAAAGGGAAGGGGAAAAGGGAAGGGAAGGGAAGTTCC
>VWZV01017430.1:54830-120285 GCA_013397155.1 Irena cyanogastra | reverse complement strand
CTCCTCTTTTTTTTTTTTTTTTTTTTTTTCCCTGCACCATCACTCAGTTTTTCTGTATCAACTCTTCTTCTTATGGCAATCACACCACCACATGTGTGAACTCACCACGTTTCTCTAGGAATAAGCTGGGATTTCAGACTGAAATGACAGACACCATTTTAAGCTACAGCAAAATGGAGGTGAATGAGGAAGTCATCAAACACTGCATCTCACACATCAAATTGGAAAATACACCCATGATATTAACTCATGACACTATGAATACATACATCTAGAGCTCTGTAATGCATAGTATCAGAGCAGAAAAAAAAACCCCACAGATAAAATAAATCAAGCTTCTCAGAGAAACAGGAAAAAATTGCTAAGGCTGAATGAACTTGGGGTTAGTCTGTTTCAAAATGACCACTAAATTGAATGTTATTAATAGTACTTTTGAAAATCAAGCTCTGAACTTTGCACAGAATCAATCATCACAACTCCTTACCTATCTCACATGTTAGCTATGTCCAGATGACAGGCAAGACTTCCTGTCTTCTCAGCTCCATAACCAATTGCTGATATATCTTCTTCATGGCCTTTTAAAGCAAAAGAAATAAAATACTTCATGCAGCTTTCTTGCAGTTTGTGACAACTCAATATTAAAATTATCTGCAACACAGGTGGCTTTGTATCCTTTTTCTGAAGAATAAAGTTATTGTCAGTGTTTTTTGAAGAAAGGGATTTTTCTGTAAGCACTTAAACTCAGTGTGTAAATTTAAAAATATCAATAGTTATTTTGCTGACTTTTGGATGTCCATAGTTCAGTACAACACAGTCCAGTTCAAGACAGTTTTATTTTCACTTAAATTTCAACATGTACATTACCAAAATTTTGTTGCTGATCATTGTTTCCAGATTTTGGCTTGGAGAGTCCAAGCTCGAATGCTGGCTTCAGAATGAAGAAAATTAGAGATCTTTGTCATACAAAACTTTCATAATTTTCAGGAATTTGAGAGTGTAAATTGGTTGTGTAGATACAGGTTATTTGAAAAAGTTACCCGGAGGAAGTCACTTATATCCTTGCGGCCTTGTGGAGTCTTTTGTGAATTCCTTTGTTAATAAGGAAAAATAATTGACCTGTAATGCTCAAAGAACCATTTCTATTAGTGACCAGCATTTTTAAAGTTGATGAAACTTAAGGTTAGCCCTGGCTCACAAGCTTACTAGTACATCTCCTTGCCCATTAGACAGATGTGTCCAGGGAAAGCTTCACTTGTACGAATGTGTTCAAAAGCTGGAGGTGATGCAGATGAAAGACACTAGAAGAAATAGATCCACATATTTAAAGACATTTAAATATAAGGCAAAAAACAGTATTTGCCCATTTTTTGTGTTAAAATTCATGAATATTATTTAAAGGTCTTAGGCTGTGAGGCTCCTCTTTTCTATTCATGTCACAAAACAACTTATTTTTGTGACTTAGGAGTCACCATGTTTAATGGCACTTAGTACCACACTGCTGAGTTCAGCATAGTTCCAAGTAAGAGAACTGGATTTAGATCTTTGCAAGCAGCTTCATGTGAAGTCTCACTGTTACAAATAAAGGAGAAATCACTGAAAAGGAAAAGAATTTAAATTAACAGATGTAGTACCTTTTTTAATAAAGTAACTGAGTTTCAAACATTCCCAAATGATAGAATGTTTGTAGCAATGGGAGGAGCATGGCCATATAAAGTTCAACTTTGCATATTTATATCCAAACCTTATCAAACTGTTAAATTGCTCTTATTTATTAATAAACTTACACATCTGATTCAAAACCAATACAATAGCACACACTTTAAAGCAGGGCTAGCTCAAGTGGGTAAACCATTAAAGATGCAATTTATGTTTCTGTCTATTTTCACAGGATTTTTTAAGGGTAGGTCTTCAGGCTCCTGTCTGCATTAAAGTCCAGCCAAATCCATAAAATGAAAACAACGTTAAACAACTTCCCAAAAGACAGAAGCAGCCTTTTAAAGATTCACAGGAGTACTTTTTCTGTGTCTAATCCAAGCGGCCAGCAGGGTGAGATTGATGGGCACTGGCAGAGATGCATTTCATGAGGCGGCTGTCTGCTGGATGGCATTAGAATGGAGCTATCTGTCTTCATTGTGCTCCATTAACATGCCCCTCAGATCTATCAGGAGAATGTCTACAGTCCTGGATTATAAATTATTACCTCTGGCAGTTAAATACTTTAGGCCATATTTAGGAATATTGCTCACTGATAGTTCTTCACTCACCTACATGCTTTTACAGTTTAATTTCCATATATGCTTTAAAAACCTAAAAGAGATGTTTTGGATTTTTTTCCCTAATGTAAGGGGATTTCTAGTCTGTGTGTGGTAAAAATGATTATCCAATTACTTGGCTTCAACAGTGCAATCTATAGAAATGTGTTCCGTGTCAGAAGAAAATAAGGGTTCACTAACCAGGATATATCTTCTTTAAAGTATTAGATTTGTCTGCAACAATTCATTGAAAGGTGAACAATCAATATATGAAAATTATTACCATGATTGCTTTCAGTGTTGAACATAAACCAGACATCCTATTCAGTCTGTTTGTTTCCATTTGTTCAGCTTTGTGAAGTTTTTAATTCTGTTTATTATTTTGTTCCCACTGGTTACATTCTATTAATCAAGTTTGAAAAATATGAGTATGAGCCAGTCTTTACACAAAATAAAGATTTTAAAGAAATCACAGTATTTTATCCTGTTATCTTGGACCTGAAGACCAGATAGTTTTTAATAAAATAAAATTTTATTCAATTTATGTTTAATTCAATATCCTCCCAAGCTGCATAGCCAGCAGCTTGCAGTGGATTTTTGAAGAGAGAAAAGAGAGGTAGAAGAGAGTGCTCAGTGTTTAATAATGACCATTAAAATATTTTTATTTGTTATCCAGATCAAGTAGATTTTAAATGGAAATGTTTTAGTCTGCTTTAATAAATAAATAAATCCCCAGTTAAATACTTTTTTCTGCTAAAGTCCTCCTGGGGAAAGCTTTCCTGTGTAGAATAAAAAGATCCAACAGCAAAACAGTAGTTTCTTTCATGAGTAAAGATGAACAAGTATATATCAATTTTTGGCAAGGCAGTGGAGAAATTCAATTTCTCAGAAGCCTTTCTGGAAGAGAACACTAACACTGTCACCACATTGCCCCTTCTGCATGGCAATGTCTGTGGTCCAGATGGATTTCAAGAGTACTTAGGTGTTTCCTAAGAAGTTTCACTTAGATAACCTAATTGATTTTTTCTTTTGTTCTTTTTTTTTTTTTCTGCTTTCTAGCCCATTTCATGGAGCATGAAAAAAATTAGGAAATAAGTAAGTGGTAACACATAGATGAGTTCCAAACCAGAGGGTTATCAAGTTGACTGCGCTGAGGCAGTAGCTAGGACGGATATATCTAATAAGATATAGAGTTTAAAAAGCAGAAGTATACATGGAAAAAAATATAACTTGATAACTTAGGAATCCATAACCAAAGAATTGAGTTTCAATGCAGCTGAAAAAAAACGAGAGTAGAACAACTACAAAGCTATTAGACAATATGAGCACATTTCTGTGAGCTATGCTTACAGGAGAAAACCTGACCTAAGTTAATATGAAGGACTGAGTTTCAAACATCCAGTGACTATCTGGTTCTCCTCCAAGCTATAGACTACATAGACAGCTGAGGGAAGATAAAAGAGGGAAAAAGGGAAAATAACGTGGTACTTGAATGAGGAAGTGTGCTAAAATCTTCCATTAATAGCACCAACATGTCTCACTAGTCACTTTTCTTTGGTCCTGCATAAGAAGGATATAAATTGAAGAAACTCTTCTCACCTCAAGTTTTAAGCTTGGAAGCCATGATTAGCTACTTCTTGTCTGGTTAGACCCCATCTGGAGTCCACTGATCAGGTCTGGAGTCCGCAGCACCTGAAAGACATGGATCTGTTGGAGCCAGTCCAGAGGAGGCTACAAAAATGACCCGAGGTCTGCAGCACCTCTCCTATAAGGACAGGCTCAGACAGTTGGGATTGTTCAGCCTGGAGAAGAGAAGACTTCGGGGTGACCTTCCAGCAGCCTTCCTATGCAAATCTTTTGGATGAGCCTGTTGTGACAGGACAAGGGGTGATGTTTTTAAACCAAAATAGTGTAGATTCAGATGAGGTAGAAGACTGAACTTTACTTGCAATGAGCATGGTAAAATACTGTCGCAAATTGCTCAGAGATGTTGTAGATGCCCCATCTCTGGAAACATTTGAGGTAAGATTGGACAGGCCATGAGAAGCCCTGCTCATTGCACCAGGATTGGACAAGATGACCTTTAATGGACCCTTCCAACCCAAACTATTCTAGGAGTATATGAATCCATAAAATTCATCAGCATACAGTTTAGATGGATGCTGATGCACTTAGCTCTAAGTTTTTATTGTATGACATCAGCTTTTAAAGCCATTGTAACACTGAAGTAAAAAACTATTTTTTCTCCTTCCAGATATAGTAAGTTATATTCACATTTAGTTCCTTAATAGAAAAAGGGAGGGTTTTTTTGGTTTGTTTTTTTTTTTTTTTTTTTTGTGTCTGGAATAGCACCACTTGTAACATTAAACATATATAGCATTTAGAAAAGGTCTCACAGACGTAGGTGCCTTCATATTTCCAGTCATCATTATGGAAACTCACTTAGGCCAACAGAGATGATGATAAAATGCAGAACATGAGCTTGCATAATTTGAGAATGTAGCTGGTAAAAATAATTGGCAGATGACCTTATTAACTTTTCACAGAGAAGCCTATTGCTTTTATTTTTATTTTTTTTTTTCAGGCTAAATTCAGAGATTATTTTAAAATAGCAGTTTCAAGATGAGTAGGTGAATCTCTATCTTTCCAGACTATAAGAAGGATGTTTTACCACTTCAGGCTTTACAACTTCTTTTCTTCTATCAATAGGCCTGTTGAAAAGGCACATGGAGTAGAGGTGATCTAGATGAGAACTCAGCACTGACTGTCTTGGGACAGGCTGCACCCAGGCCATCCAGCATCTTGCCTTAGGAATCAGACAGCGCTAACACCTCAGGTTGATTTATGCATATCTGGGTGTGGGGCTGGGCCAAGCACTTCCAGGGAAATACCACCCTGCCCTCAGTAGCACAGTACAAAGCTGATGTGTTCCTACTGTGTGAAATTTAATGGGAAATATAAACCAAACTCTTTATGTTTTTGGGGTTTTTTGTGTGTGTGTTTTTGTTTGTTTATTTGTTTGAGTTTTTTTTGGTTTTTTAAATTTTGTTTTAAAGAGATCCTTGACAAATGGCTATGAAAAATGCTGGCATCCATTTAGCCTCTGTCTGAGGGACCTTGAGTGTGATGGCAATTAGGGCTGGGCTGTGGGCAGGTGCATTATCCTCCTGGATCAGAGGGACACCATTTGTCACCACCCCTCCTTCACCCCCCCATCATATCTAGTTAGCCACTTGACACAAAAGATCTAATTAATCTTAAAGCCATGATGGAAGAAGAACAGGATATTTAACTATGAGCAATGTTGATTGTGAATGAAGTGTCTAACGTGAAAATCAATGAGAAATTAGGAGCCAAAAAAGAGATGTAGGTGTCTGAACACTTTAAGTTGTCCCCAAATAATCAACTGTAAGCAACTGTTCACATTTAGTGCATTGTGTCCTGTAAGGTCTAGAATTTTTTAATAAATTTAATAAACTCAGGAAAATTTAATAAATTGAGGAAAATTTTACGTCATGTTTGCTTAAACAGATGAATTCATGAAGCAACCATGAGAAGGTACTTTGGTGCTTCAACAAGGCAGTGAAATTTATAAATTCCTAGAATATGTCCTAGTTTCAAACTCAAAATCAGAAAACTCCCAAGTGATGGGAAATGCTGTTTCCTGTTCAAAAGGTATAGGAAGGAATTTAATTTTTCCTGTGATGACACAAAAGAACTGCAAGCCAGGTTTAGAGGCATGTAATACCAAGGATTGTTCAAACAGACAAAGAAAAAATAAAAACCAACTTCATCTCAGGTGGCTTACAATGTGGACTGTAGGGAATATGCAATGAGAGACTATACAACTACAGAGAAATTAAGGTAATAATTTAAGCTACATGAAGATAACCTCCAGTTTGGAGAAGCTGGGTAACTAATAAAGGTGACATCTATCTGTGTAAGTGTGAATATTGCTAACCCATATCCTCTGAAGTAGTAGGGAAGGTAGTTTTAAGGTTTGGGTGTTCATAATTTCTGATTCTACATATTATGGTCATGAAAATCACTAATACCTAAGGTGTCAGAAAATACCTCCTTGAGCAAATCCCAGAGTCATGTACTCTGAAATACCAGAGGCATACCACATTTTTTTGAGGATGTATGTAAAACAAGGCATTAATCTGTCAAGAGAAGAGACTAATTGAGAAATCAAGAAGAGATAATGATAGGCAAATGTTGCAGTTTAGATGATCAGAGTAGCAGGCAGCAGTCACAGGAGTTCTTTGCAGTTACACGACGAGGATATGCAGAAAAAATGAAAGCAGGGTAAATATCATTAGAAAAACTGTTTTAATTGCAAATGCAGTTACAGGCAGTACTAGCTGTTATAGGTACATATATTTTTAGACCCCTATCCATATACTTGAGCAAGGCATGTAAGCATTTAGATATGAAATTTCTGAGACAGTCTGAATGATCTGAGTGATAGTCTGAGTCTGCAAGATCCCATGAATCACTGCCAACCAAACTTCGCTCTAGCTTAGAAATTTTGAATGCTTGTTTGTCTGCTCAGCCAGCCCAGTCAAGAGTTCTTCATCTACTCTTCTTATGCTTAAGAAAATCTGAAGATATTTTATTGAATTCAAGTTTTTTTTCATATTTTATTGAATGCAAATACAAGTGTTTCCTCATTGAGTAATTAATTGAAAGATCTCAGTTACTGATAGGATTCTTCAGAACTGCAGTATGAACAAATACAGAATAGTCTTTCACAGGCAGAATTCCTCTCTCTGGATTATGGCATATATTACTTTTCAGGGAGCAAAAAGAGCAAGTAAAGACAAACTTGTGATAACTTGTGCAGGATGATTGTGTGTTAATGGTTCATAAAGCTGATGCTGCAGGCTTGAGCACTTATGTGCAAATCTAAAGGGAAAATGAAAAGGTAGAAAAAAGTCTATTTAAATGAAGTGAAAAAAAAGGGAGAATTTTTTTTGTCCATTTTGAATTGCTGTAATTTTATGTTTTCTGCCTGAAGACTGTGGGAAAGGATGATTACTATTTTCTAGTGTCAGCATGTGCTACTATGTATTTTTCTTGACCTAGTATTTGCACACATCTATGCTGCATATACCACATATAAGAGCTTATTAAAAAGAAAACATACACATGCATAGGTTTTTTTTATACTGAAAAGACTCTCTGCCAGTGAAAAGGTTATGTTATTGCTGACTTCCCAGAATATATATGCTGCCTGCAGTTTTGATATTAACTGAGGATCAGGTCTTGGTGTTTTGAAAGTTCACCTCATTCTAAACAAACATTATTGAGACACCATATCCTTAACGTCTGTGTGCCTGTGTAATTGGGCATAAGGGAACTGGAAGAGAGTGGTGTCATGTGAACTGTGATAGTACAAAGGTGGAATGAGGAGGAAGAGGAGGTGTCCCAGGTGTTGGAGCAGAGATTCCCTTCCAGCTCCACAAAAGCCTAAAATGGAGCAGATAAAAACCGCATTCTGATGGCAAATTATCTTCTTTAAGACAAGAGCGCTTCCCTGGTAGTATTGTAAACAAGAAATAATCCCAGAAAATGACAAATTTTTGGGCATAGAGAGGGAGAAAAAGAGTCTGAAGATACTAACTTAGAATTTATTTTTATTTATTCTATTCGGTTTTTTCCATATAAGACCAAACAGGAAAGTGTCAAAAGCAGGTAGCTAGACTATCTGTCTTCTTCAAAGAATGAAAAAATAAAATTTCACATTTATACGTCCAAAGAGGAATCAGGGAAAGAATGAACAAATTTTCATTTAGTTCCTTTCATTCTAGAATATTTTCAGTGTTTTTATTAAAGTTGTATTGCAGTTATATCCCTACCAAAGAATGGCAATATTTAGAATTAAATCTTATCTTTATGTCAGTTCTGGATGTATCAGACTTGCCCGGTTAAATTTTTCTGAATAAATATTTTCAAAACTGAAAGAACGCATTTCTGAATGAAAAGATCTTGGTTTGTTCACATAAAAGCAGTTAAGGACAACTTTTATCTTTTATCTAGTTTTATGTCATAAAATATAGAAGATTGAAACATTGTGTTACATGCTCAGTAATAAACTTCCAAAAACATAACAAACATCTAACCATAAGCAGATAGTTAAAATCCTATTTGCTATAAATTTACATATTTAGTAATGGGTTTTTTTGGATGTTTTATACATTGCAGCTAGTCTTAGGAGAAGTGGATTACTGGACAGATTTTTTTTGTTGTTTTAAATAAAGAGTGTTCATATAGGAAATAAAGTCTAGGCAGGGAAAATAAGGTATGAAAAAGGGAATTGGTCCAAAAGATTTAATTTTCTCCAGCTGTGGAAATGACCTGCAAGAATATCTAGAAATCAATAGTTCAATTGATGGATAGTCAACCTTTTTAAATAGCCCTCTTGTTTTATATCGCTTCTAGTTTTATAGACTTGTGGTTTCTAACACACATAAAAGATACAAGCTTTGTTTAATTTGGTATTTTCACCAGTATTTGAAAGTCTCCATGCTTAATTAATATTTAAATAATGGCAGTTATTATCTGAATTTCCATGACATGATTTGAGGATTAAAACATTACAGAAAACCTTCAGTGTCAATTACTGCAGCATTAATTATGATTCCTATCTCGAGGATGATTCTTTCTTTCAGAAAAACTGGAGTGCTAAACTTTGAAGGTGAAAGTTCTAATGATTCAAAAAGATTGATATCTGTCAGTTCTCAGTTCCAGTATTTTATATTTAATTTGAGGAACACACATAATGAAAGTAGGACATAAGTTTCTTGAAAGCAGTAATTATTTTAGAAGCAATGTTTTTGGAGTTGCCTACTCTTTTAATTAAATGGGGGATTGTTTTTCTTTCCTTGTTGTTGTTGTTTGCTGTTATTGACCTCCAAGCTTCCTATGCTGCCAAACATATAATTTTCTTATCAGAATAGAACAGAAGAATGCAAAGTGGTGTGAGTGGTTTCCAGCACCTTATGTTTGCACAGAGTTCTCCTGAGATACAACTATGATGAAAACTATTTGAAAATTCCCTGGAGTTCCTTAGTTACCCTGAGTACTTGAATTTCCATGCAGAAATTTCTTTCTGTCAGTCTCCTTGGGAAAACATAGAAATAATGCAAACTATTCTTCCTAGCAAGCAGACAGCCTTTAAGGCTAGTCAGTACTTACTATGATCTTTTGTTCATGTCCATCATCTTGAATATTCCACAGCAAGTACTTAAGTAATCATTAAAAATGTGTGATGTGCTTGAAAGAATCATTATTCTAACATCTTTCTTATACATATTCCTAAAGGAAAAGAAATACTGCAAACAAAACAGTGCAGTTATAAAATTCTGTTTTTCATAGAGTCATGGACTGCTTTGAGTCAGAAGGGATCTTAAAGACCATTTTGTTCCAAACCCCTGCCATGGGCAGGGACACCTTCCACTAGACAAGGTTGTTCAGAGCTCCATCCCACCTGACCGTGAACACTTCCAGGGATGGGGCAGCCACAGCTGCTCTGGGAGACCTGTGCCAGGGCCTCACCACCCTCACAGAGAAGAATTTCTTCCTAATCTCTAATCTAACCCTGCTCTCTCTCAGTTTGAAGCTGTTGGCTCTTGTCCTGTCATTCCACTCACTACTGTAAATTGTCCCTCTACATCTTTCCCTTGGGCTCCTTTCAGATACTGGAAGGCCACAATTAGGTCACCCTAGAGCCTTCTCTTTTCTATGCTGAACAATCCCAGTTCTCTCAGCCTTTCCTCCCAGCAGAGCTGCTCCAGCCCTCTGATCATCTTGGTGCCTCCTCTGGCCTGGCTCCAACAAGTCCATGTCCTTCCTGTGCTGAATGCAACATTGTAGGTGGGGTTTCATAAAACTATCAAACATACAAACTTCAAGAGTGTATATACAGGAAAAATCTTTACAACAGTCATGGGTTTTTCTTTTCCCAAACTGTTCCTGAGGACAGGTATGGATAGCACTGTATTAAAGTTAACAGAATAGCCTGATTACAGTTTATGTTGATGATATACTCCCTCCCTTCACTTTCTTCCTCTTGCTGCCTGGATGTTTGTTACAGGCAATTAAACAGGTGATGGATGAACACTAAGCTTGGATTTTACTGCAAACTTTACAAAGTTTGAAAACACTGCTATGTGATATGAATTATGAGCCCTTACTGACTAATTTGCATTTCAGCTGGCCTTGAAGAGCTTTACATGTGTGAGAAATAAAGAACCTAGAATAAGGGTAGATTATGAAGAAAGAAAAATTCCTTATCAACAGGTGAAAAGTAGTAGCAACGCTTACCATGTTTTTATTTTGGAATAACCAAATCCTGTGCTGTGTTTGCTCTCCCTGCAAGGGAGAATGGTAAAACACATTTATAAGTTTCTCAGGTCAAAATTGTTGCTACGGTGCTCAGGAAGAGAACTCTATCCCACAAGATATAAAATTCTGCAGATGAGTTTGTCATTCCAAATATTTCTATATTATGAGGTGCACAGCCATAAGAGCATGTGCAGTGCAATATGTGCACTGCCTTGATCCACACCTGTGTTAAGAATATCTCCTACTTCTTGAAATCATTGCACCACTTGCTGATGACAGTAATGGAAATGGACTTCTTTTATCCTATTTGCTGCTCTTTAGGTTGCCACAAAAAATACAGGGAAAAAAATCCCAAAAACAAGAGAGAAGCTGAGTTTTATTTGTTCCCTTTTAATTTCATGCTTTAGGGAAGTAAAATAAACTAAACTAAAAGCACCATAAAATTTGATGGGTGGTTGATTTTCTTGCCTAAACTAAGAAGATTAAAACTCTGTCTTCAGATTGCTTGGGGAACACCTTTACAAACCCTTAGCTTGTAATCCAACTCCTATCAAGAAACCCTGCTGATTTCCTGGATAAGTAATGTTTCTATAAAGGCTTTAAAACTTCAGGGATAATTTTTCACTAAAAGACATAGGTCCCAAGGTTCTCTATTCTGTGTTTGAGATTTGTGAACTCATAGTATAACTGTCCTTTTTTGAATTTTAATTGTTTGGGCTTTGAATCTAATTAATTTAAATTAGTTTCAATCCTAATATATTGAAGTTTTTCTTATTTTACTGTATTCTTAAAGGTACTTAACAATAAGTAGAAGTTGCAAAATGAAATCTTTCAAAAGCATTAGAAAAACAAAAGCATTTCATTGTTCTTTACCAGTCATGAGTTATGTTCATGACTTGCAATTAAATCCATTTAGGAAGACAAATATTTCTTTACTACTAAGTTCTTGCTAACAACTGTGTTATGTGAATATTTTTGCAATATTTATCTGTTTTCTCTAGTAAAGCATAGCATTATATAAAGATATAATGTAATGCTTTAATATACTTCAGAATTTCAACTGATATTCTTTAAAACTTAATTCCTGATATTTTTTATATTCATTTATTTTTAAATGCCTCGCAAAAACATAATGCTACTAGGATCTATAATAGAGCACAGAATAATTTTAGTAGTTATTTTATGTAAATATATCCAAAGAAAAATTCTTCCAAGCACTCTAGTTGTTTTAGAGATTCTGTTATAAACTCATTATTTTCTGTAATGAATGAAACAATTAATTATCAGTGTAAATGAATCTCCTAATAAATCTGAAAGCTGAACACAATCAAAATATGTACTGAAATCTTAATATTATAGGAATTAAGTATTTTTCAGAAGAAAACATGTTTAAGCATTGTACAGGAAAAATATATCATCATTATGAACACATATACCTTAAAAAAAATGCAAGTTTTTCCTTTGTTATTAAAAAGAGACACTGGGCCACATGGGAGGCAGAGAGGCTTCCCTGATTGCCCTCAGTGGAATCATTGCTTAAGCTTCCAAGACTCCCATATAATATATAAGGAAATTCTGCCTCACAGTCAAAGGGGGACTCATTAGTCAGTGTGAAGTGTGATCCTAGCATGGTCTCTTTTCTGTGCAGAAGTATTAATCATGTTCATCTTTGCTGTAATAAGATGCTAAACACTGTCATTTAGCACTGCAGAGGTATAAAATTAAACTCTCTATACACTGCTATGGAAAGGCTACATTTCATAATAGCAGAAGGCTGGGCCCACTCTCTCCCTTTGATGTGAATACTTTTTCCCATGATGCTAATAAAATTTCATTTTTATGGATATAATCCCTTGTGTAATCAAATATAGAGCTTGATCTTTTGTTTATTGCAGGATTGAAGCCAAAGAAAATAGATGTCTATTATTAGATTTCATTCTGGCATAATTAAATTGGTTGAGGGTATAATTTTCTACAGAAACTGTTCATTTTCCAGTAAAACCAGTAATATGAAATTATATGTGGAATTTGTCACATAGCAGTGCCTAAAGAAACATCTCCGTTGGCCTAAATGTATAACAGAACAGCTGTGCCAATTTGTAGGAACTGTAGTGTGTTAACTATATCCATATAATTATATTGGTATTATTTTTGTATGAAAATAAGTTTTAAAAGAGCTAACAGTTTGGCACAGGGAAAAGTTTTATCAAGCTTCAGAAGAACGAGATAATGGAGTGTGCCTGAAATGCACAAAGAGAAAAATTAGCAGGAGATCTATGACAATACTATTAAGAATATTAGTTATGACAGAAAGCTTGAAGAGCATTTTTAGACAGGTAAAAAAAAAAAGAAAAACCCACAAAGAAACCCCAAGAAAAGACAACAATCCAGACGAAACAAACCTTGAAACCTGAGCTTTCATTTTCCTTACAAGGATTTATAACCCAGATTTATGAACAAAGCCATTGCTATGAGTAAGGCTTGCAGAGAAGTTAGAGCTACAGAACTAAAAACTACATTTGGAAGAATATAATTTCTTTGCAGGATTAATAGTATTCAAAATGAGTTTAAAAGGAAGTCATTGACTTTTTCATTGTAATATTGTAGATGTCAGATCATGTGCCTCTGTTCATCCTTCTCGTCAGATCAATTTTGTCAGAAGCTATGCTTTCTTTCCACTAAAACTAAGAATTACATGAAAAATCTTATATATGTGTATATATATAGTGTATGTGTATATACATATATGTAACTATGTATGTACATATATGTGTAAAATGGTGGCATATGTTCAGCTGCAATAGTGCTGACTTATCAGGCTATTTTTGAAATGTGATGTAAAGTAATCTGAAAGGAACTATATCTTATTAGAAAAAAGGACTGCTGCAGGAAAAAGTCAATAAAGTAAAGCAAATAAGACAACATTAAGCTTGTTGAAGCAGCGTGACAGATCTATAAGCAATTGAAAGCATAGTAGGACCTTTGGGGTTTTTTTTTGCCAGTTAGGAAATGCATAGAAGTATGTGAACATAGACATGTTCATGCGTGTGAACGTGCAGGTAGACACACTAAAGGAATCCATCCTGGCCTGCAGGCTGCATCCAGCTCTGGGCTCCCAGCTCAGGAGGGACAGGGACCTGCTGGAGCCAGGCCAGAGGAGGCACCAAGGTGATCAGAGGGATGGAGCAGCTCTGCTGGGAGGAAAGGCTGAGACAATTGGGATTGTTCAGCCTGGGAAAGAGCAGGCTTTGTGGTGACCTAATTGTGGCCTTAGTACCTAAAGGGAACTCACAGGAAAGAAGGAGAGAGACTATTTGCAAGGGTCTGGAATGACAGGAAAGAATCAGAAGAGGTTTAGATTCCAGATTAAGAAGAAATTCTGAGAGGGGTGATGCCCTGGCACAGGTTGCCCAGAGCAGCTGTGACTGCCCCATCCCCGGAAGAGTTCAAAGGCCAGGTTGGATGGAGCTCTGAGTAACCTGGTCTGGTGGAAAGTATCCCTGACCACAGCAGAAGGGTTGGAATTGTATCTGCAAGGCCCCTTACAACCTAGGGTTTTGATTCTATGATCTGTTATCTTTAGAAGAAGAATGAATAGTTTCTTGCGTTCAGGTTGGCTTCATGTATTAAAATTAATAGCTTTCCCACTTATATAGCAGAAGACAAAAATTTTGGGAACCGCATGCTAGGAATGCTGCAGATGCATTAAGCAAAACTCACTCAAAATGCTCTTTGTGGATATGCCCGGTGTGATATCATCCATGCAGGTATATTTGGTTAAAAATATGTTTGTAAGGGGAAATAGATGAGGGGCAAGGTCCTGATCCATGGTGTGTGTGTGTTACATTTAACAGATAAAGCTTCATGTCTCACTAAAACTGAATTACATTTATCAGTATAAGATAAATCAGTATCATCTTTCCAGTTGTACAATAAAAAAGTCTTTAGGAAAATTTTTACAAGAATAAGCAGAAAACATTTGTAAGAAAAAATTGCACTAAAAATCTTATAAGCAAAAAGGTAACACATTCTATGTGTTGTCTGAAATTGGTTTTTAGTGAGATTAATGTTTTTACAGGATAATCAAATTATAAAACAGTTAGTTATTATTGCTCATCTAGGTACAAGGATGCTAACATTGGACGCTCAAAGTCCAAATCCTCTCATCATCTCTGTTACTGAAAAGCTTCATTACACCCTTGAAATCCCCATAACATTCTTAATGTTGTTGTTCATTAACTTTGTAGTATCTTTTGGGTGTTAAGTTCATTCTTCCAATGTTACTCCAGATCCTAAGACATAGCCAGTTTTCTTCAATGAACTGGAAAAGACTTGGAAGGAGTTTACAATGAGCCATCAAGTATCTCAGTATTTTGCTAAAAGTATGATGATCATGATCAGAGGTTGACATGGCTCTATCTTTGCATGACTCCTTATGTAGATTTGCTCAGACCTATAATTTTCTTAAATTTATGGTTTAGACTTTTTTATCAGTTTCTAAATCTATGGTTTGTATGTTTTACTCCTCTCTTTCTAATCTAACCTCAACCAAGTTCAACCATTGTAAACAAAGGCCGTACATCCTTTTATTGCCATGATTTAAATATATTTGAATTGAGCAGCATTAACTCTAACAGTTCAAAACAAAGACGTCTTGTTCTGAGTAGAAGTATCATAACATTTGTGCTTCTACTGTAATATATTTCGCTATTTGAAATTGCTATACTTAAAGTAAAAAGAAAGTAATTTAAATGAAAAAAAGCTAATAAAACTTATGTACAAATATTAGCAAGCTCAGATTATCTCAAAGTTTCAACTACACTGTAGTTATTTATAATAATTAACAAGAACAAAAAAAAACTGAGAAAAAACCCCAAGCTGCCTAACAAAACAGAAGAAAATTTCTATTTATTCAGAAGTTGAACCCATATGAAATAAATGCTAGCTTGGCTGCCTCAAAATGTTGGTTTTACTGGAGTTACCAAGAAAAAGACACAATTACTTGTTCTTCTATTTCCAGTGTACAATTTATCTCTGTGACCCTGGAGAATTCCACTGTTGGTATTTGACTATAACTCAAACTATCTGACAGAGAATATTTTGTACAAATCAATAATATTGAATGTATTAAAGATGCATTGAGATTGTTTTATGAGTAAACTGGGAAGTTTCAAAGTAAAAATCCAGTAAAGCTCTCATTTTGCAAGTGAAAACACACATTTTGAATATTTTTATGGTAATACTTTATGAGGAGCTAAGAAGAATAAAATAATAATTTTCTGTCTATATACATTCCTTTTAAAATAGAAATTCTTCTCCAAAGACTGTACACTTATTTTTTACCCAATAGCTTAGAGTATTGTCACTTTGGTACTATTAAAAGTAAGGTTAGGTTTTAATCCAACAAACGAATACACACAGTGGCTCTGACCCAGCACAGATGCTATTTATATATTTAAACTGTATATATAAATTTATAAATTTGTATATTTTGCATATATACTCAAATGCTTTGATGGCCTAGGAGAAGAAAAAACAGATAGAGTCAGAAGAATTTCTAGCACTCTCAGCTTGACAAAGTTTACCAGAGCCTCAAGCAGGCTCCAAGTGCAGAGCAATAAGGATGATTTTTTGGTTTGGTTTTATTTTTGTAACAGTTCTTTTAAGGTCAATTTTACATTTCCTTCCTTCCTTCTTGCTGATGTCATTGTTAAATTTTTATCTCTTTTTATACCATCATAATTATCTGTTTAAGTTGTACTCCTAAATAGAGACATCAGAATTGCTTTTCTTTGTGTGCCTGGCTGCAGATTTGTCGTTCCCGTAGATAGCCCTGAAGTGTGTCTCTTGTTAGAGGCACATGGTTGTTTCCTGGTAGCCAGTCAAGAAGACCATCCTAGAAGTATTTACAGTTGTGTTTGTGATTACAACTGGGAATAATCCCAGACATTACATGTTTCCAGTTGTCTGCAGAAAGGCTCAAAACTATCTGATAGGAGGAGATTAGAAATTCATTTTCATTTCACTCTGCCTCTTCCATAAAACTTTATACTCAGTTGTCTATCCCAGACCTTAATAGTTATGGCGATGTATTTTCCAGAAGTATGAATATTTTCAACTATGTCATCAATTAAGTTACCTTCCCTAAATCCAGCATACTTTTTTTTAAAATTTGTGTTAAATTTTGGAAACAAATCACTGAACCACAGTATCTCCTGTTATGCTTAAGAAAAACTCTTAAAAGAAAAGCTTAATGAATTCTCAGAGGTTCAATTTTTGCTTGTGCCACATATAATGGCAGGCCTTAATTTTACTACCACACATGAGTACAGTGAATGATGCATTAATTTCTTCATCAGGTTGGACAAATCAGTCTGGAACAGCAGAAGCCTGTCTTCTTTAGATATGAGGTGAATGTCCTGATACCTGGCAACTATATAGCTATTCCTTCAGACAACTTTTGGATAAATATCTCAGGACTTTCAATTCTATTTGCAATAATACACTTGAATACCTGGGTTCTTGTAAAGCTTGATTTAATTTGCACTTAACAGGTATATTTATTAAAAATGCCACAGAAAGTAATGACTGTGGGCTCATCTCTCTCTAAAGTGTTGTCCTTTTTTAAAATTTTTCTTTCCAAATTACTAAATTATGTGCCTCTTGTAAATAACATCAGCAAACATTTCACATTTTCATAAGTAAAAACTTCAAATAGTGACCAGGTGACCAAACCCATAGGAGAGATATCATAAACTTCCACTGTCCAAATGAATTACTCTAAAGACTTTGATGTGGTAATGCCACTTCCTCTCACTTTCACTACAAGTTTACACCTTGTCATCCAAGCTTCTGTGCTTAGGAGGGTATCTGCAGAGTATCTGCAGAGGATATTTTGCTCCACCTGCAGTAGGTTGCTACACTAGAAAGTTAACCCAATGTCTAGTTTTGACCACAAGTCTAGCTCTTAAACTGAAAAAAAAACCAGATAATCTCATTTCTACCTCTTGTTTACATTAAAATAGATTGCTTTTCAATCACATTCCCTTCTCATTTCAGACATGGAGTGTTTTTCTGCTCTTAGTGTTATTATTTCTGAAAGAAATTAGATGACAGAAATGTTTTTCTCTGTAAGTTCTTATGTGTCTTGTTATAAGACCTGAATAATAAGCAGTTTTTCTATTCTCATCACTATTTCCTCCTAATTCTGACAATATATAGGAGAAAAAAAACATACAAGGCACAGAAAACTTTAAATATTCTCTTTGATAGAAAGAAGTTTAAGAATATTGGGACAGATGAAGAAATTATGAAGCCAAGTTAGTATGACATCTTTTATAGATTTCAAGATATTGGAATAAACTTAGAAGTCCATCATGCAATTGTTTTACAAGTAACTAGATATCTTAATTGATTTCCAATGGTATTTTATTGTCTGTGTTTGACAAAATATTGTTTTGCACTTGTTTGTAGGTTGTTTTCCTTATCTGAGAACAAAAGAAATAAAACCTCCACACTTTAAAACCAAAAAGAGAGCAATTTGCACAGCATTTGGGTCCCTGAATCAATTTATTGCTACAGTTACTTTCTTACCTCTTAATTTTTAATAGCTATCACTATTTTTATATGGCTTTTTATGAAAGCAAAGAATTCACAGTTAAGGAAAAGCTCTCCTGGATTAATGGTTGAATTCCTTGGATATATGTTTAGTTTGTAATTCACTTCAGACGGTGCAATGAAGTCAGACAAAAATCAGAGTTTGTTCGAGTGAGAGGACGTGAGGACACAACAAACCCAACAAAACCACAGCCAAAACCCTAAACCTTTAGATACAAGAACTCTTTTCATCTGCAAGTGATTCTTTGTGCTCTCTATAGAAATTAATTGTCATGGGACGGAGGTGCAGGGTATTGCATTTGAAATCTTTAAAAACTTGTGTTCTTCCTGTTTGAGCTGATGTAGGTCTTCAAAAGTCACTTCTAATTTCAGCAACTGCAGTCAATATGTGACATGAGATGAAGTGGTTTCCCTTTCTGACAAGAAAGATTTTCTAACAAAACTTTGTCAGGGTTTTTGTTGGTTTGGTGGGTAGGTTTGGGGGTTTTTTTGTTTCTTTGTTTTATTTTGTTTTTTGTTTGTTTGCTTATTTTATTTGGTGTTTTTCCTCCATTTTTTTTTTCTATTTAAAGAGATAACTGGACATTTAAACACTTCCAGAACTAAATCATAATTATCATCGTGCCTTGATTTAACAGACACATCATAAGTTTTCCTGCTGAAAGGAGATAATCGCTTTTCTCTGAACATAAAAAAAATTCTATGATTTATTATGCTTTACATTGTGAATTATGTTATATATGTCTTATATTTTTGTCCATAGTTTTAAGGCTGTATTCCATGGACAAAGAAAGGGACTGCTTTCCTGATGGGGTTTGGGGGTTGGAAAAAGGAGTATGCAAATAGGAATGAGCTGCCTTTGAGGAAAAAGAGTGTTGTTTGGTTTTTTTGGTTTTTTTACAGTGGGCAATAAAACTTGAAATGTGTGTATTTGGGGGATTGGAATATATTTAGACACATGGTAGTGAGTATATTTTGGCTTTGGGTAACAAGGACACCTTGAAATGATACCTGTGAGAATGCACAATTTTAACCAGAAAGGCTTTGATGTGCTATAAATATGTTACTACTTTGGATGTTACTGTGCATGTTACTCATTTTTTTTCTGGCAGAACTTGAACAATGTGGATATATAAAGTGCTAAAAATTCCTCGTAATGTTTCATTCATTGATTAACACTTCCATAATTAATATTTTTATTGTCTTCAAGATAAAAAGCAATTAATGTTGAATCTTATAAATTATTTAAGTATTACTTGCCCTGTCTTTAATTTCAGTTTCATCTGATTTATTGTGTTTTAAAGCTCCTTTTAATCATGGTACATATTGTTATGGAGGGAAAATTCACAATGATTACAAAGTTTCATGCCTCTAGTAATTTTGGTTTTCTTGCTTTAATAAATGTGTTACTTTCTATCAAGGATGGTGTGATACAAGAACTCCTATAAGAATCCTTCAAATTTTCACCCCAAAATACATGACCAAGTTCTCTCTGCATATTAGTTTATTGAAACTATAAGTGTATTGCAAGAAATATACACAATTACTGTGCTCCTAAAAACAATCCTTGTTCAGTATTTTTTTCATCTAGAAACCAACTTCATATACCACTATGTCAGAAGAATTTCTATTTTTCAATGTGATTGAGAATACATTTTTATATTTAATTTTTAATAATACAAATATTAGGATAGTTCAATTTCTGTATTTAAATCATCTAAGGATGTGAATTTGTTGGTGCAGTGCACAAATGATAGACTTGTCACAAGCTTAGATTTGTGAGTATTAACATATATATTATGTATATAATATCTTTTATGGATCCATTAAAGTACATATTACAGTCTATCCAATCAGGTAATTATAGGGTGAGTTTTTAGCAATTTTTGTTATCATTTTATAAATATTACTGATAGATAGTGTCCAGACATTTCAAATACAGTCTAGAGTTAAAAAAACGTGTATGCAAACTTCATAGTCATATATCAGGACAATATTATTCTTTCATCGCACTCCTAAGCATTTCTCTATGCATGTGCCTGATGCAGTTTTTGACAGTAATGTTATTAAGTGAAACCTGCACCTCCAAAATCAGAAAAGGCTTGAAATTCTTGAAATACATAAAAATTGTTTTTCTTCTCTGTCTGCTTTTAAAAAATTATATACTTAGTTTTCCGATGTTTCTTTTGATAGTTGACAGAGTGCTTTATATTACCACATAGAATATTTTTTCCTGTCATATATTTTTTTCTGATCAAAAATTCTATTTTTAATAGACATATCATTAGCTCTTTTTTCCCAATTTTTAAATTTATTATTTTTACTTTATTTCTCTATGATTAATAAAGTAACATAGTTACAGAGTTTAAGTAGCTCCAGATTTGACAATACACATTCAATTCTCCTGATAATTTGGTGGTACCTGCTCAGCTAAACTGCTGTATTTTTCACTGGAAACTATGCAACTTACTGAATACTAATGCTTCTACCTGTATATAACGAGAGAACCTCCACATGGCTATGGTCTTATTGAATAACTAGAAAATATTTGCAATCAAACAGCAAACAACATTCTGTCTTTTCTCAATGAACAGATGAATGCTGTGTCCTAAGCAGATTTCTGTTTATGAGTATTAAATTTTCACAGAATCATCGAATCACACAATGGTTTGAGTTGTAAGGGACATTAAAGAGCATCTGCAACCCCCCTGCCATGGGCAGGGACACCTTCCACTAGACCAGGCTGATCAAAGCTCCATCCAACCTGACCTTGAACACTGCCAGGGACAATGCACCTTTGCTCTTGGGTGATATCTTCTATTTCTACTATGAACAATTTCAGTCTTTGAGCAATATTATTTTGGCATGCTGCGGTCCAGGACACAATATCCAAATGCTTTTTTATATGGTCTGGGAAAGCATGTCCAGCTTCTGGATTACCTGTGCCAGAAAACATCCCAGGAAATTCTTCTATAAGACTTAAAGCCCAAATATTTCTATAGCATGAATTACAGGTGACTGAGAAGCTCAGTCAGTTGTAATTCATGCTATAGAAATATTTGGGCTTTAAGTCTTCTACAACTTTTTAAATTGGGCAGAAATGTCATGAAATTTTTTAAGCATGTGTCATCTCTCTCCCTCCTTAGAGATCTCCTTCAAGCTAATGGAAACTGTAAAAATGGACTGCTGAGCCTGCTGGACAAGCCATTTCCACGCCACTGGAAGCAAATAGTGCTTATACTTTATCATTAGTGCTCAGGAATTATAGCAGTAATAGGTGTTTTTTGGGAAATATTTCTAGCTCTTCTTCCAAGTGAGCTGACAAGTCTGTTCTGGTGATAAAAGCAAGTTTAGAAAAAGTAAATATGGATCTTACCTGCCATGGCTTACTTTCCAAAGGAGGAAGTTATAGGAAATGTAATGCTGGCTGTACAATTTCACAGTTACTTTGTGAATATCTGTAAGATGCATCCTGTGTAAAATTATCACTTCTTGAAAAACTAGTGTGGAAGCCTTTGCTGGCATATTTGGGTCACCTCATGCATTTCTTCAGTATTTGATATTTGCAGCACCTCATTTTCTTTTGTCAGTTATTGTGTTGTTTCTTGTACCTTGTATCTCAATTATTATTTAGAGTTCCTCAAAATTTCTGCAATGTTGAGACAGCAATCCTTGTCAGACTAAAATAAATCTGAAACAACTGCTTGCTATTTTTGTTTTGTAGGAGAAGGTAATCACAGGGTCTTCTGAAGGAGTATTTAAGCATGAGATACAAGTTATTAAATTAGAATCCTCTGCAGTCTCTTTTTGACCACAGTAAAAAATATTGTGCATTTTTTTTTCTTCAACCTCTCCACTAATTTTCTTTTTTTAATATAAATTATTGCATCTACTTGGATAGAGGATTTACTATGTTTGTGTCTTCTTACATTTTTGCCAGGTTTTTTGCTACTGGTTTTGCTTTCAATTCTATTTAATACATATTGCAGACAATACACTGGGCTGCCTTTCTTGTCAAACCTGGAATGCTGGTCAAGGCCACCATGGAACAACCAGTGAGAGAAATTGATTCTGTTTCATAAAAGCGTAACTAAAAGCAGAACTTGAGACATGTTTTGTATACATTAAATTAAGTATTTTTTTTTAATTTACTGCTTTAAATAATTCTGAGAACTAACATACTAAAATTATTCTGTGTGTTTTTTTACTCCCTCAGCATCTAGAAGCCTGATAAGAGGGGACTGAAGTCCAGTAGTGTTCAACACTTTTGTAAAATCACAATTCCTGGCTTTCTTGCACTCAGGGACCTACCAGTAGAAAGCTATGAAAGGAAAAAAAAAATCCTTTAAAAATGATGATTTCTAAAAACATACATCAGGGTGGGTTTGATGAATTTTCAAAGATTTTTCAAATTTCTGAAATTTTGTCCAAATTTTTCATTTAAATATTCTTCTATAAATGTAAATATTATTTTTCATTTTTCTTGTTTAAAATTCAGGGTTTGGAATAGCTGTGTTTTGTTTTTCTGTTTTTTTTTCCTACAAAATACATTTCTCACACTAATTTGAGATCTATTCATGAGAATAAACTAAAGAAAAAAATTGTATCTTTTTCATTTAAAAAATACCTTTTTATTCAGAATTGAATTCATCTCCAGAGGAAAAGAATACTCAAAATAAATTTAATTTTTTTGATTTTTGACTTCAACAGTATATTTTGATTTGTTTTTCTGGTTTCAGAACCTAAACTGGACCCTTAGTTCTTCTTTCTGTCTTTCTGGTCTCTGGCAAAACATAGCTTTGACTTGCAGTGAAGAGTGTGTGTGATTTCATTCTTTGTGAGCTTTTTTCTCCATTCCAATTTAGACATTCCTATTTGATTCAGAAAAATGTTTTTGTGAATGTGTGCTTTCTGTTCCATCAGTGTTCAAAGCCAGGCTGGATGGGGCCCTGAACAACCTGGTCCAGTGGAAAGTGTCCTTGCCCACGGCAGAAAGTTGCAATAAGGTGATCTTTAAAATCCCACCTAACCTAGACTACTTTAGGATTCTATCATTCCAACTAAATGCACTAATCTTTCTTTTGAGAAATAATTGTGATCCTGCTTTTTGCATCTATTGTATTTTATGTGAATAATCATACATGTGAAAGAGAATTTTATATAGTAGATACCTACTGATCCTGAATATTTAATATTGTACTTAAAGCCATAATATTGCTTTTATCTCCTCTGCAATATTTGTTATGCTTTTGTGTCTATATTTTCTATTTCTCTGCAGATAAATCTTGATTTTACTTAGCAACAAAATAAATCTCATTGTCTAAAGCTTGAATGTATCCAGTGTTTTATTACAGGTCATCTGTCTCTACCTCCCATCTTAATTAATTAATTGCTGAGTGATCTCTCCCTGTCCTTATCTTGACCCATGGGTTTTTTGATAAATTTTTTTTCTGCCCTGTACAGCTGATGAGGGGACTGATAGACTGAATTTTGTGGGCTTCTGGCATCCGGCCAGGGTCAACCCAACACAGTCAGTCAATAGTTTTTAAATAATGTGGTAGAAAATATCTTGGGCAAGAAATATTTATCTACCAGAAAACCACCTAAGATTGTAGCAATAGTGTCCTTCATGTGAAATATGTTTAAATCCACATAAACACAGAGATAAAATAGCTCTATTCTGAAGATCAAATTCTCCTGCTCTATGTGTTAGCACACCTCCCATGGGCACCCTTATGACATAATTTACATCTCAACACAGTTAGTCTAACTTAATTGCAGCTTTGTGTATAATTAATTATATTATCAATCTGTCTCCTTAATGTTAGTTTGAATTTACAAGTTTTTATGATATTAGAAGAACAAAGAGGAATATAAAAAGCTGTGGATTCTTACCTTGGATTTTAATACATCCAGCAGGTTTAGACCCATGAGGAGAACACAAAAAGCCCCAAAAAACCCAGGGAAGACTGTAGCTAAATGTAATTAAGAAACATATTTTTATGTATTCCAAAACAATTTTTATCAACTTTGGTATCTTTTTCTACTTTTGTTGGCTTCTTCTTAATTACTATGTTCTTTAAGAAGAAGCCTTGAGTGGTGGGAATGGATGCAGTGAGGGTTGTTTCTGTGAGAAAAAGATTTTAGAAAAATGTCAGGATGAATGTGATAAAAATTATCACTTTGGTTTATGATTTCTGTTTGTTTGGCCTTTTTACCATGAAGAGAACCTCATAAATATTATGTACCTTCATGTACATCTTACTCAGTCTTCTACCTTAGCTGCTGTATCTGCAAGTTGTGTATCCTCTAAATTCAGTCTTACACTAAATTTATACTTTTAGCTTTTAAATAGAGAAGCCTTATCTTCAACAAAAATTATTTCATTTTTAAAAGAGCTGGATTAAAACTGTCTGATGCTCTTCAGTTGTCATTTATTCTGTTTTAATTCTCAAAAACCCTAAATTATATTTTGAACTACAGTTTTATGTACCTTCAATCAAGAAAATTTCTATGAACAAAGAGAGCATTCACACTGATGGGATAGAGCACAACATCCATGCTCAGGGAATTGACATTAAAAATTGCAGGAATCTAGCAGGAAACCATCCACCTTTAGGATCTGCAGTGAGAATTAACCACAACATACAAAAGAAACCTGAAATAGAATATAAAGGAAACTATAGACTGAGATGCAGATAGCTGAAAAGATTTGACCGTCAGTGAGATGAATTCCCACTTGAGATATCCTCGAGTTCACATCAGTTTTATTCTAAAAGACATTCTGAGCATGACCTTACTATTCAATTGCTTGAAAATTGTTTATGTTGAACAACATATCTCACACTGTAGTACCTAGACTTTCACAAAGGAGAAAGTTTATCTATCTTGGAAGAATTTCTTCACTGAAAGGGTTATCTAGCATTGAAATGGGCTGCCCAGGGAAGTGATGGAATCGCCATGACTGGAAATGTTCAAGAAATGACTGGATGTGGCACTCAGTGCCATGGTCTGGTTGACGAGGGAGTGATTGGTCAAAGGTTGCACTTCATATCTGTGGTGGCCTACAGCTGGCCTGTATGCCTCACAGTTACAAATAATTCCAACTTTATGGCTGAAATGTGGTAGATTACATAATTACCCTACTTATGTAATTCAACCAATAAGGCCTGTAGGAGAGTAGGTCACTGGGGATTCAGGCTGCTATTGGCTGCTTGGCTGGGTGGCAATGAGCTCGACCAAAGAGGATTAACCTCAGGAGCCTTCCGATCTATATAGGGAAGAGCAGTGTAAAGGAACGTGTAAGGAAGAGAGGAGTAAAGCTGGCTGTTGCTGCATGACCTTTGTGTGTTTGTTGCTTTCCTGCCTCCAACACATCATTGCGACATATAATCATGGAGCTTTTTCCAAACTTAATAATTCTATGATTTTATGATTCTTTTTCCCCAAAAGTACAAGACTGAACTACAGAAACCAGCCAAATGCAACCACTGATGCACATCACTACTTTCATCTCCTTTTTGTATTTACCCCTCTGGAATTACCACTGCCATTTTTACTAATACCTCTTGGGTCTCTCACTGCAGCTGCTCATTCCAAAGAGAGGTGTTCTGGCTCAGACACCACTGTGCTTTCTCCTTTCTTTGGAGGCTGATCCTCAAGGACTGGGTGCAGAGAGGGAACCACAGCACAATTCTACTGTTGTCAGAGTCCAGGCAAGCTTCCTTCAGGAAGAGATTCTGTGATGGCAAAGGATTCTTTGCGTGATGTGAGCATTACTCAGGAAAAGTGCCACGAAGCAGGTGAGCCAAGAGAGGTTCTTGGATGCTGACTCAAGGGTGTTTGGCTGTTCCACTGTGTGGTGTTAGCACATAAGGTATGGAGACGTGCGGTAGCTGACTGAGGTCATCCAGGAGCAATATGAGGAGCTTGATTACAGATCTCGTGAGTCAGCCTTCAGTCATTTGGTTAATAAACCATGATGTCTCTCTGAACCAAAGTTAGTAAACACAGTGGCATGACATGTGCCTTTAAAAAAACTAAGCAAATTATTCCTTTTTCATTTAGTTTTGTTTATTAGTGAGATAAGCTTTCACAACTTACCATTGTCCCCTCAGAAAGCTTTTGCTAAATATCTCCAGTAATTTCAGCACTTCTCTACAAACTGAGAAATAAAATATGGGCTTCGGATTAGGTTGTTTTTTGAAGGTAAATATCCATCTTAGAATATCAGCACCATCCCTATCTATATCATGTAAGGATATGCAACATTAAAACCTAATTCAATAATTATGTAACAGTAAAATGCTGAAAAATCTTTTCAAGTGCACTGAAATAAAAGCTAGTCTATTGGTCACCCTAAGATACCTGATTGTTCTTATCAGTAAAACTTGTGACTTTGACACCTGCAACAGTTTGTCATGTAACTGTGTAAGTATCTATCTGCATATGCATAATTTCATGCACATTTAAAATATTTTGATGCCTCTTTCCTCAAAATTTGAGGATACACATTTTAATATTTTCTCACATAATTAGAAGGAAAGAGCCATGCTATTTCTAATTTTTTTAATAATACAATTGTTTTCTCAGCAAACTAGATTCAATAGGGACACCACTTATGTTATAAATGTATACTATATGTAATACTATATTGTACATATGCTGTAAACTTATGCTTAAACATGTGGTCACTCATTAGTATTTTTAACAAGTATTCTGATTGTAAGATTTTACAAGGAAATGGATTTGTAGGCATAAGATTTCTAATTTATCATCACTTTCAGTTATTTAGTGAAGTACTGGTGGAAATGAAATGCGTACATGCTGTGAAAAGTTGATGAATCCATCTGCATGCAGTTGTTCTTCAGCTAATGAAAGGTGGGTAAGGCAAAGTGAAAAGGAATTGTCTCACTTCAGAAGAACACTTGAAAAACAGCCTTGTGTAATTGCAAAAGGTTTAATATTAAAGCATTTTAAAAAAGATCTGCTGAGTACATTACATCTCTCTTTAAAAACCTAGAAGATTAAACTCGTAAAATTTGTTGCAGTTATTGGTTAAATGGCTTACATTTTTCTCTTATTACCCAAAAACCTGTAGGAATCCAGCAACAGTATTCATTACTATCTCTGAGGTTTGCTCCTGTAAAATTAGCCAAATTTTCTTACTTGATAGAAGCAATCTCACATATATCAAACAGGAGTAAATGTTTGTGGACAGAAAAGGAAGAGGAATTTCAGTCTGAAATGTAAGCTCTCTCTCTTCTGTGCACAAAGACTTAGGTTATTCTATTTCTATCTAGACTAACATTACAGAGGTGATCCAAGACAGCCAGCATGGCTATATTAAGGACAAATTGTTTCTCAACCAGTCTGGTGGCCTTCTGTGAGGAAGTGACTGCAATGACCAACAAGGGAAGACAGACTAATGTCACCTACCTTGACTTCTGTGACTTCTCCAAAGTTGTCCTAAATCCTTATCTCCAAATTTGAGAGACATGGCTTTGAAGGGTGGATTATTTGGATAAAAAGCTTAACTGGATGGACACAGCCAGAGTTTTGTCCAACGGCTCTGTGTCCCGGTACAGGTGGCCCTTCAATATCTTGTCAATGACAGAGACAGAGGGATTGAGTGCAGCCTCAGCAAGTTTGCAGATAACACAAAGCTGAGCGGTGCAGATGACACCATAGAAGGATGGCATGGCATCCAGAGGGACCTGGACAAGTTTGAGAAGCTGACCCCTGAGAACTTCGTGAAATTCAACAAGTCCAAGTACCAGGTGCTGGACCTGTGTCAGGGCAATCCCCAACACGAGTATAGACTGGGAGAGAAATCACTGAGAGCAGCCCGCAGAGAAGGACTTATAAGTTCTTGTAGAAGAAAAGCTGAACAGGAGAGAGCAGTGTGTGCCAGCGGCCCAGAAAGCCAAATGAATCCTGTGCTGCATCAAAAGAGGAGTGACCAGCAGGTGTGGAAGGAGATTCTCTCTCTCTACTCTGCCTTCTTGAGATCCCAGTTGGAGTGGTGCATCCAGCTCCAGGGTCTCCAGCACGAAAGAGATGTGGACCATCTTACCATTGTAGAGCAAGTCCAGAGGCGGGCCATGAAGATGATTGGAGAGCTGGAGCACCTTTCCTATAAAGACAGGCAATGAGATCTGGACATGAACATCTGGGCTATTCACCCTGGAGAAGGCTCTGGGGATTCCTGATTGCAGCGTTTGACCGACTCCTATCTACTGAAAGTGGCTTATAAAAAAGAGGGAGAGAGACTTTTTTACACAAGCAAATAAGGTAGACAAGGGAGAAAAGTTTTAAACCAAAAGAGGAAATATGATAGGAGAAAAAATTTTACTCAGAACGTGAGGGAGCACTGGAACACATTACCCAGAGAAGCTGTGGATGCCTCATCCCTGGAAGTGTTCAAGGCCAGGTTGGATGGGGCTCTGAGCAGCCTTCTCTAGTGGAAGATGTCCCTGCCCACGGACACAAATCCTTATTTTCTAGACTGTTGTATAGAAGAAAGCAGCTTCAGCTACCATATTAACATTTTGAAGTAATGCTCAATCCATGTTGGATCTTTTCATAGCTACAGGTGTCTCTGTATTCAAAGAGTTAAAATTACGATGAAGGACAAAAATTGTGTGCTTTTTAATTAGAAAATTGGTTGTTAATATATCATTGCCTGCTGCCATATAATTTTCAGGGAAATTGTTTTTTCTTTCTGCAGTTTTGGTTTCCTGGGTTTTTTGGAGGAAAAGGAAATCTTTTCTTTCCCCCAGTCAAGCTGTGCAAACATAAAAAATATTTATGCTTTGGTTACGTTCCTAAGGGATAAATAGCAGTTAGATAGCTAACTCTAACTGAATTTCAATGCAAGTTAGGGACATCCCTGCCTTGGCAATTTTCTCCCTCTATAGAAAGTCAGGTTTTTAGCTATAGCAAATGCTTTCCCTTGGTAGCATTAGGGAGCACCCTTATAATTAGAAACTTGCAATGAAATCTTAATGAGAAACATGAGACAATATATCATAATCTAATATAATGATACCTATTAGAATGTTAGAGCTCAACTCATCAGTAGTATACTTATGAATACTTATCTTCATTTTTAGGGAATTTTTGTAATTTAATGGATGGATATAATCACCAAGAAGACTGAAAGGAGTACCTGATTGCAGACTGACCCTGGAGCAAATCGTGATATAATTCATGTTTCAAGCAGGACAAGACTAGTTTACAGAGGGAGAGTAAGACCTTTTCATTTCAATACTTACAGCTGAATAGTGAGAAAGTACAGCAAGTCTTGCAATCCTCATTATTTTATCATAACAACAGCAGTAAAAATAGGCAGAATATGTCCTTTACTGGCAGGAACGTGGACAGAATGACCTGATCATTATTCTCCACCTTCATATTTTTGTGGCTGATAACAATAATGGACATTTGGTAGCTGAGATTTTCAACACTGATTTGGAAATATATTGTGTATATATTAATCAAAGGGTTTTCCTTTTTGAATTATAGATCAGAGACAATAGAATGATAAATAATACAAGAACAAGGTTGTTCTGAAGGAAGTTTCAGAAAAGGGTTCCATAAGCACAGCAGGATGTGCTTTCACATCTGTCTGAAATACATTTTTGTGAAATTCCTGAAGATTAATCTTTTTAGAGAACTCACGTATTTGTATGATTAATATCAAGAGTCATTTGTCAGAACTCATAAAGTCTGTCATTTGCAGATAGTTGTCATGAGGTTTTTACACATTAATAATCTTCTATACTGCAAAATATTCAGACAATGTGATTTTAGTAGCTTACAGAAAGAATAGCAGTATAGCAGCCAACAGCCAAAAATGTAAAAAGCATTAATTTTCAACAGTATTATTTTTTTCTTGTAATATATCCTTTTCTCCTATTTCCTATTTATATTTCTGTTTCCCATTTTCTGCTACTGCTCCTTATCTCTTCTCCCTTTCATCCCATTCTTATTTTCCCTTTCTTAATTATTCTTCCTCTTTCTTCTTCACACTCTCATTACATTTATTTTTATAAAGTCTCATTAAAAGGGAGAGAACATTATTAGCAGTCTTGAGATTTTCGTGCTTATGAATTTCCAGTAATGAATGTCTTTTATATCATGATTTTACATTAGAGAAAATAAACTGGAACATGAAAGCACAGCTTAGGCTGAATGAGAATTTCCCTTTTAAAGCTGTGTTAGTTTCATTAGTGTGATAGAAAAAACTTTCTCCTGCCTGCACCCAGGTCCTTCTCTACTCCTGTGTTTAGTAACCTTCCTTCCTGCTCTTTCCCCGGTCACTTAGGCCAGACAATTTGAAAATATGTGTAGAGTAGGAGAGCACAGCATGATTGTGTATTCATGCAATAGCAGAGATCTTGGATGATGGAGCTCCTAGACCAAGAATTAAGAGACTCGCTGGCCCTGATGGAAGACGTCAGAGTTTGCTGCAAACATCAATCAACCTCTGCTGCTACTTGCAGATCCCTTTTGTTGTTGAATCACTCTTCTGATTCTTTGTTTTTTTTTCAGATGCCACCTCAAGGGTTTTATAACTTTCACGTCAGTATTTTCCCTTTTGAAAGTCTGAACTGCTCCCAGTGTTTCTCAATGACACTTCTGAGTTTTCACTTCTATCTTATCTTGTATCATTTTAGCTCACATGCTTCCTCAAGCACTGAAACCAGGTTCCCAGTAACACAGAGCCAAGATCCAAATGCAGTCTGGGGGCACAGAAGTCTGAGTCCTTGGGGAGAAGGTGACTCTCAATGCCTTCCTCAGCCTGCAAGACCTGCCAGCATCTCCATTCCTCTGGCAGTGTCTGTGGAAGGAGGTGCATCTTTATCACATTCAGCCCCTGTTTCTGTGCTATAAACAGCTGTTTCCCTTCCTCAGGAGCTTCTGAAATCACAGCAGCCACACTTAATTCTTGCACAGTTTGAACCCCTTAAGCAGGATCATTTCAGCTATTCTTAGATTTTATATCTTATTTCTGTAAGCCTATATCATTCTCTTGAGCCTGAAAATTTCTACTGAAGATATCCCTTTTGCAGCATTTCAGCATTTCCCTCTGTCTCTCTCGATTACATGTGTTGGCTTTGATACTTAATTTGGAAAAAGAGCTAACATAGGAAAAATGTACGAAATTCTTCTGGTTTAGGAAATGGTAAGATTTAGGAACTTTAGTTATCCTCTCTTTTTGGCTTCTTAATCTAAAATGCCTGTGTTAATGCTATATGAGGGGGAAATAACAGTTGCATGGGTCTTATCCTTGCACATACTTCAGCAGCAGATCCTTTCTGTCACGTAACTAATTCCAGCAGAGTGTCTATGTTTAAAAGAGAATGCAAAATGGAGCAGAATAAAAGTAGGGACTAGTTAAAGTGTTCGAGATGAAAAAAGTAGAAGTCATTTGGGGAATTCAAATGTTGTCACGAAGGCAATATTTTTCATTTGCTAATGTAAAGAAAATTGGGGCTTGGGCCACCAAAAGTAAGAACAATGTTTTTTTTTTCCTATTTCCATTGCTTAAAACTATTTCATTTCCTAAAAAAGAAAAAAAGTGACTAAAATAGAGGAAGGACAGTGCAAATGCTGAGCTATTAGACTGAATTTTAGGGACACTGACTCTGCCAGGAGGTACTGCCATGGGACCTAGCTATTGCAAGATATGCTATGCCTAAACTCAACTGTCATGCCCAGGGGTATTTTCTACCTTACCATGGGTGAAGATACTTTTGCCCTTGATCCAGTCCAGCCAGATCAGAAACGATGAGGAAACACTAATCCATTACCAATTAAAAATGTTTTAAAAATCAAGGTAATGCACCCAGTTTCTCAGTAGGCTCATTTATACCCATTTATATGTAGTTCTGCATAAATTCTTTTCTGTACTTTCAGGTCACTTATAAACTCAGGAATTTTGAGTAGCATCATTTGTTCATTTGCACTTACACAGCAATAAAAAGTATGTTTTCAGCCAGGGCAGAGGTCTCAGAGGTACCTCTACATATCTGACACAATTATTGATAATTACATAGCAATAGATGTATGGAGTTCAGCAGTTAAGATGATGTTATTTCCCCCCTCTCCCCTCAGCTCTGGGTTTTTTTCCATAGCTTCATAAATATGCTGCTGCTCCAAGGGACACTTCTACTATATGTTTCCTTTTTTAAACTGGTTTGTAGGACTTAGATTAAAAAGGAAGCCCAATTCTCTCAAGTCATAACACCCATCAAAAGTGAGTGCTAAATGTACTGGCAAAGATTAATTTCTAATTCTTCTACTTAATGGCAATTATATCATTAAATTAATAATGGAAATTCTAAGAAGGAAAAAAACTATAGCTTATCAGTAATAATTCTGTGAAAAAAAAACCCAGGTTTTGATGGATCCCTATTGCCTCAGATCTATTAATTCACTGTTGTTGTGAATACTCTCTCCATTTTATCCATTCTCAAAAGGACCTTTGTCCCAAACCATAAATACCTTTGATTCCCTAAGCAAAAGACACAATCACATTAAGCTTCCTAAAGGGAGACATAGGGGTGGTAAATTCTGGAAAAATGGAATAAAATATAGCATTACTCTTATAAAAGTGTGGTTAGGACTCTTGTGTTAACTCAGAACAACACAGTTTCCTACAGTTTTATTTGAAAAGAAAAATAAACTGCAAACTAATTCAAAAAGGATCCTATGAAATAATATTAAGAAAGCATTCTTTTAACAACTAAGAAAAGGTCATGTCATCTTTTAAGAGTATATTTCCAACTGGAAAAATAGGGTAACTTTTAAGTCATATCAAACTGTGATAATCTAGTTTCATCAGAGTGCTGGTTTATCTGTAATGTACCTGTATTGACATGAAGTCACACGCAGTGGCTGGGAGACCAAATACTAAGCAGCAAATCAGCTGCTTAATGGTTGATACAAAGTCCCTTCCCTTAGGTGAAGATGAAATCTCTAAGGACCCATTACATTCTGAAACTCTGGAAAGCACCTCAATCAGTAATTTTCAGTCTGCGACCTTAGAGATCTAGGGGTTTTTTCTACATCTGTGAAAGGTGACTAACAAAATCCTTTCTTATTTTGATGATTGTTCACATTTCTTCTTCACAGGTCCTAACACCCTCTGAAAATATTAGGTGGCCTCAGATTATGATTGTTATTTTCAATCAGTAATCATATCCCATCTGTGCTCATTGTACAGGAACTAATAATTTGCTTGAAAATCAAATAAAGAGGACAGTTCAACCATCATTGTTTAGGATGAAATCACTGTAAGTTAGCTTTAAAACAAACAAAAAGAAAAGGCCAAAACTCTGTGAGGGTGAAAAAAAATGATACACTCAGATATATCATTTTTGATTGAAGCCTTCCAGTCCTAGAAAATTGGAGCACATGTCATAGGACTTCTGTTCAGATAATTCCTGCTCATTTTTTATGTCTTTTTTGCGTCTTTCTCAAGAATACTACAAGCTCTTAATAACGTTATTATCTGCTAACAGCTGCTTCCTACAGCAGGATGTCTTATTTCTGTTAGTCTGTTAGAAATTTACTCACAATCCTTCCCACTGCCATGAGCGGTCTGCCTGTTCCCAGTCAGGCAAATTTGGAGGTTATTCGAAGTTCTTGAAGTCTTAAGAAAAAGACAGACTACTTTTCTACCAGTACAGTGTATCTTAATTTTTTTTCTTTCTTTAAAAATTATGTGTTAATTTGCATAATTTATATTTTCAGTTATTCCTCAGTCAGCCACAGGGAGAATGCTTTTAAAAAGGTCATGAAAAGTAGAATGCTTTTGCATGCAGGCCTGTAGTGATAGGACAAGGTGGAATGGTTTAAAACTGAAAGGTTTAAATTGAATTTTAGGAAGAAATTCTTTCTCGTGAGGAGGGTGAGGCACTGGAAGAGATTGTCCAGCGAAGCTGTGGATTCCTCATATGTGGAAGCATTCAAGGTCAGGCTGGATGGGCTTTGTGCAACCTGGTCTAGTGAAAGGTCTCCCTGCCCACCTCAGAGAAGTCTCTTCCAACCCAAGTAATTCTATAATTCTATGTATAATTTCATCTGTGCAATTTCTAGATGAGAATTTTTTTACAGAAGTTTAAAGGTATTGAAAACATTTTCAAAATGAGAAGTGGTTTTGATTGAGTGAAAGGAGGCCTTTTTTCTGGTTTGCATTTTTTCATTGAAAGATTTCCATTTTTCAATTCTAAGGCAGGATTAGTTTATGTCTTTGTGACTTGAGTATCAACATCTGTGCTTATCTTTAGAAATGTCATTCATCATTCATAGTGTGCACAAATGCTCATTAGAAAAACTGAAGATACAAGAGGAATGTCTAAATAAAGGAAATGGAGTCAAAAACACTCCATTCAAAATAACAAAAATTCAGGAAATTTTCTTTGGCATTTTACTTTTTCGCTAGAAAGTATATTAGAAGTTCTCTTGTTTTAAATAAAGGTTAGCAATTGTTGTTAACTATAGGAAGATACAAATTAAGTAGTTCAGCATTGAAACATTTCAAGATTTAGAAAATCAATAAATTATAATTAATTCTTCCATAACTTACCTGGCAAGTGTTCTTTGTTTCCTTATCTAAATTTACAAATGTCTAAACTAAGAAACAGAAACCATGGGAAATACAATGAAGGGTGGCAGATAGTGTATTTATGGGAGTTTTTAGAGGTCCATTGGAATATTAAAGCCTTATGTTAAGTCCTGTGCTGGTTTTGCATGAATTGATATTTGGTGAGGAGGGAAGAAGCCAGTCACGGAAGTGATTTTCTAAGAGGAGCTGCTAGCAGTCTCTTCTATGCCTGACAAAACCAATCAGTGGTTAGTTTTGAATATTTACACTTTGTTAAACCCCTAAAAAGCTGAACACACCTCTGTGAACACGCGTGTTAAAAGCGAACAAACCCCAGGAAAAGCTCTCTTACTTCCAGCATCTAGAGAGAGAAGTTCTTCCTCTCCTCCCAGTCCAGTGGCCGGGCAGGGGAGGGGAGGCTGTGGGGCCCCCATCCAAGGTAGGGCTGGGCTGTGGCGATAACGTGGTGCCGACATTAAGCCTGCCCCTCTGCCTGCCTGGGCCAAGCCGGGTTCGCCAGGCCCCGGGAGTGGCTGGGGGCCAGGCCAGGCCCCTCTGCTGTGGCCCACGCTGCCCGGCAGGGCCCGGCCCTGGCCCCAGCAGCTGCTGGGCAGGGGGAGGGGAATTCCAGCCTGCAGCTGGAATTGAACGCAGCAGAGGTCAGAGACCAGCCATGCAGCCAGAGCGACTGCTGCCACTCTGGCTGGGCCCCTCAGATCCTGACACAACCCCCAGCACTGCCTGAAAATCCATCGCCACAACTGCTTCGGCTGTCACCTGGCAGCCCCGGGTGAGATATTAACTCTGCTGGTACACAGATAAGACTTGCAGACTTTCAATCCTCTCTCGGGTGAGAGAAAAGGAGAGAGTGAAGACACGTAGAGAACAACATGAGACATGAAGGTTAGTAAGCAGTCAAGTCCCTGATGGGAGGGTTGAGGAGAAGCTCCAGTCTAGGGCTGAAATCCTCTTGTAAGGCTACAGAGAAGATATAATTGATATATCAGACTCTTTTTCCCCGTAACTCATTAAAAAGTACGGGGAGATGAAATGTTCAAATTGTAGATATGTGCAGAGACATCTATGCTAAAGCAAGCAGATGCTGAAGTAGCTGTAATCTCATGAGAAGTTTGAACAGAGAGAAGAGTGACGAAGTCTCTTTGCCCCTAGGGAAAAAAGAATACGAAAACCTCTGTTCCCAGAGATGAAGGTGATCTCCGAAATAGATGAAGAGAGATGAGCTGCTCCTGAACAGCTCATCCTTAAAATAGTGTCCCGTAAGTTGACATGGCCCATAAACACAGCTGTGGGAAGGCTGTGAAAGATGGGAGGGACTTCACGATTGCAGATTTCTGGGTGGCTGGTATTCATGGAAATTAAAAGCCATGAGAGAACTGTTTTCTTATAGAGAAGTCTCCACAGCATGACAAGAGAGACTCCTCTGCCTGAGTGAACTGAAGAAAGACTAGTCTAGAACTGATAAACTGACTGAATTGTTTCTGTACATTGGTAGTGGGAAAGAAAATGTTGTAGGGGAGAAGTGTTCTGCAGGTTTTATTCTGATTCCCATTCTTCTTTTAGTTTCTGTTAATAAAGTTTTCTTTATACCCTTTTAAAGCTTTGAGCGTGCTTTGCTGTCCTCCTAATCCCGTCTGACAGCAGGAAATGAGTAAATAATTCTAGAGGGCACATGGGCATTTGGCCAACACTTAACCCACCACATTCATTAGTGCATTGGCCGGGAAATCTCAAATGGGTGAATCAAAACCACTGCAAGTCCCAATTCTTGCTGAGTAGGGCTTGTAAACTAAATAGCTTTTTTCTTCTATTGTGTCCTTTTAAGTCTAGATAAAGTTCAGTTCTGTTATGGCTAAGCTTGTTTCTGCCCCCATTTTAGTAACGGTAGGACAAGATGAATTTTTATTAACAATCTGGAATGAATCACTTTTAAAGGAATGCCTTTTTTAATGAATATCTTTTAAAGATGGCAAAGTGATGTCAAAGTACAGGATCTTGCCTTGCTGACTGTGATGAAGAAAGAGTAAGTTGGACTTGCAGCATGTAAGACCCACTAGAGCACCTTGGCTCACACTCATATCTGCATTTTCCTTCTCTGAAGGATCAGAAATCTTCGCCAGTATGAAAATTCTGTCAGTTCTACACATGCTGGACTGAGAAGAAACATCCCATTCTCCCCTTCTCTCATCTTCTGTTAAAAAAAAATCAGTGCTGATTGAAGAGAAAAACCAAGACATGTAAATAATGTCAAATTGCTTAGATGCTCAGCTCTTATGTTTGCCCTAAACTTTCACTTACACTGAATAAGACAGAGATAAAAGGGAAGTCCTTCATTTTTTTGTTTGTGTGTTACCAAGAGTCATTAAATGCTTTTCCTGAACGGAACAAAAAGTAACAATAAAGAACATTTGCAACCAAATTCTGCTGATTTTACTAATGTTCCTTTGTCTCTGGAAGAGAAATTATTGAGAATGATATATTGCATTGTACTTTACAGCAATAAGCTCATTCTCGAGTACTATGTGACCTAATTTTTTTCTGTGTTATTAAAACAGAAGAAATTCAGAACAAAATATTTAAAGCTGAATATTCTTTTATGCTCAAACACTTGAATTTTTGGCTGTCTATCTGTTTGACCCTTTTTGTAACACTCTTCAGAATGGCAATTGGGAGGTTTCTATTTGCTAGAAATCTTCAGACTTCAGCAAGTTAGCAGGTCTTTACCAGGACAACATTACACATTTCTCATTATGAAAATAGTGTTTTCATTGCTGACTTTGCGTGACATGGTCAGAGGCTAGGAGATGAACATTAAACATTTGACCTTTGATGACCATTTTGAGCCTTTAATAATGGGAAGCTAATTTTAAAATAAAATCAAAGTGGAAAAAACTATTAATATTTGTAAAACTCTTCCAGAGCATAACAGATATTGCAAAAATTTCTTAAACTGAAGAAACAAGACACTAATTATTTGTGGATCCATAGCAACTTAGTGTGGCTTCTAGAAAATTTATTAAATATGAGACAAAGTTTTTCACCTATTGTTAGTGATATTTCACACTTAGCAGTTAAGCTCCATTTTTATCTCATCTAGTAATACATATGCAACTTGAATTTCTAGATTGCACTTTTCACAATCTTCTTAGACTTATTAGCTGAGATTTTGGAGTTTCTTCACAGTGTCTGGTTCAGATTTGTGCAGTGCAAAAATTCAAATTCTGACACAATTTCATGGCTTTTAGTGAAGACAAGAGTTTTGTTAGACAGAGTCAGCTTTTTTATCAATGACAGAAAATAGGTGAGAAAAAGAATAAATGTGTGCATAGTATGAATTGTAGCAAGTGCATAGAAAATCCTCAGAGAAATTGCATTTTTAGTTACTTTTTTTGTAGAAAAGAAATTTCAGGAGTTTCTGCTTTTCTTACACGGCTCCAGACAGCAAAGCCAAAAACAAACCTCCTAAGAAGATTCATCAAATGGCTGAGAATGTTAGCTGTAAAAAAAGTTAAGTAGCAAACATGCAATTAGTTTCTATTCCTGGCCTAATTAGCATAATTATGAATAAATGTGAGTATTCAAGTCAAACATTCAGATAAACTTGTCCTGGGGTGATTTTATGATGCTTGTATCCCCATTCGTCTTTTTAGCCCAGAAATAAGTTTTGAAGCTTTTAAGTGGTTCTGAGAGCAAAGGAGGGGGAAGAAGAAGCACAGAGTTTGTTATCAGAAACTGCACTCACACCTACATATCCCTGCCCCTGAACTGTGTTGTCTGCACCACGGACAGACAGCGAGAGAGTGTTGTCCTTTGATTTTGGTTTTTAGCTAGCTGAGGCAGAGAAGTTCCCTGGACTGTGGGTTTTCTTTCTCTCTGGACACGTTTAACCCTGCTCTGCACTGAACACCCGGCAGAGCAGCGGCAGCTCGCACCTGTGGCCGCCGGGCCGGGCCTGGGCCGCGGCGTTTGCAGGCCTGAGGGACTGAGAGAGACTGAGAGAGACTGAGAGAGACTGAGAGAGACTGAGAGAGACTGAGAGAGACTGAGAGAGCCGGGCCACAGCCACGGAGGGACTGAGAGAGACTGAGAGAGACTGAGAGAGACTGAGAGAGCCGAGCCACAGCCACGGAGGGACTGAGAGAGTCTGAGAGAGCCGAGCCACAGCCCATGAATAGGACTTTCTGAGTTTGTCATCTCTTCAGAGAAGCAAGAAGTTTTATTGTTTATTATTGTTCATTTTTTGTGCTGGTGAATGTTTTGTCTGTTAAATAAATAGTTTTTCCACTTTTCTCCAAGGAAATATTTTCCCCTTACCAGTTAGGGTAGTGGCCGATTGAATTTGCTTTCTAAAGGAAAACCCTTTAGAGGGTTTCCTCCCACAATTTCCCTAAACCAGGAGAGATATAATTTTTGGTGCCAATATGCGGCTTGAGAAAGTGGAAAAAACCTTAAAAAGAGAATTTTTATAGCTAGTACATGTACTTTTCCTTCACTTTAATTCGCACATTTTAAAATCTATGTGGCTTTGAAGATAACATCATCAACCCATTGTACATACTTTTTGTAAGCTTCCTCTGAGATCTTCTTCAACTGAATTCTGTTGGCCATGCCTGACATGTCTTCTAACACAATTTTTGCTTTCTTCTGATGCCCATCTTTTAACCTCTCATTTGAATGTCTTTTCACTGATGTTGTGACCTGGGCGATACATAGTGTTTCAGATAAAAACTTGCCATTGTGCTACTCGAGTCCTAAAAAAGTATCTCCTATTCACACTCTGCTTTTAAGTGGTAAATTTCCTCTCTGCCGAGGAAATCTGACATTTGGGAGAGCCGTACAAAGGATGCACATCTTATGTACCATACTGAAATTGGATTTCAGAATCCTCAATGTATCAGCATTCAAATATGTTTAATGCTGTCTCTCTGCAATGTGCAAAGGAAAAAAACTACAAGGATTATCCCAGACAGTACTTATCATTCATTCATGATGCTGTGTTTGGGCAATGGAATGATTCCTCTCTGTATCTTTCATGAATTTCCACAGCATCCTGGTTTATAATTCAAGGTGAACACTTGAGATTTCAGTTTGGCTTCATATCAAATACAGTTTAAGAGGCCAAGTTTTTCTGCTGTCAATACTAATTGTGACAAGTTAATCCACCCTGAAATATTAATGAGAAACAGCAATATTTAGACATTCAACTTCCTTTTGCTTGTATATGAGAACTATGGAAAGACAGAACATGTTCAACATATTTGAGTATTTAAAATTTGTCAACATCCTATACTTTTTTTTTCATATATTCTGCCAGGAAAATTTCATTAAATTTTAAAGCACCTTTTTAAATTAGAAGTCTGCTTGATTTCTGAGTTTTCAATTTTTTTGTTGAAATATTTTCAGATGTTACTTGAAATAGATATTAATGATAATAGTACTAACTAGAGGTGTACTGAACTAGCATGTCAAGATCCCAGCTTGCCATTGTTTCAAGCATTGCAGTTACACACAATGAGTGGCAGTATTTCCTAAGGATCTTAGACAAAATGAAAATATGATAATTATATTTTATTCAGGCAATACTGAGAAACAACCCAGGTAAGTGACAAGAATCAGAAAGAAAAATGAAAACAAATTTCCTGAACAGAATTCAGTGATTGTCTATTTGGTTTGAACTCTTTGTCTTATTTTCTATCCACAAGGTTTCTATCCACAAGGCACATAAATTTCCTCCAGATCATTCCTGGGTTTAGTCTATGTGTTTATATGTTCTGCAGAATATTTGTACATAGTTCAAAACCATTATGTATATTACTTCAAAATGTCTAGAAATGGTAATCTGTAAGTCACTTGACTATGACTCTAATTTAATGAACAACACGCAGAAGTTGCACTGAAACCAACTTTCTGTCTCAGGTTAAAAGTGCAAATATACATATTTATAAAACAAAAATTGCCATTCAGCAATATTCTTGAGGTTACATTTTCCACTGGTATTCATTCAGAGTGTTCTAATAATATATTCATTATATGAAGTATTCATTGAGAATATTAATATGAATTCCAATATTCTTTTAATATTCAGTGATCATAGAATATTAATAAAAAGAATGCAATAAATCAGAAAATGCACATTAAAGGGAATACCTTTTACTATTTGAAAAAATATTTTTGAAATTGTTCTGAAGATATTTGTACATTTCAGAGGAGGGTCATATGTCTGGATGCACCTTTGAGTTTTGTCATGCAGACTTCTTAAATAGAAATCATTGTTAAATTAATGATTATCTCTCCTTTAAATAACATTTTGCTTTGACATGAGAGCATTCTATCTCACTAGGTGTGTCCAGGATGTGACCACAGGCAATGAATCTGATCTGGCAGGATGGGATTGCTTTCCTCCAACAGCCACACAAGGAGCTTCTTTGTCAGCTCCTTAGGATGGGAGACTAAGTAAAAGAAAAACAAAACTGTCTAAACTCACGCAAGGACAAAAACTACATCTGAAAAAATTTTTGACACAGAAAAGGCCAAGCAAGTTGTTTGACATGGATCAGTATTTCTAGGGTAAATAGAGCACTGCAACTCTAGGAATTAATCACAGAATCACAGAATGTCCTGAGTTGGAAGGGACCCATCAGGATCATCAGTCCAACTCCTGGCTCTGCACAGGACACCCCAACAATCCCATCCTGTGCCTGAGAGCATTCAATGTTTCTTGAACTCTGTCAGAGTTGGTGCTGTACCCACTTCTTACTCCAGCGTGACAGATGCATTATATATTGATTCTTCAGCTTTTGCCTTCTCACAATATGTACAGAGCCACACCCCTGCAGGCAAAAAGAAAACTTGATTTTTTTTCATTAAACAAGAGCACATATGGAGAATTGGCTCTGAATTCCTAGTTTTTGATTAGCTTTCTTCTGTTTTACCAAAAACTTTAATACAGCAAACTATGGATCCTATTATCTCATCACTTCATGTACTGAGGGTGGAAAAAAAAAAATTTGTTTTCCACAGGTGGTTTGTATACAGTTTCCAGTTCATGTATACAGTTTCTAGAAACTTTAATAGATATTACACATCTAATTGATTTTTAATTGTTCTTTGATTTTTTCCTCTATATGATATCCTGACGGAAGCTTAAGTCAGAGTTTTAAGCATGAATCTTGAAGAAAACTATATTAAACTGATTTCAAAGGAATTATTTTTTCCTCTGAAAGGATAACTATGCTTTAACTGAAATGGCTGCATACATTTCAGAATGGCAGTTGTCCTAGAGTGTTAAATTTAAAGTAGAATTTTTTACTGCAGAGACACTCATGAATCAGAGCATGCTTTGTCATATGAGGGTTTATTACAATGACATTCAGTACTTGGTTTTTTGTACTTAGTATAGTTTGAATTGAACAGAATTGTCAAACTGCCACGTTATTGAAGCTCACAAACCTTCTCACTGACCTCAGTATTTGCAGAAGTGGAACCTAATTCTGCAAATATGATCCTGAAACAGCCAAAGTTGCAAGGATTAAACATGTAAGCTTGCTACTTTAATATTTTAATTATCAAGTGAAGTGTTTTACAGGAAAGGCTGAGAGGGATAGTGTGTCAAAAACCAGAAGATTCTGAATGAAAATATCTGCAATTCTTAACCTTGTCTGTATAAATATATTGAGAACATATGCAGTAACATTGAGTATGGTGCAAATTTACCTAAAATCAAACTGGACTTTTACATAAAATCTGGAATGAATTGCTAATTCAAGCAGGAAGACTACAGAGCCCTTGAATCCTGCTGCTCCATGTTTCCAAGTTGTGGCAAGGCTGTAATGTCAGAACTCAAGAGCTGGCAAACTGCACCTGCAATTAATGTCAAATGCTTGTCTAAAGTGTGCACTAGGCTTGTCTTCAAGAGCAGAAAACCAACATATATCTTTTATTTCTTCCACGTGTGAATGTCAAACCCATTAGTATTAAAGAAGCATATGTAATGGGCTGCTAAGAATTTCACTAGCACAGATAAATTGGGTGGATCAATATGTTACTACATCGTCAGTACAAACTGACTTTGAGTTTAGGTAATGGCTGACAAAATGATTCAAAAGGAGTATGTAGAGGAAATAATTGCACCTCCCATTAGAGAAAGCTCCCTGCTTATTCCAAAGATGCCACAGAAGGCTGTAACTGCTGATAGTTTGCTGAGCTGGCAAAAAAATCAGGGAAAGCAAGAGGCTGAAATATTGGAAGCACTATTCTCCCTTTGTAGTCACAGAGTTGAAGGATATTTTCAAGATACCAAATACAGTGAGTCAGAAATTCAGCATACTGAGTGTGCACATCTTCACAGATTTTTCATCATCAAAGATCTATGAAATTTATTGAAGATAGCTGCAGTTGTCTGACAAAATCAGTTCAGCACAAATATTGTATAAAGGTCAGGTATTTTGCTCAGTCGTGTCATAATGCACAGTTACAGTAACAATTATATATAGCTATCATGCCAGGGGTTACAACTGGGTATAAGAGCAGAAATCCTTTGTGGATATTCCATTCTATGCCCATTAATGCTCTTGCTGTACTATTGACGATTATGAGCTCAACACTGCACACAGCCCAGCACTTTCTGCTCGGGGAAAACTGTTTTTCATTACTTAGAAGAACACTGTCTCATCCCTGAAGAGCTACCAGACTGAGCCTGTTCCTATACCTGGTTATTTGTCTACCCGATGCACACTGAAAAATGTGTCCTGTCAATACATATGTGATCCCATGATGGACCAATGGACTGATACAGCACCACCAAATTATTCTACCAATGATTCAAGAAATTATTGTTTCAGCTGAAGCTCTCCCTGCAGCATCAGCCTCACAGCCAGGTATTGAACCATGGTGTGTATCCAATTCTTTCAGCATTTGAAACTGTAGAAGGATTGTGTCACCTGTCCCTCAGTCCCCTGACCCTCATTTCCAGAGCTCAGTTTCCATGGTGTGCTTGGGATTCACCCAGCAGCATCATTGTTGTCCAGGTGGATGAACAGCAGAGGTTAATAGCCCAAAGGTAAAGGAAAAATTGATAATCCCTCCATAACATCCCAGATATGGGGGCCTATTCAGTTTACAGGGCAAGGTTTTGGGGTGGGTCGACTGTGTAGAGACTCATCTTAGAGCAGAAAAGGGAGGTGCTGCAGCAGCTCAGGGGAACGACCATGGAGAGGCAGCTGTTCCCCTGGAGTGTGTGAATGATCATAGCTGCACATATCCACTCTGCAGCCCTAGGAGAAGCCCAGGTGTAGCAGGATTAATTTGAAAGACTGCTGCCTGTGNCACTGCACGCAGACTGACCCTTCCCTTGTTCCACGCAAGGTCACACGCAAACAGAAGCGCTGCACCGCAGCCAAACCACGCACCGTGCCGTTTCTCTCGGCCGTGCGCTGCTGAGTCCCTGACCCCAGCGCGCCGGTCCCCGCCACCCCGCAACTGACAGGAACCCCGCGACACCTGTGGGAAGAAACTATGCTGGATCAGGGAAAAAGGCGTGAGGAGAAAGAGGAGCAGCAGAGAGGATGTGTTACAGACTAAATCCCATCCCCATTCCCTACCTCCCCTATTGCCTTTCATATGAGACTAAAAATAGAATAAAAGTTTTTAAAATACCTCTCAGTTACCCCATCTCTGAGTCAGAAAAAGACTTAATCTGACACCCCTGCACTGCTCAGGTGGAAGGAGATAGAATGGTCAGGAGTGAGGATAAATCCAGGAAGAAGATGGGAAAATGAGAAGGAAGAAGTTTTGGTTTTTTTAATTTCTCATTATCCTACTTTGCTATTAAAAATTACATTAATCCCCCACATCGTCTGGTTTTTTCACTATAATAATTCCTGAGCAATATCTCTGTCTTTGTCTTGAACCATAAGATCTTTCATCTTATTTTGCCCTACTTTTCCAAGGCAGCTAGCCAAGGTTAACCCACCACAGAGCACTCAGCAAGAACCAAGTTTCCTGCTCAAGTCAGAGCCCATTGGGTGGGTATTTCCATCCTTACAGGTACCTGACAGCTATTTCCTCCCACCTTTCTCATTTTGATCAGTACCTCACTCTGTAGCATGAAAAAAAAAAAAGACTAATCCTCTGCTATTAAAATATGAACACTTTTTTTTCTAGGTGAGATATTTACAACTTATAGAATATACATTACTTAATTCTACAAGCACTCTTGATTATAATATTCAATTATTTCAGTAATTCAGTGAATGTCAATAACACACATGTAACTATGGGTGTATGCATGAACACAAAGGTGTTGCTGTCCCAATGTGACTATATTAGCAAGTGACATACAAGACTTTATATAAATTACAGGAGGTGAAGTGTTATTCATAATGTGTTTGGGGTAATACAGTTTGCCTTCAGAAAGACATTACCCAACATAAAGCCACAAATAACATACACTGCAACAGTCCTTTACTTTCTTTTTAGGACAAACAAATAGAAAGAAATATAAGAAACATACTAAAATACTCTTAGAAGAAGAAATTATACATATATATGGAAGAAATGCTGACATATGAGCTGGTAAAATGATAATGTTGCATGTTTCATGATATGTTGATTTTATGTTTTAATATAGTGCTTCCTCATATTAACATAACAATTTGAATTTCTTTGATCATTATTAGACAAAATGTTTATCTATTTTTATGAAAATGGAATAAATATTGGATGAACGAGAAGGTTTGAAAATTAGAACTATCTGCTTTTATATCTTTTAATGTTGAAGTGGTGGAGGCCTATTCTTGTTCTGTTTAAATTAATGTAATTTTTACTTGCGACTCCCTGAAAGGCTGCAAGATTACAATATTGTGTTTCTAAAAGAGAAAGAAAGGTTGGAAATATGACCTAATCTCCTATACTGCAGGAACAAGATAGTTCATAGTCATTACTTCTGGGGATGACAAACCTCACCATTGCCAGGGTAAATTGGTCAATTTACAACTAGCTTCTGTGGCATTCTGGTCTTGCTATGGTCTGTTTGCTTTGAATGCTCATCCCTCAGCTTTGAGAGCTTTAATGCAGGGGAGGAATTTTTTACACTCAGTAAAAGCTATCTCAATCACTCAGCTCTAGATACATATTTAAATACATATTACTCAAGCCTAACTCCTGCATTAATACAATTGCATGGACCTTTTCCTATAACACAGCCATAAGCACTTCTTTTATATATTATAGAAGACTGGATAGACATAAACACTCAGATATATTTCTGGGATTGCTGCATTGTACTCGAGACAGAAATCATGCATTTTATTTTCTCCCCTTTTATGTTATGCATAAAAGCAATGGAGCAATGTGAAACCTCTGTGCACTATGAAATCACACACAATCTGCTGAAACTATGTCACTAAATATGCCAAGTGTTAGCTAAGCGTGTCAGCTAAGAGTGAATATGCTAAATTATTGGGTAAAGTTTTTTTTCCCCAGAAATATAGTGCACATCATGGTGTACAGATCTGATTAAAAAAAAAAAAAAAGTAATGTTGCTTTTTCATAGCATGTTGCAATTTATGTTTTGCATGTGGGTGAGAAAGAGTTTTCCTCAAGGAGATATTTGCCATGCTCGGAGTAGAAAAGATTTCACAGAAAGCAAGACATAGGAAGTAGGAGAGACTCTGTGAGCCTGAAGGATCAGAATACTTGGCTGAGAAAAGAAGAGAGAAGCTGGCCAGGCTAATAGCAAAAAAGCTCATTGCAGATTATGGAGAATTTGTTACAATTTACAGTCATGAGTTAGTTACAATCAGACCAAAGGTGCATCAAGGATGGTTTTCAAAGACCAGTGAGCATTTTTTTTAATAATTTCCACTGTGTAACTCTGAATTGGGTTTATTTCAAAAATCCAGTCTTTTCAGTATCGAGTCTGACGGAATTTCTCCCTTTTATTGTGAAGAATTTGGTGTTGAGTTGTTTTTTGTGGGGAGGAGGGGGTGGGGAGGTAACTTTATAAGTTATCTTCTTTCCTAATTGGAGAATTTTGCAGAGGAGTCAGGCCAGGCAAATCTGTTTCAAAGCTGTGGTTAACACCAGGTCTCTTCACAGTCCTTAGGACATACAGGTTCAAAGGATGCTTCCAGGTGGAGACAAAACAACTCTTTTTTCTTGGAGCAGTGAAAATTTGGAATCTGCATCAATCAAAAGAATAATTTCAATAATTGCAACAATCAACTGTGACTAATTCAATTATTAGCAATAATTATTAATAATCAATTATTAGACAACAATTACACTCCATAACTGAGACCGTTGTGTCTCCAAATCAGTAAGAGAATGCACTAATACTGTACATTCTTCCTTTCTTATACAGAAGTTTTGACTGTTTATCTTAAACTGAAACTAATTCTATTATTGTTGTTTCCAATGCAAAATAAGATGCATTACTCCCTGTCAAGTGAGCCTGAGAGTCCCAAAAGCATCTTTCCCATTTAGCTTTCTATATGGCAATGATACCTAGACCTATAAAACACATGTATCAATACTCACAGTAGTAGAATGAGACACACAAATCTGCTCCTGTTATTTTCTAGACTAGTGAAAGAGCCCTGACACTGTTAATGTGAGAGGACATTCCACAGATTCTGATTTGCACTGGGAATGCAAGCAGTGGTCTTTCAGTTTCAGTACAGCCAGCTTTTGGCTTGGCTTATAATATCTATTGCTATATCCAAATCATCATTCTGCCTCAAAACTTTAGGTGAATATTGTTCAGTACTTTCCTTTAACTTACCACAGAGCAGGTTTACAGGGATGTAAGTGAAGGGATAATTTCCCTCCTGGCATGAATGACATGGCATCACAGAAGATATGTGATCAGGTGACATAGTAGTCTTAAAATACTTATTCACATTATGGTCAAGAGAAGTTACACTGTAATCAATGGAATAAAACTTAATTTAAATTTTGTGTGAGATGGAAATTCTTTCCAAGGAATAAAGGAAATTTGTACGTTTAACAACTTTCATTTCAAAAACCCAGAATAGTGCACTAGTTATTATCAAAATAGTATTTGCTTTACTGAATAAGATCTATTTTATCTAAATTATCTGTCCTATCTCTAACTGTAACCAATTGTAACCAAATATTTTAAAAAGTTGTCATGCAGCAAGTGGATGCAAGGTAATTTAGCAAACAATAATGTTCCTTCTTAATTTTGCATATTTAGATGTTTAAATTGTGAACAATTAATTTTTGTCAACCCTGGAAAGCATTTCAATGCACTAAATGTTCTAACCCAACATTATAATTACCTGTCAGCAGGTACAAGTTCCATTTCTGCTTGAGGACAAATAATATCCTCACAAAGCTGATGCCACCTTCCTTTTCAGAAGTTCAGGGAACAAATTTCCCTCTGATCTGTATGGCAACCTTGGAATTTAACACCCCATAGACGCCGGTGCAAACTTCTTGTATTGTTTGCAAGTTTTTATAATTGCAAACTAGATAAAGACCTAGGATAAAAGCTCTCTGATTTTTTGGGTTTTTTTCTTTCTAATATCATTATCTATGAAATCTCCACTTTAAGTTAGAATGAATTTCTATCATGGAATTGTATAGTGACTAACACTGACTGTGTAACTATCCCAAAGTTGTGGAGATGGAAAGGCTGGAATATTTGATCTATTTTAGTATTATTCAGTAAATAAGGGTCGTTTCCATGAAGTGGATGGTTTGTTATTATTTGCCATATGAGTATGACAAATCAAAAAGGAGTGGACAAATCAAAAATGAGTGAACAAATCAGGTATGTCTCATCAGTTTCATCCAACCTTTAGTTAACTCCATAAATAAGAGACTACAGTTTACAACATGCCAAGAATATAAGATATAGAGGAGATAAGGTAACAGATGGGATATAAAAATATTAATAAAATATAAAATACCTTGGTACAAGTTCCAGGTGGGCACCAAGGGCTGCAGAGGAGGAAAGATATTTGTGGCCCAGTGAACATCAGGGATGAGCTGTTCTCAATCTTCATGATCCCATGCTACGGCATAAGAGGAAAAAAATGTACAGACTTTACAGCCTCCTAAAATCCAGAATGACTGCTCTGGAGTGTACAAAGTGTCCCCAAATGGTGTCATGTGCTCCCAATCAACAGCCAATATCAACACTGTGTGCTGAGGTGCAGCAATACTGAACTACACAGTGCACAGCTAAGCAAGCAATATGCTTTTTAAAGGCAGCAAGTGAAATTGTGTCCATTATTCCTGTGGCACTTTGGGCTTTATACCTGGAATTATGGGCAAAACTTCAGAAAATACTGAAAGATGGAAATAATAAAAAGGATAATATGGTTTATGACAATGAAACCTAACCTTGAGTAAAATCTTTTTCATCTTCAGGACCATGATGCTTATGTGGAAAGATTTTTTTTTTTTTAGTAATTATACATTAAAAATAGAGGTGAGAAGAGAAGAAAATGTTCTAGTAAATGTAAATATTATTTCATGGGGAAACAGTATAATCATGGAATAAAAGAGACGTCAGTTAATAATATTAGTGCCATCACTTCCTTCGTAATCAGCAACAAAATGAGCTGTATTTTTCATATGAAGACAGATCCGTAATTTAATTTAATCATGACAATCAGAAGAAAGAAAATATGTTTTCAAAATAACTAATGGCTATCCAATTAACCTAAAACCATTTCAAGCCTCTTTGCAGTTTTGGAAATAAATTAAACTGCTTATTAATTAGATATCAAAATATTAAGATAATTTTACTGGTAAAAAAACTAATAAATCCATTCAGTTATTAACAAAAAAGATCAACAAAAAAACTAGTTTCAGTAGTTTAAGAACAAAAAAAGAAGAAAAAAGAAGATAGGAAATCTGTGTATTTCTTTAAGGTTTTAAGTGGGTTATTTCTGAATTACTTGAAAGAACTGATCAATATTTCATTGAATCTCACCACTGTATGTAGTTGTTTAAGGCACTTTGATCAAATTGAATTATGGGTCTTTTATCTCACTGTGGCAGTCAACATTTCCAATAGATAAATGTTGACAACAGTGATTCTTAGTCTCTAATTATATTGTCCACAAAAAAAAAGACAGCTTTTTGAATAACAGCTGAAACAGTCATGACCTGGCACTACAAAAATAGTCAGAGGTATGAACATTAAATGTAAGGAAAGAACTGAGTCACTGGAAATGTGCAAATAATAATAAAAATGTTAAGGGGCCAAATGTCTGTTGAATGCTATTTCACTGAGGCTTTCAGTAGTTCAGCAAAGACACAGAGAAAACAGCACCATTTAGATATTTTTCAGATACTGAGAAAAGAGCAATCTCATTTTCACAGAATCATTGGGGTGGGAAAGGACCTCCAAGGTCAGCAGGTGCAGCCTTCAACCAACCACCACGGTGTTCACCACTCAGCCAGTGCTACACCTTCATGTCTTTTAAATCCCTCCTGGGATGGTGACTGCAGCACCTCCCTGGGCAGCCTGTGCCAGTGCTTGACAACCTTCTCAGTGAAGAAATTTTTGCTAATATCCAATTTAAACCTACCCTAACACAACCCAAGGTAATTTGTTACTTGGGAGAAGGGAACAACCTCCAGCTGGCTACAAGCCCCCATCAGGTACTTGTAGACAGGAAGATTAAGGTCTTCCCTGAGGCTCCTTTTCTCTAGGCTAAACATCCCAAAAATCCCTCAGTTGCTCCTAACTAGATTTGTGCTCCAGACCCTTCCCTAGCCCTTCCCCAGACAAGCTCCAACCCCTCAATATCTTTGTTGCTGTGAGGGGCCCAAAACTGAACCCAGCACTCCAGGTGGGCCTTCACCAATGCTCAGCTCAGGGGCAAAATCTGTGCTCTGGTCTTCTGGCCAGCCCATTTCTGATGCAAGACAGCTGTTATTTGCCTTTTTGACTGCCTGGGCACACAGCTGTTGTAGCCCCCTCACTGTAACTACAATACCACAGGTGTTGTGACTCCCTCACCTGGTATGTGTGTCAAGGCTACCTGCCTTTAAGAGTACCATGTGTTGAAGTTGGCAGAGTAGGCACAAAGGGCTAAATAAAAACAACCCAATCTGCTGAAAGGTTGGATTAATTTTAGTTTTGTGGGTGCATATGCCAATTAAATGCAGTATTTGGTTTCTTATGAAATGCTCTTTCCTTTACCGAGAGTTGTTAAAATTTAATGTGACTAATGAATTGTTATTGTAGGAAATGTGAGTTAGAAGTTGGTAGAACATAAGTTTTACCAGCCAAAAGTTAAGTTTTCTGAAGATCAAATGGTTGGGGAGAAAGCTGATTAAGTTTAAGATATGAGTATATTATTGAAAGTAACCATTTCTGACATAAAAATCAATTATGGTAAAGAAACTTTGCTACTTTTAAGCCCCTTTAGACAAGTGCAAGAGGACATTCCCTTTTCATTGTCTGAAGAAGGTCTTTGAAGAAGATCTCTGATGTTCCAGGCAGATCCCATATTGATCTGTAAATTGGTAAGCCACATGCCACTCTTTTGCAGTCTTTGATTCCAGGAGAACTTTATTTAAATTTTAAAGAATTGTGTCAAATTGTACACTTTTTTCTAGTTTTAGATTTTTTTTTTTCATTAAATAGACTTTTCCCCCTCGCAGTTTCATTCTTTTTTTGCCCACAGAGGTGTAGGACATGCATTTTGCCACATCTCCAAAAGCCTTGAAAAAAGATTTTTTTTTTTAAACAAAAAGTTATAAAGGTTAATGCCAATATAAGAACCAAGACCAGTATGCTGATTACAAAGTATACAAGACAATTTTGAAGTTTCTGATAAGAACTCTGTGTTATCATTTCTCAGAAAAAAAATTTTTGGTAAACACTGAGTGAGCTTTGTAGCTGCATTTAGGAAACCATAGTCTAATCCATTATGCCCAAAAAGCAAATGGGTGCATCCACAAATGGCAGAATTTCCTAAGTCTACTCAGATGAAACAACTAGTGGTAGAAGAAAACCTTGTAAAGAATGCGTAAAAAATTCTAGTTTATAATTATCCAGTTTAGCTTGTTTTCTTCTCACTCTCTGTTGCTCCTTTCTTCCATACATTATTTTCTTTGCTAAAATATCCACTATATAAACTCTTCTTTAAATATTTTTCTGACTGCATAAAAGTCAAAAATGGATGTGGAGTTCAGTTGCACTGCAGTCTCTTCTCATCTTAATTAAGATCTAGTCAAGAACTGAATCAAGATTGCTCTTATCAATTCTATGTATATTCATGCATTAATTATTATTGTCCCTAAACTTATTAATGAACAACTCAGAGAAAAGTTTTACACTGAAAGCCACTTCTCATTTCTATGGTTTTAGTTTTCAGTAGGCAGTCAATTCAGTAATAGCCTAACAAATTCACTACATCACATAATCATCCTTAGGATTGTTAACATTTACAAAAAGAACAATTCCTCATGCCTGGAGGAATGTACAGCTCCAGAATCCAAGATTTCTTATTTTGTAATCAAGAATCAAATGGAACCCTTTGGGAATTGCTGAAATTGATGAGTGCTGATTGTGACAGAAACAGTTTTCTTTTTTGTAACAGCTGACACACATCACATGGAACAGAACTGACTGTGGGATTACGTACATCCAGTATATCAAAGACCTACTGAGGAAAAAAACAACCATGTTTTGGTTTAAATATGTCCCTTTTTGCAAAGAAGGATGTTGTTTTCTTTCCTTTGCGTAGTTTATACTGAATTTTGTAATTAAGGGCTGTTGCTGGTATAAACTGAAAGTATCTAGGAGCAAGATTTTAACATTTAGGGGAGGGGATAATCCCATTACTGTATTTTGAAGCACCTAGGAAATCCTGTCTATCCTTCTCAAGGTTAGCAAAGATATATCTAAGATCATGTGTGACCACGACATATGAAATGTTTTTTTTACTATGATAATAATAATACTTATACATGACACAGTCACATAATTCCAACAGAATTAATATACCCAGCACACTTACTTTAGCAGCTTAGTTTAGGAGTACACTTCTAGTTCTCTGATTTCGCTGAATGATGTGTGACAAGGATATTTTTTCCCCTCTGTTTTATTATCATTGCAAATTATTACTCAACCTGCACAGATTTCATGAGGAACCCCAAATGTACTAGGTGATTATTTAATTAGATCTTTTATTGTAATGAGCATGCCATGAAAAAGAATGAATTAAGGTCATAGAGAATAATTTTAGCTCTGACATTTGCTACTTCAGAGTGCTTGCTTTTACAGCTCTAGTAGTCTATTAATAGCTTTGTTTGTACAAATGTGTAGAAGTGGCATGCCACTATGACATTTTCCTCTCACTTGCAAATTCCAGAAGGAGTTTATTTCAACTGCTTTAAAAGTAATGTGGTGCTCCTTTGGAAGACTTTTTTTATTATTTTTTTTCCTCAGCTGAAGATGTTAGATGATTCTAAGATGCTTAAAACAATAACAGAAAATTCAGTAGTTTAGACATCTACAGGTGAGCTTCTTCTGTCTATATATGAATTACAGAAAGTGGTGACTAGAGCACTCACCTGGGTTGATATCAGAAAAATCTATGGGGCTACTTATGGAATGCATATTCACTAATTACTTTTTTACTGAAGGAGATCTGTAAAGAAAACTGGACATTTTGAACCTGATTTGTATTCAGGCTTCTGCTATCTTCATATCTTATTGTTGTAAGGCACAAAAGCATTAATTTAGGACCTGTATAGCTTAGAAGAGAAAAGAATTGGGGTGGTTTGAGCATATAAGCTCTTATGGTTTAAGATGGCTCCTGAAGTTTTGCTAAGAGATTCTCAAAATACAGATAAAGCACTCTAAGTCTCCAAATACGTTATGGCTCATTTGGTTTGGTTTTGTTTTTAAGTCTATGGTTTGCATAATGAACGAAAATATATCAAATAAATTATTTTCAGTTTGGGATGCAGAAATGTATGTACTGACCTTATACTACGAGGACTTGACATTTATTTCACTAAAAACAACCTTTGAAACAAGGAAGTTTTCTCATGTCTTTTTTTTTTTCTGAAAGAGGTGATTTTCTTGGCTTAAAGCCAGGTTTATGTCTCAGTTACTTTAGATTCCAGGAGCAGCATTCTTGTTTGTTTGACTGTCTTTTTTTTATGCAAATAGACTATATTTTAGCAATAGGTAGGATTCAGGTTTGCATCTTAATTGGTGACTTAGAATGCCCAGCATTATCCTTCCTGAAAGTCATCCTTTCATATTGAAATTCTTGAATGTCACAAGGACTGAGAGTAGATGAAGAACTATTATTATGTTTATTTTAAACTGTCCTAGAGTTTCAATAACTGTCTCCAGAGGAGTTGAAGAGCATAGCATTTACCCACTTGTATAGATGTTATTTTATATGAATTGTTTTAAATGTTCTAATTTGTAATACTGAAAGAGAGACTGTGTGACCTCTTTTAGCTGAGCAGAGAAATTCCTTGCAAATACAATATCGATAGATATGTAGAAACATGCATGGATGTTTATATTTGTGTGTTTGGATATATATACAGGCACATACACAGAAAAATAAATGAGGCATAAAGAGATTATGTATATCCTAATGCACAGACACAATCACAAGGAGTTTAGAAACTATTAGGCTAAGCAGCAGTGGGTTCAACCCCCAGTAAAACATCACAAGAGACTTTACTGGTCAGTCAGGCACTGTTCAGGCAGGAAGGAGCCCTCTGTGTTAGCAAATTGCTGTCTTGCAAATCCTCTCAGGCTGATGATTTTCCATGTTTTTGCTTTGGGGTTTTAAGCCTGTGCATTTCATCAGTTTTCCACTTTAAACTTTTTAGGTATTAATGATCTCTACCTCTACAGTTCTGTCAGCATTTCATATCTTGCATGACCCTCACTGATCTATCATAAAATGCAGCAAATATTTCTGGTCTCCGAGGCATGTTATCAGTGCTGGGCCTTGGATCTTTGAAAGACACCTGCAGAACTCCGTTTGTGGTGAGAAGAAATCACAGTGATTTAGGAAAAAGATTCTGATGTGTATTCTGATCATAAACTTCATTATAGTTAAATCAGTTAGCTTTAGCAAAAAAGCATTAGACATTTCCATTAGAAATAAAATATAGTGAGGATGGAAAAGGAAATATGTCTTTCTCTTATAATAAGGAACGTTGAAATAGTCCAATAATTTTTGAAGATTGTAGGAGGCAGCTACTGCTAAATGGTTTATTAGTCTTGGCTCCAGACAAAAAAGAACTAGCCTTGGCACGTAAGACTTTATCAAATCCCATAATTCTTCACTTTCTATTTCTCTTGTATATGAGCTTAAGTAGCAACATTTAGAAGGCTGGCAAATGTCTGGCACCAACAGATGTAGAACTGCAGTATGACAATATTAAGTGCAATACATATGGAAACATCTTTTCCTTCACATAAGCATGAGATTTTCTATGTATAGCACATCTTGAACAATAATAGTCTATTTTAAATCTTATGACCTGAACACTTGTTTGAAGAGGAGCAGAACTGTTATTCTCAGTTTACAGATGGGAAAACTAAAATCACAGAGCCAGAATAAAAGGCAGAAAATATAACACAGAGGCTGCAGGGCAGCTCATAATTTAATTCTCAGTTCAATATTCTGTCTGTGTGGCTTCATTGCACTCTTGTCCACACTTGAAGCCCCTGTAGTACTCCTAAGTGTATGATAAAAAGCTGATGCATGCATGTCAGACCACTGGGTAACCTCAGGTGGTGAGCCATGATAAGCTGTATTGTTTGAAAAAATACTCATCCCTAAATTCATTCACTAAGGCTATCTGAATCAAATCAGATCCTAAAATGATGTTTCAATGGGTTTATTGGCAAGGTTAGGTGTTTAACCACCTAGAAAGTTCTTGGCCAAAAGGCAGGAGGATTCAGGCATGAAATCTCTGCCTTTCTTTCAGCTTCAGTACCATGTCATGGTGCATCCTTCATTTTCTTTGCTTGCAAAAGGAGGATACAAAAAAGGTATTTCCAAACGACTTGTTATCTGGAGCAAAGTTATGATGGTTTTCTGATGTGAATTAAAACCAGGCCTCCTTCATAAGCTTCTAATATCCAGTACCTGCATTGTAGTTATTTTGGTGGGAAGGAAGTGAAGTGAGAGAAGTGAATATTAGTTGTACAGGGTAAGGAGCTAGGAGAGTGACATCTCCTCTACATGTTTCTCTTGAAATGTGAAAAGACACACTGTTCTGATACATAGTGCAGAAATAATTGCCTTCTGTGTCCATCCAGCACCACACTTATAGTAGAAGGTCTTTAAAACGTTTGTGAAAGATCCTGCAATATGATTTTTTTTTTTTTTGGCAGCAGTGGGGTTGTTGAAATACATCAGACTGTCTTCTGAAGGTTAATTAATTTTATGCTAAGAAGCTAGTCTTTCAGAAGCAGCCATCTAGTGGAAATAGAAAAGTCTTTAATTAACAAACATCGGATATCATACTCAGTAGTTATATGAAGACATACAAACCTGCAGTTTTTATATTACCACACCATATAATTATTTCTCCATATCTTCCACTACCCTGGGTTTTCATTTAAAAAAATGCAAAACCTTTGTGCTTCTTCAAATTGGATCTTGCTTTTTATTATACTGCTGCTAATACTAGGAGAATACTTCAGAATATAGAATTAGTAGGAAGATTCTTTTCTTGGAATGTACCACAAAATAATGAATATTAAGTTTTTTGCTTTAAAAAAATTACTTTTTATCTGACACACAGATATCTGTGTTCTTAACTCCAAACATTAAGAAGCAGGATTCTAAGAAAAATTATCTATTTTTAAGCAAATTTGTAGAGAAATATAAAAATAGTCTCCTGTCAATATCTGAAAATTATACCAGTACATTACACAGCAGGGATTTTTTAGGACATAAATAACTACAATATTAGAGAACTGTTGATTATAGTTAAGCTTTTAAGTTCGATTTTAAATTTCAGTTTTGCTCTGCTAAACAATGCCAGAGCAGATTATTTGAATTGTAGAAGATGATTAGGAAAAGCATTTATGCTTGTGTATGTTCTTTTGGTGTTGTAAGTAACAATTTCACTGCATGGAGAGAACGCTGGTTAAAAAGAGAAACCAACTTATTGACATTTTGGACTGGTCACATGGGGAGTCAAATCTCCTGAACAGGATGGTGCCCCACAACTTCGTGCAATGGGTGTCTCCACTGCTGACAGCAGCATCTTCAGCTTGATGGCATGAGACTCTCCAAAATGTTGCTTTCCTAATTTCAGCATCTCCAGCTGATCATAGTCTATAAGAGACTCCAGCACACGCACCATCCATTTCGGTTATACCACTTACATGTAAAATATCTCTTAAACATCTTATCTGTGTACATAGGACCATCCTTTGAAAATGTTCCTACATCTACATGAACCATTTCTGCTGTTTATTGTGGTTAACCTTGGCTGAATGTCATATACCTGCTCAGCCAGACTCTCCCTCTCCTAAACAGGACTGGGAGAAAGAAAACAAGATTGAAAATCTTGTGGGTTGAGATAAGGATAGTGAGATCACTTAACAGTTACAGTCATGGGCTTGGGAAAAAAATGTCATTTTACTTGAGAAGAAATAATTTCATTTATTGACAATTAAAATACTGTTGGATGGTGAGAAACAAAGACAAAGAAACCCCAACCCCATAACAGCTAGTTCCTTCCTTCCTTCCTTCCTTCCCACACTCTTATCCTGTGCCACTGTGGTCCTTCCCACAGGCTGCCATCCTTCAGGATAAACCTGTTTCAGCGTGGACTCTCCACAGACTGCAATTCCTCCAGAAACAGCCATCTGCTGCAGTGTGGGTACCCAACCAGCTGTGCTCTCTCTCTCTCTCTATTTAGGGGTGAAGGCATGCCTGGCTCACCTCCTGCTCCTCACAGCACCTGATGGAAGTGNACCATTTCTGCTGTTTATTGTGGTTAACCTTGGCTGAATGTCATATACCTGCTCAGCCAGACTCTCCCTCTCCTAAACAGGACTGGGAGAAAGAAAACAAGATTGAAAATCTTGTGGGTTGAGATAAGGATAGTGAGATCACTTAACAGTTACAGTCATGGGCTTGGGAAAAAAATGTCATTTTACTTGAGAAGAAATAATTTCATTTATTGACAATTAAAATAGTNTCTCTCTCTCTCTCTCTATTTAGGGGCTGAAGGCATGCCTGGCTCACCTCCTGCTCCTCACAGCACCTGATGGAAGTGTCTGATCTACTTGCAATCTGATCATTTCCTTGTCGAGAACTGTCTAGGACTCCACAAGGAAGCAGAGCAGCATATTTTGGGTGCTGGGAGTTCAGGTGACTGTTTTGAGTGGGTCCTCTCTTTCCAAACAGACTGCTGTGTTGCCTGCTCAAACAAGAAGTTAGGGAGCTGTGCCTTTGCTCAGGGAGTCTGCCAGGGCTTTAAGAACAGCAGGCATGCACAGAGGCCCAAAGAGCTAGTTAAACCTCAAACAAAAGTTGAGAAGAGCACGGAGTCTCACCCTTACACCTTGCTTAGCTCTTGGGCCACTCTGCAGGCTGACTGTGAGTGAGATTTACCACGTGTCACTTTGCCTCCCAGTGGGAAGTGGTCAGCCCTCCAGCAGCCTCCCAGCAGCCCTGTTTCTCCACAGCAGCCTTCATCCCAGCTGAGGGCACCACCAGAACACACATTAGCAGGGCACACTGGTGACCCACAATAGTTCATGGAAACAGTGCTGAGTCCAGCCCATTATATATCTGGCTGCTAACAACTGTGTTGAGGTCTCTTCCCATTGTAGTTACTCGAGTTTTAATTATTGTAAATTGTGATTCCAGTTTATAATCCCTCCTAATGTTCCTCCATTATCAGAAGGGGCAGGGAGAAAAGGGAGCAGCTTGAGTGGGTTTCATTTTCTAGCTGTGTTTTAAGCCAGCATATTTATGGAACTGGTTGCAAGGCTAATATTTTAATGTAATTATTCAGTTCAAGAATTTTTAAATAGAATAAATTAAAATAGAAATGCTACAGAAACTTAAAAGTTCCTAACATCATTTGGTATGAGATAGACGTGATGAAAAAATTCAGATATAAACTTTTGAGTATAAATATAGTCATTGATTTGGAAGTAATATTTGAAATTTAAAGGATGGATAAAAGAGGAATAAATTAAAAATTCACTAATTCAAGTATCTAAAACAGGTGACCTCTGTTTCACTGAAACTAACTATGCTTTACATTTTATTCTGGGTCAGGCCAGAAGAAACATTTAATTACTTATTCTACTTCTTAATTAGCTATCTTTCAGATATTATTCTTTTTTTTTTTTTTTTTGCCAAATTAATCTTGAACTTCCAAGATAATAATTTGTTCTTAATAGTTTCAATTTGGACTTCATCCTTGATCTCATCCGAGTTAAGACAAAAGCCATTACCTCCCAGGAAGAAAGCTGTTTGAAGTTTGCCTAGTCACAGAAATATCTGGGCGCTCTTTGGCAGAAATATTCTATATAATCATCATCATTGTAAAAAATTCTCAAGATTAAGTATTGAGGAAAATGTTAAAGATCTTTTTTTGGGGGGAGAGAGGCGCACAGGGATAAATAAGTTGTAATTTACATAAAGCTGGTATGTTCTTCAGAATAGCTGTATGCATGCACTGTGGTGGTTTTGTATTCTGTATTCTTACCTGTCCACTGTTCTTTACTTTGCACAGCAGCATAAGCCAGCATTTCTAAGGACAGACATCTTCCTGTCAGACATCTCATCCTTACCCTAGCCTTGATGTTGTTGAGGAAGCTTCCTGTTTGTTGATAATGGCTAGTGATTTCGCTATCAGGAAAGAATTTCTAATCTGGACAAGCAAATTTTGCCATCGAAGCCAGAAAATTAGTACTGTGTTGCAGAACTTTCTGGGGTATAGGAATTGTTTTACTAAATTCAAATGGACAGGTGTCCTGGATTTGGCTGAGATAAATTTAATGTTCTTCTTAGTAGCTGGTACAGTGCTGTGTTTTGTGTTTAGTATAAGAGTAATGTTGATAACACACAGATAGTTTGGCTGTTGCTAAATTGTGCTTACCTTAAGTCAAGGACTTTTCAGTTTCCCATGTTCTGCCAGGAAGCAGGGGCAAAAGCAGCTGAGAGGGAGCATGGCTGGGACACCTCACTCAAAGTGGCCAAGAGGATATTCCATAACACAGAATGTCATGTCCAGTATATAAACTGGACACAGCAGGATGGGGAATGGGCTGGGCATCAGCAAGTGTGTGAGGAGTAAATACATTGAGCATCACTTGTTTCTCTTGGATTTTATTCCCCTTCCTCCCCATTTTCTTCCCTCTCTTCCTCCTTCTCTCTCCTCTTCCTTATTATTATTATGGTTATTGCTGATTTTAGTTGTTTTTGTTATATTTTATTTCAAATGTTAAACTCTTTCTATCTCACCCCATGTGCTTTACGTTTTTGCAGGAGGGAGAGAGTGAGAGGCTGCATGGTACTTGCAGACACCTGGGTATGAACCACAACAGTGGGGCACAAAGCTTAGCTGGTACCCTGTTTCTCACTAGTGCCAGAGGTACAGATTTAGAGCCAAGTACCAGCTCCAGTGACTGAAATGGTTTTGGTTGGAATTAAATAAAACAAAAGACCCATGAGTTTGGCCTAGCTGTGTCCAAAACTGTCATCAGCTGTGAAATTTTCTTTATTTTTGCACAGAAAAAAAAAGGTGGGTTTTTACCGTGTTTTCTTTGTTAATTTTTTTTAAGGAGATGATGCTTCAACATAAAAAGATCAATGTATTTCTGTGTTTAAAACCCAGTGAGACTTACAGTGTGAAAAATTAAAGTGCACTGAACATTGTGTTCAGACAGCAAGTTGTTTCACTCAGTGTGTTAGCTCTAAGATTTTATTAAAAATAGAAAAGACTCATCAAAACATATTTCTGAAGCATATGCTTTAGAACCATAAGAAGTAGAGATTTTTTTTTCCTCTTCGCCTTTTTTTTTCTTTAATGTATGTATTTGCCAACCTTTAAGATGATTTCCCAGAAAAGAGTCCAGAAAAGCCAAAGTATATATATATTTCTGGGGACATTGTTAAACTTTTGAAAAAGGCAGCAGGACTTTCTGGACTTGGTATGGATGATTGCAAAACAAACCAATAAGGCTGGAGGATCTAAAGGTAGACACTGATGTTTTCCATTTTGCATCGCTGAGATTTAAATTATTAGGTGTAGAGATGCTACAGTTCTTAATTTTGTGATAATTGCCATAATAACTAATGGCACAGCTGGAATCTTGCAAAAATGCATAATAAATATTAGCAGATTCCATTTGTGTTGTTCATGAAAATTTCAAGGATCAGAGGCTTTGTAATTTCTGGACAAAATCCAAAAATATACAGTGTGCTACTAATCCGTCTGTACAAGTATAAAGTGAAATACACCTAATAATTTGTTTTTTGATGTTTTCTACTCAGTCAATTTTATTGAAAATACCACTGAAAGCATGTCCATGTATTTCAGTAAAATCAATTCTCAGGCTGGTATAGATTTTGTCAATTGGATGTACACACAGTTTCATGCAAGGTCCTTCTGCAGAGTTCTGTTGGATAAGTAGAATGACAAGGAATCTTGGGATTACCTTTTTTTCTTTCCATCCCTAGGCTTTTTTTGAGAGTTGGCATGAAGGAAAGACTTCGCAAACAGCCTTTATCCCTTCATTCTTGCATGGCTGCATCAATCCCAAAATCCCAAATTTTATTCTAAGCACATGGAAAAGGTAATGGATTATAGTGCAAATGCAGAATTAGAAGACAAGAATTCATTTTGCAGATCTACAGCTGGCAGATCATGCCCTTGTTTACATGGAGGATAATGATAATTTCATTTCCGCCAAGGGCATGAAATCCTAATGCCATACTAGAATAAAAGTTCATACCTATGCTGAAAGCTAACAAAATGTCTAGGTTCACTGCAAATACCTTTTAAATACAAGAGATAAATCTAAAGCAAGGCCATTTCCTGTATCCTCTGCCAGAGGTAAGTTTTGGTCAGACTCTGAAGAAGAGCTGCCATACACGCTTCAAATATTTAGCAATCCGTGCCACATGCTTGTTGGGATGATTTCGACGCAGAAACTAGCGCTATGTATGATAACAAAGATGTGAAGAACAAGGTAACAGACCTTGCTAAGGACAAGTATGATGAAGAGAAGACATTTAAGGATTGTGAAATAGCAGCATGCAAAGTTAACACAGAATGGGGAGACAAATGAAAATAGATTTTCACATTCCCTGTGCTTTCAAGATCCTTGCAGTTTTCACCATTACAAATAGAATGGGGAAGAGTGGAAGGTACAATGAACACAAGCTCATTGTGTTTCTGACCATAGGCTTCATTCACCAAGACTTTTAAACAGGCTGACACATTCACCAGCATGAAATATATCCTTCTGCTTAAGGTGAGCATATGCAAATATTTTGATTATGCAAATTGTTTCCTGAAATAATTGCATAAATGCCAGACATGGAGGTGTGCAAAATATGGTAGTTATATATAAGACAACCAAGCTCTAAACAGATTGCTTTAAATGTTTCTCATTTCTGTGTCCTGTTCCGTAAGTTGTTTAATCATGTGTAGGATTTTCAGTCTTGCAATTACAAAATGAATTCTGTTTTATTTCCATCCTTATTGTCACTACAATTAAGAACTTGCTATTCCCTGTGAGAAGATTTACTAAAGAAGCTGTTCAAGACTGTTGGGGTCAGTGGAGCTCTGGGAAAACAAGTGGCCTTTTTCTGCCCACTCTATCAGTCTCCACCTGCATCCACCCATTCAGCCCTCACTGCTGCTGTTCACTCAGCAGATGCAAAAGAAACGAGCTAGCTGTTAAGATGAAGAGCCCATTCTATCTTATGTTGAACTATAACAGAATTATAGAATCATAAATTCATAGAGTTGTAAAGTTGGAAAAGTCCTCCAAGGTCGTTGATTCCAACTGTTAACGCAGCACTTCCATGTCCATGACTAAACACTATCCCAAGTGCCACGTCCACACAATTTTTTAATACTGCTAGTGGTGATTCCACCACTTTCCCTGTGCAGCCTGTTCCAGCAGCTGATCACACCTTCTGTGAAGAAGTTTTCCCTAGTGTCCAGTCTAAACCACCCTTGGCATGACTTGAGGCCATTTCTCTTATCCTGTCACTTGTGGCCTGGGAGAAGAGATTGACTCCTCACTGCAACATTCCTTCAGGGAGTTGTAGAGAGTGAGAAAGTCCTCCTTGAGCCTCCTTTTCTCCAGGCTAAACACCCCCAGCTCCCTCAGCTGCTCCTCCTCAGACTTGTCCTCCAGACCCTTCCCCACCTCCCTGGACACACTCTAGTCCCTCAATGTCCTTCTGGCAGTGAGGGGCCCAGAATGGACACAGGAATTGAGGTATGACCTCACCAGTGCTGAGCACAGGAGACAATCACTACCCTGGTCCTGCTGGCCACACTATTGTTGACAAAAAGCAGGTGCCATTGGCTTTCTTATCCACCTGGGCACACACTGGCTCCTGTTCAGTCACTATTGACCAGCATCCCTAAGACCTTTTTTCCCCATGACAGGTTTCCAGCCACTCTGTCTCCAGCCTGTAGTACTGCTTGGGATTGTTGTGACCCAAGTGCAGGCCCTGGCACTTTTTGAACCTCATGCCATTGACCTCCAAGGATCAATCCGGCGTGTCCTAATCCCTCTGCAGAGCCTTTCTGCTCTCCAGCAGATCAAGATTCCCACCATGATACCCGCCCTCTGTGTTTTCCTCCTGATTCTTACCCACAAACTTAAACCTAACATCTCCACCATTAGGCTCCAAAGAAAACATTCCCTGACTTACAGGGCAACCCCATTATTTCTCCTTTCTTGCCTATCCCCTCTGAAGGGTTTAGAGCCATCCATTGGAGCACTGCAGTTGTGTGAGTCACCATCATGTTTCTGTGCTGACAAAAGTGTCAAAATCTTCCTGTTGCACCACGATTCCCAGTTCCTCCAGTTTGTTGCCCACCCTGTGTGCATTAGTGTAGATGCTCATCAGTGGGTTATTGATCCCACTGCCTTTTCAGGGAGAAAAGCTCAAATTCCTGCATGATCGTTCTCAGAAACCCCTGTGGTTTCCAACACATCAATAATCCCTGTGTCCTTGCTGCTGCAAATCGCTCTGCAAGTAATACATACGCACCAAAAAATGCTTTAAAGGACAGTGATGTCAAAGTTACAAAGAAAGAATTGATATTCTGAGCTTAAATGTCATTGTAGATTTTGAAAATTTTGACAAATATGAATAATTTTACATCAAAATTTTCTAAACTGAAGCTCCGTAAATGCCCAAAATGTTTCAGTTTCCCAAATGTCCTTGAGTATCTCAAGTTCTGAACAGACATGACTATGTCCAAACTGCTGGACTGAGTAATGTGCAAGTGCCATAAATGTTTCAAGGTTTTTAAATACTGTTCTTAAATTCAAAAAATGGCACAATGAATGCCGTTTGGAACTACTCCATTGACATAAGTATGGCTTCAAGGAAGAAATCTGGATAATGTCTGAGTCAAAAATGTCAAGACAATGGCAAAAAGCCTCGATGCTGCTTAAAAGGTTTAAATAACTCAACTGAGATTGAATAAAAGGATGAGTTTAGACGATGGAAATAAAAGCTGTCTGACATTAATAGGTAGAAAAGTTACTGGTAAGTTTGGGGTTGGTACGCAGCATTTTTAGTTCACCTTTAAACAAGTAGAACTCCAGTGACTTCAGCAGTTCTGATTTATGCTAGTATAAATGAGAGAAGAACCTACCCATACGTCTTCCTGCATGCCTGTAATAAATCCTGCAGGCTATTGGTGCTGTATAAATAACATAGTATGGTTGGGATAAATTGCCAGACAGAGGGTTACATATAAATATTGTCAGAATTGGGGTTTATGAGGTTATTTTTGTGACATGGCTTACAAATAATGTCGTCACACTCAACTTTTTCACAAATTATTTAGGAACAGGAAAAAATAGCAGAAGCGAAAAGAATTTGGCGTTCAAGTGAAACTTCTAAGCTGTTCATGGTAAAATGCAGATTTATTTTCAAGTTGTAATTTTTGTATTTATCTTACTGTCCAACTTTTGTTCTTTTTCATGTAATACTGTTTATAATGATATAAAAATGACAACTCCTCCTTGCAACCTTCAGTTGGGCATGAGGCAAAGATTCTTTGCAAATACTGGACTTGGATTCGCTTAAATTTCAATAGCGGGTTGAGTTTGAGTTTTTTTGCTCTTGTCCCCTTCCATCACCACTAACAGCACCCCTGCTGAATTTGGTTCTTAGCTGTGGGAAGATGTCAGTGCCATTTATAGAGCATTTAACTGTGAAGATAAAATCACTACTTTTCAGTATACCCCCAAAAGGTTGCAGTGAGAGCTTTTTATTTCACAGTTTGCTAAATTGTTAATAAATAGGCAAAGATATGTTGACCTTCAAGAGCAGTTGTTAGATTTGTACCACTCTTTTTATTACTGTTCTAGACTCAGGACTGCCTGAAT
>VWZV01017430.1:5231-54791 GCA_013397155.1 Irena cyanogastra | reverse complement strand
TGTATCTATTTAATCACAACGCTTCTAGAAAACTGAGTCAGTGATGTGATTTCCAGACAGAAAAATTTGATTTGAATTTTGGAGCTTCTCTCTAAATCACAGCTAAACAGCTTATAGACTAAAAAACAGGCCTTAGCCCTCAGACTACAACTGGTGTAGCCGCATGGAAGACCATACGTCTGGTCCTTAGTATTAATTTATGACCAGTTGTAAATCTAAATTTTCATTGATTGCCCAACGCCCACAATTTATGAATATGGGTGTTGTCTCACAGGTTCAATGAATGTTTATTTTCTTTCTTGTCTCAAAGCTAATCTTATTTTAAAACTTTTTTAAATGTGTGAATGTTAAGATGGCTTTGGTTCTGCAACATTTTTATGTCATGATTGTTAAAATTGATTCCAAGTAAGAAGAAATTTATAATTAATAGGCTCATTTTACTGTCTGTACATTTTGCTAATACACTTATGTTTTGCTCCAAGCTTTCTGGCATAAGTGTCCATGTATTCTTGATGGTGTGTCTTCAGAACCTCCATTAATGTTAGAAAGATTTATATCTGCACTGTAAAAGGCATATACTGTGTCTACTTTTAATCCACCTCTCCTAAGTAAACTAATTCCCAGGAATCTGTAGAAATAGAGGTAGAATAAATTCAAGTTAAAATTTCTTGGATGGTTACCTTGAAGACTGTTCCTCCTTTGGGATGTAATTTTTTTTTAAAACCACATTCAATGCAGTTTTGTACTGCTGTTTCTTTCTAAAGCTATATCCTGTTATTTTGCCCAAGTTCTCAGTGACACATCTGTAAAAAGATGCAATGTCTTGTGGAATATTCATATGACTGATGAATCGGATCCTTGCTTTCAGCCACTTTCTGAAGAGTCAAGCTAAACTTCATCTATACTCAAAGCCCACAAAGAAGTTTTGTGGTCTTGTCTCATGTCTTGTCAAGGAAAAGTTAACATTGATTCACAGCGTATCAGAATAACGATGAATATTTAGCAACATTGAAGGACTCTGGATTTTACTCAAGATTAAGCAGAGTGGAAAATTTTGAAATTTGATGTATTTATGTAGGATTCATATTCTACCAGCTCAGATTCTATGTGCTGTCATTCCTTCAGAGAACAATTAAAATTCATTCCTACATTTTTAAATTGAGCAAACTCTGTCTGGTTAATACATATTTTCCCACTTGATGAGAGAGGCTGTGATCCTTCATAAGCTGCTAACCCTGCTCCAAATCTGAAGGGGTGGATATGAATACAATCAGTTAAGTGGGTCTTTATGCTGCCTGGCATCAGCACAATCAGATTTCGTCATGAGACATAAGTGAAGTGCAGATTTCAGACTAGGAAGTGAAAAATAAAAGGTGTTTTGCCGTAGTAACCAGGGAAAGGGACAGTTATGGGGAGCAAGCCTGGAAAGGGCACAGTACATTAAAATAATCTGAGACAGAAATCACAAAGGTAAGATTATAAATGGTCAAGTACAGAAGAACATTTTGTTGTTTTGGAGGCCTCAGCATAAGTTGAGCTGGAACAATAATTGCCTTATAATGTGCTTATATTATAACAAAATGTATAATTTTCTAAAAACAGAGATTCTAACTTGAGATATCTGTTTAACTGAGAAGGCAGAAATCGACACCTCTTCAGATATCACTAGGGAGGAAAACTGTGAAACTGTGAAGATACTCTATTACTGTGTGACAAGTTTGAAAGGTAGTCTTTTAAATACAAACAATCCATCAAATTAATTCTTAACGGATTATTGATCATGATGCAAGGAAAGGGTATGATCTCAGATAATCTTAGTTCTACAGTCTTAGGCACCTGGTTTCAGAAAAAAAAAAATAAAGAGTTTATTCTGAGCCATGATGTGTCTCTTTTTGTGTTCTCCAAGGTGGGAAAGCCATTTCCTCTGAATTTCATTTATTAGTTTCATCTGCATCTACTTCATTATTCCCTGCAAGCCCCTTTAAGAAAAGGTAAAAGAGACACTAGTCTTGGTCATGATTGTGGAATTCTTCCACAACAGAGAAAAAAACAACAGAGAAAAAACCAAGGAATCGGGGTAAGAAAAATGTAAAATAATAAGGAAATAACAAGGGGGGAAAAGAGAAAATAATAAAGAAAGAAATAAGGAAAATAAGGAGGAAGAAGAAGTATATAGTGTTCAGGGAATAGTATTGGAGGCCAGATAATTATTGAAAGAAGAAAGGAAAGCATCCTAAAGTGAACCCTTGATTCTTCTGAAATCCCAGATTTTATGGATATTAACTTAAACATATTAAGCACAAAGCAAATAATTAGAATTTTCAGAATGTAAAATGGGTTCAGAGTTTAAAAGCAGTTTTGTATTGCACCAAAAATAATAGCTTCAAAAGAAACTGAACTGCCTTGGAAGGTAGTTTGCACGTGTGCAGGGGCAGGCACACTTTTTTGGAGTTTGTTTTTTTTTGTGTGTGTGTGCTTTTTTTTTTGCTTTGTTTTTGTTTTTTTTCTTTCTGTGCAGCATGACTCTTTTAGTCCTGTCAGTGTACTCCTATTTGTATTCATTATGTAGGATCCTAACAATTTTTCTTTTTAGATTTAGTATTCATCTGGTGGCTTTCTCAGTGATACTGAAATGTAATAAACAAAAGTGACTCACAAGGTTACTTGGTGCCACTCCTATGTTAATAAGCTCAGTTTTCCCCAATGCCATATGGAAGAATTGCTTCTGCTGTGAAGGTGAAGCAAGTTCTGAGGGCAGAATCTGTGACCATGGTGACCTACCCTAAGCATTACAACATAAGTGAGCACATTCTTCTCTCTTCTCTCTGAAAAACAGCTGAATCCAGTTTTGCTGTTTATGCAAGTAAATATTTCCATTCCCATGAGAGCTACTTGAAAAAAAAATAAAAAAACATCTCATTGTGTTTGAAAAAACCCTCCTTTTTAAGCTATTTTATTAGGTTTTGAACTCCTTTAGTTTAAATGCTGCAGTGAGAAAAAGAAAATGTTAAAGCTGTTAGTAATGATTTACTAAGCATGTTCTGATTCTTTACAATGTAGCCTGTTCATTAATTTATATTTATGAATATGAATGTTCGTGTGCCTGTACCCTAAAGAATATTTGCTGTAAATCAAAAGTGGCTGAAAAAAATCATCTGGAGAAACTTCCAGCAAGTAAAACTAGATTCGTTTCTTTCATGAGGCAGAAAGCCCATTTGGAATAGCCCTTCTCTATTAACAGTAAACAATACACTAAAGTAAAGGTGAATTAGAAAAAAAAAAAATTAGAAATACAAGGACATGGGAAAAAATTAAGAAAAGCTGTTCTAATATTATACTGTCTTATCAAACTGTGGATGTGTTTGTGCTAGTGTTTTGTGTCTTCCAGAAGAAACAGACAGGTATAGGAAAGTGAAGGAGGAACCTGAAATTTTATTTCATCTCCTGAAATATAAACTAGTACATTGGAGATACAACAGGATAATTCAAAAATTGAATATTAATTTGAAGAGGAATATCCTGCACAGGGAAGAGAGGAAGGGCTAAAGAATTAGCTGCTGTTCCATATACCAGAGACACACATGCTTGTTTTCCAGTTATCACAGAAGGAGGCTGAAAATATCTGATAATACCCGACACTGTCAACTTTAGGTATCAGCTGGATAGGACTTTTCACACACAAGTGAAAAGTCATTCAGAGCACAGGCTTCAACATAAAAGTAAATTAAAACATCCCTTTGGAGGGATGCTTTGGGACTCAGGGTGGAATTCAGTGCCTAATCTGAATTTAGCATTTTAGATGATGTACAAAAAGTTCTCTTGCTGTCCCTCCAAAAGGGTGAGAACAGTCCTCTTGTCTCAAATCATATCTTTAGAGTCATACAGATATCTCAAAACCCTGCCATGTCTGAAATGAGCTGAAAGTTTTGTGAACTCCTTCTTGCTTACAGAAGTGGAAATAAAGAGATGGAAGAGCTCTAGGTTTACAGCATATCTACCATGGAAGGAGTTTCAGTAATGCAGAGTAGCTGTAACTTGGACAAGCATGACCAGGAGCTGAAAGAGTCCAGAACTCTTAGGACAATAAGGAACATTAACAGAAATTCAAAATAATGGATTTAGGAAAAATTACTTCACTCACCTCGAAAAACTGGCTGATGAGGTCTCTTGGGAAGAGGTTCCAAGATAAAATAATAGTGAAGAAGAAGATGATGATGATGATGATGGCAATAATGTTTCTTTAAGTAAATACCAGTTTCAGAAGTTTCAAATGCAAACAATTCAATTGAGAAGGAGAAATCAAAATAATAACAAGAGATCAACTTGACCAATACATATATTATCTAAATATACTTCAAGTAAAACAGTGAAGATTAGGAAGGATAGAAATACAGCAGAGGTTTACATGAACAGAAGCAAAAATGTCAAGGTTCTGTGCTGATGTCAACAGAAGATGTCAAGTGTATGTAATGAAATATTGTCCATGCACAATGTAGAGAGCGGAGAAACAGAGAAATAAAGGATCATGCTGCTTCTTCCAAGAAAAGGAAAATTATTGGCTAAAGGTACTGAGTAAGCTGAAGTATTTAATATCCTTTTGCATTTGTTTTCACCAAAATAGTCACTTACAATCAGATGGCTGAAACAATTAGAAATAGTGATATAAGAATAAGACCTTAAGTCACAGTAAGTAAAGGACAGATTTAAGTGTACTTATATGAATTAGATGTTTTTAAATCATTTGGAATGGTAACTGAAATGGCTAATGAGATCCTCAAGTCATTAGCAATTACCTTACAGGACTCATGTAAATAAGCAAACCTTCAAATATCAAAAAAAAAAAAGATTGGTGAGTTTATTTTATTTCCTTTACAACTTCACAATTCACGTCTTCCTCTCAGTTCATTCTTCTCTAATCCTTCCTCCCAGATCATCAATTGCCCCCCTGCTGAGTGTATGGAGCATGAGCATAAATCCAAATGGATCTTAACTAACCAAAAAATGTAAAGGTTTAAGACCTATTTCTGTCCAGATGTACAGAAATATTCTTGTGTCTCAACCATCACCAAGTTTCTACTCTTCTGGCTCATAATCATAATTTAAAGAAGTGATAGAGGTGTAAATATTACATCTACAATATATTAAAAAAAAAAAGTGTATTCACATTTTATTTGTTCTGTTCCTTGGGAACAAGTCTCAGCTAATCTGAGCAGCAGCAAATGAGTGGGAGCACAAAGCAGGGTGACACACTGCTACAGAAGGTTAATCTGTGGGTGGGCAGAGAGTTGGGCACAGTTTTGTCTTAAATTGCTGATGCTAGAGCTCATCTGCCAGAGTCTGAAATGACTTCCCAAGGTGCAAAGAAGTGTATTATCAGCTTTTAGAATGATTCATTTTTCTGAATTCTTTTAAACAGGAATCTGGCTGCAAAGGAAGGCTGATTACTCAGTTCCTCCCTGCACCAAGTTCAGTCTTTTGTCCACAGTTCAATACAGACAGGGAAGTGACTAACTTGTCATTTTTCTTTTACAAACAGCTGCTAGGGTAAGAGAGAAAATGAACAACCATCTACAATTTCTAAAGTCTTGAGGCTGAGGAAAAAAAAACACCAACAAAAAAGAAAACAAAACAACAACAACAAAAATCAACAGATCAATCAAGAGGAAACAGGAGAAACTGCAAAGCAATGCAAAAATGGGAGAGAATTGGAAAATTGTCTCTTTATAAAGAAAAGGAGAAAAAAACTTGCAGAGAAACTGGAAAAGAATAAATGCAAGGAAAACAAGATGAGATCTAAAATGAGCTATCGTTGCTTTTTAAAGTATTTGAGAAGAAATACTTTTGGTTACATATATGCACAGAAGTAGAGTCACAGCAAAACCAGCTAGAAGTTCAGCTGGCAGTTCTTTAAGCACATAAATATAGTTTCAGGACCTAGTTACTGCAGTTTGCCTCTCAGTAAAAATTTTAATCTCACACACAGTGTAGTACTGTGGCAGTTGTGTGCCTTATTGCTTACATCTGATCAACCAGCTCACACAAATGAGAGCTTGGGAACCATTGGTTTCTTGGAACATCTTTGCAGTAGTGTCTTGTTACCCTTATTACAGCCTTTGAGAGAAATTTTCAGAGATGCTCCTGATGACTACTGCAGCATCATGTAGACAGACTGTCTGTCTGTGAAGGTAATTGAATATAACTTGCTACAGCTTTGGCCAAATCAGATCCTGCTGAATCACTTTCTCTTTTAGAGATGAAAGAAGGTAAGATTTGGTTGCAATAGTAGTTTTGATAGTATTCAAATGTGCTTGCATGTGTACCATACATGGTACTGTTGTGGGTCAGCTCTGGTAGGCAGCTAAACCCACCCAGCCGTGTGCTCCATACTCTGCTCCTCATCTGGTGGGATGGGGCAGAGAATCAGAAGGAGAAAAGTGAGAAAACCCATGGGTTGAATTAAAAACAGCTTAATAGGTATAGTAAAAGCTGCATGTGCAAGCAAAGCAGAAAATAGGATTCATTCATCTCTTCCCATGGGCAGGCAGGTGTTCAGCCTCCCCAGGAGAGCAGGGTTCCAGCACCTGTCATGGTGACTTGAGAAGACAAACACCATCACTCTGAAAAAGTTCCTCTGCCCTTTCCTTTGTCTCCCAGCTTTTTTCTTGAGTGTAATGTCATACAGTATTGGATATTCCTTGGGTCACTTTGGATCAGCTGACATAGCTCTGCCCCCTTCAATTTTTTGGCACAGCCCACCTCCTTCTTTTTGGGGTGATGTGAGAGGCAGAAAAGGCCTTGGTGTTGTGTCAATGCTGCTCTCAACAGAGTGTTGTCAACCTTGCTTTGACCACAAACACAAAATAGAGAACTACACCAGCTAGTATGGAGAAAATTAACTCTATTCTAGTCAAATGCAGAGCCAGTATGTATACAGTGTATCAGTGTAGTCAATTGGTTTATTTTCCTTATGTGCAAAATGAAGTAAACTAGCAATTGCAACCTATCTGCTTCACACTGACTTGGGAAAAATGTATAATCATATGTGTATAGTCATTATCCATTTAAAATGTTCAGAGAAATAACTCCTTGATGTGATGGTGATGATCTGTAATCAATTTATCATTAAGATTTTATCTTATTTACACAATTGGATGCTGCCCTGAACAACTTGCCCTGGCTGGCCATGTTTGAGATGGTCTAGAAAAAATTGTTTCCAGAGGTCCCTTTCTCAATCTGTGTTCTGTTATCAAAACTAGATACAGGTCTCATCTGAAATAAGCTACTTCTAATAAGAAAGAGAGAAAAGAAAACTTTCTTTTCTCTTTTACTTTATTGCCACCCCATCCAAAACCACCCTCTGTAATGTCTCTTGGCTGTCCCTCCCTTAACAGCTCAGTTATAATGGTGGTTTTTAAAGAATTTCTCTTAACCTTTTTTTTTTTTTCTTTTTTTCCTTCAGAGTGAGATGAAGGACACACTAAAATGTAAATCTGTCAGTTCCAATACAGGTCTGAACTTTCTTGAAGTTAAGCTATATTTCTATCTAGATTCTGACAGATATTTTGGAGGGGGAGGTCTTGGTGGCTAGAGTCAAGCAAGCAAAAAGACAAGGAACGGACACATTGAAGACAAATCACTGCTCTGTCCTTTAAGAAAGGCAAAAGAACATCTCTTCAATGTTTTTATCAAAGCCTGGACATGGAAGTTGAGTGCACACTAAGGACGTTTGCCAACAGCCCTAAATTAGGAGGAGTTGTTAGTTCCTCAAGGGTAGGGAGTCCTTACAGAGATTTTGATAAATACAAGCGCTGGGCGATCCCCAGCAATATGAAATTTTAAGTAGAAATGCTGGATTCTGCACATGGAATGGTGTAATTCTGGGTTATGGCAATGGTGAGGGACAAGAGGCTGGAATGCAGTCCTCAGAATTCATCTGGAGGTTTGGGTTAGTGATAAGTTCAGTATGAGCTAAAAATGTGTCCTGGTGGCCACAAAGGCCAAGCTATCTCAGAGCACATAAAAGCACAATTGAGAGAAATGACTGGCCCACTGTACTCAGCATTGGTACAGCCTCCTCAAGAATTCTGTGCAATCTTGGGCTTCATAAAATATATACTTCATTATTTTTTTTTTGTTTTTACTTTAATGAGAAATATGATTCAGTGGTTTTCCTCATGAAGAAAAAGAGACTTAGCCAATTACTAGAATGAAAATATTTTAAATTTTTCTATTTACATGATTTCCACAGAGTCAGTCAGGCTTAACTTTTGTGGTTGAGAAAAAAAGACAGAAAGCAATGTTTATATCTACATATCTAATTCCATTTACAGTGACAATTTCTGCATTTTCTATGTCTGCATCTACATGAGACCTTTCTCCTGCTGAGCCAGAAGTTATGACAGTAAAACAGCATGGGCTTATGAAATTAAATAAGTGGGTTGAGCTGCAATTAATTCCTTTATCTGCAAATTGCTTCTAGGCTTTAACAAAATTGTTAAATCCTTTCAGTTTGGCTAAAATTAGACTGCTACCTTAGTAAGTTCTGAGCACTTCAAGATTGACTTGAAAACCTGGCTCCCTCAATACTTAGCTTTTCCACATACATTATTGCAAACATTGTCCTTAAATCTCACACATGCCATGGAATTAGTGATTATCAGTGGTTATGTCTAGGTAGAGTTTTGCAAAGGAGAGCCTCATATGCTCCATCTACATATTAAAGAAATATTTCTCTTTTTCTGAGACAAACCAGAACCTTGAGAACTTAAATTGTGAGGTGCTGGTCCAAGCAAATAATCTTTGAGAGTTTTAGGACTGAGCTGTATGGCACATTCAAAGCCCAGAACCTTTGGATGTGCTGGGCAGCAGGGCAGGGAGGGGATTCTGCCCCTCTGCCCCGCTCTGCTGAGACCCCACCTGCAGGGCTGCATCCAGCTCTGGGCTCCCAGCTCAGCAGGGACAGGGACCTGCTGGAGCCAGGCCAGAGGAGGCAGCAAGGTGATCAGAGGGCTGGAGCAGCTCTGCTGGGAGGAAAGGCTGGGAGAATTGAGATTGTTCAGCCTGGAACAGAGAAGGCTTTGGAGGGACCTAATTGCGACCTTCAGTACCTGAAGGGAGCCCACAGGAAAGATGGAGAGAGACTATTTACATGGGTCTGGAGTGCTATGGTAAGGGAGAATGGCTTCAAACTGACAAAAAGTAGGCTTAGATTAGATATGAGGAAGTAATTCTTCTCTGTGAGAGTGATGAGGCGCTGGCACAGGTTGCTCAGATAAGTTTCCATCCCTGGAAGTGCTCAAGGCCTGGCTCTGAACAACCTGGTCGAGTGGAAGGTGTCCCTGCCTATCGCAGAGGATTGGAACAAAATGATCTTTAAGATCCCTTCCAATCCAAGTCACTCTATTATCTTATGATTCTATGATTTTTTTTGGATAGCAAATACTCTACTACAGTGGAGTTAAGACAGTTAAATATTGTATCAAAATTACTTTTATGTTCACAGATATGCTGCTCTGTATGCATCAGTAGCAAGACTACCCTACCCCATGCAATGCTAAACACTGTCTTGTTATTGTGACAAGTTAAAACTAAAAATATATAGTTCGATATTGTGCTTTACTTGTTATTACATTAATCTATCCATATAAATACTTTTTCCTTTCTACAATTTATTAAGCTTATTCAGTTATTAGATATTAATGTAAGAAATGCAAAAGCATTTGTTTTAGGAAACTTCATAACGTGTATAGGATTCACTCCTGTGCCTAGATTTACTGCATAGTAAGTAGAAAAAATCTTCTCTAAGAAGTGATTTTCAACCAGAGTCATAGTGAAAGTGTCTTTCTTGCCTTACCTATTAGAGAAGTTACCTTTGTCCACAGTCTATGAAAATGCTTTTTTTCTATGTCAAAGACAGCTTGTCCTGTACTAATTAGACAGCCAGAGAGAAAGAAGCTGGCTATCCCTTGTCTCCCACTGTGCCAGAGTCTCCTCAAAAGAGCATTCAAAGTCTGCTTACTTGTGTATTGAGAATGTTCACAATAAATATACCTCAATTCCATAATCTGTAAGGGAGGTTTTTTTAAGAACATCCTTAACACCTATGTGCTTCAACATTTAAATCTGTTACTGGAATTTAACCTCTCAATACATCCAAGGTCAGGGTCTGAGTGCCAGTTGATCCATTAATGCGTCTCAGAAGTTGTAGAGCTCAGATGCTCAGCAGGTGGCATGTAACCAGAAGGCTGAAAGTTAGACAGCCTTGGACATATTTGTACAGCACAATAACTGGAAGGAGTCTAAATCTACTAGAAACATTTTAGTGTTGACATTGTTATCAGTAAGACCTAAAGAAAGCCTCGAACAGTAACCCTCCCTTAATGCTGTAAAGGCACAAGGATAAACAGCTTTGTAGGAGGAAAAAAATGGAAACTAGCATAAAGCAAAGAAAACATACCTCTGGGTTTGGTAATTCCTCCCAAGAAGAGGTCATTTCCAGAAAGAATGTAACAATAGAAATTATATTTTGCGCACAAAGAAAACTTGCCTGTGGCTATTACTTTATGTAAGTAGGTTTTATGAAATATAAATGTCGTGGTTAGAATCCTAGGAGACTGAGAAACTTGTGAGTAACTATCCATTCAGTCTTGCCTCGAAAGCCATTCCTTTAAGCAGAGTTGGCAGAAAATGAGTCAATAAAATCTCAGTATGTGACATTTAATCTCTGCCACAGACCTCAATCTTGAGATCACTTACAGTTCTTTTCTTCCTGATGAGTTACTAGAATAGCTTTACAGAAATATCTTCTTACTTCTTTTGTACTGGGAAAGTAATCCTGTGCCAGCTTCACATGGGCTGATGTCCTGGCATATCTCTAAAAGCATCAGAAACTTGTTGTATAACACTCTTTGCTACTTACCACTTCAGAATGATTGGTTATGCTGGATTTCAAGTGATTCAGCAATAAACCCCATGCTGTAATTCCAGTTACTTTTTTTTTTTCACAGCTTTTTACAAGTTAGTGAAAATGTGATTAATTTCAAACGTAAGAAAATATTCGCTGTGAGAGTTGGGTATTTTCTGTTTCAGTGGGAAGGAAGTTTTCCTTCACAGGAAGGGAAAACTTGATTATGGCTTTGCCAAGCAGAAGGATAATTACGTCTGAGTAATTTCAAAGAGACACCGGCATCACCAAAACAGAATAAGGCAAGCAAAATGCAGTGTCAGGAAGAACTAACCAGGTTGTTTGTATAAATAAATAGTAATTTATGTGGTGAAAACGTTGTAGAATCTGATTGATGATATGGATGGATTTGGGACATAATGACACTATGTTTTCCTGAGGTTAAAAATGTGTTTCAAAAACAGAGTTTTCAGCTAGAAGTGCTCTGATCAGAGACCTGGTCTGTCAGCTGAATTGGGTAGATGGAAAAAAATGGAGCTGATGATGCACATATACCATGTCTCTCTTATGCTGCAAGTTTTCAACTATTTTATTTTAGCCTTGATAAAACCCTGAAAAACAGGATACTGGATATTCTTGTAAATAATGACCACACTTGTAAATCAAAAAATGTGTTGTTAACATATTAAAATTTTCCCATCGTGGCTTTAGCCCTCGTCCAGGAGTCTCTGAAACAACTTGTACATAATTTCCAGGAGTGAATGCATCATCAAAGGAGGTTTTGTTAGTGGACATCTCAACAGATGAGAACATTCTGTTTCAGTAGTTAGGGGAGTTTTATTGTATAGAGACAGGACTTTGAGCTTTGTCTGACTCAGCACTGCAAAGAGCAAAACATTTTATTAGTGAAGATGTAGCTTCAGAGACTGAATTCCAAATATGTGTTTGTCAGGGTATTTAAAAACTTACAAGGTGTTTTTCCACCTATCCTCACTAACCCTTTTGAAAGCTGCTGTCTCAGTGTACATAAGCATGGAAAGCTCTGTTACATATGCAAAGCAGGAGGGATGCAACCTGTACCCTGAGAGTCTGAAAAGCCCATGTCCCAGCTGAATAATGGAGCAGGATTTGTACCAGTTAATCTGCTTTATAGTTTATTCCCTGTCACATAAGGCATTTTCAAGTTTTAGGGGAGGGTTTTTGACAAATTCTACCCACAGCACCCAGGTCAGAGAGATGTGTTTCACTTCCACACATTTATTTATCTAATCCAACACGTTTAAGCATCCTAATCCAGCACACTTCAGCATTCACCCTCTGTTAGTATAAGGAAAGGGAAACTCAATACAGTATCTATTAAATCTTTAACATGCACACACAAAATTTTGATTGTACAGGTACACTCCATTCACAGAGTATACATTCACTTGTTTCTCCCAAATCTTAATGCTGAAAGCTCTTGTCATATGATTTTACTTCAAAACTCATTAAAGACTGTGGAAGGTGGTCTGGGTCCATAGACAACTTTACAAACTAGTGTTATGCACTTTAGCTCATTATTTTGTTGGGGTTTTTTAATTTACTTTTGGTTTTGGTTGGTTGGTTTTTTGTGGGTTTTTTTGGAGGAGGGAGAAGGGGGTCGTAAAGGCAAATTACAACCAGTGAGAGATCTTGGTGCTGTGATTTTGCATTGAGTGGATATAATATTAGCTGTTTCTTCATTGCAGTACTCTTTGGAGGTGAATACTTTTTTAGACCTGCATTAAAATTTCAATCTGTCTTGGCCATATCTAAGAATAATAAAAAAAGACTAGAACATTTGACAAATATGAATGTTATTTCATTAATTTTTATAACTTTTAAAAAGTCCCATGAATGTAAAAAAGGTCCATATATATCCTTTTTTGAGATAGGCTATCACTAGAATCACTAGAAATAACATAATGATGTTAATTTTCTAATCACTGTCGCATGTGTATAAAGCATAGCAATTGATAGTTTCAGCAATTTCAGTGGAAATATGTCAGTTAAATTCACTTGGTATGTATGAGAAACTGCCACTTATAGCACATGGAAAAAATTAATGTCATTTTAATTGCCCCAGTGACTTTGAAAAATATAATCTGTTCTATACTTAAAAATGATAACATTTATTTAACTCATTAGAAGATTTTATTTTTTTTAAAGATTGCTTTTAGGTTGAAAGTACCATTAAAAAATCTTTCTATACATACTGAGAAGTAACAAAGATCTGGCATCACACAATGATTAGGTTCTAGGGTGCTTCAGTGGTGTTGCACTTGATGTGCAAAGGAGCTTTATGTTACTCACTCTTGGATTGCATTTTACCACTGGGAAGGATAACATTTCTTGGGGTTTCCTTCCATAGAGACAGCATTTCTTCTTTTAAAATGGAAACTGTTTTTAAGAGTTGTTGAAATAAGCCCGTTCAGGAAAACTGTGATGGTCAAGCTCCGCTTGAAAGAAAATACCTGTCTTTTGAGTTACTTCGGTGGAAATAATGAACAATCTAAGCATCAAAAAGGCATAGAAAGGAGTAGTACTGATGTTTCTTTTGTTGCCTGAAAACCTGCCTGAAATGGCAGGATAAGAGGATCAGAAAGACAGACAAGTTACAAAGATTAGTTTTGCAGAATATTATGCTGTCTACAGTGTGAAATTAGGAACTAAAAGACAAATCCTATTTGTCTCAGAGAAGTTGCTTTCAATCAATAAAGTCACATTAGTGTACAGACTTTCAGGATCATGCGTTCACCTTACACTGCTGAGCAGCTGAAATGAATAGCTGAAATGCCAACTGAGCACTCACAAGACTTATTGGCTTCACATTGAGTTATAAGTGCTTGTCATTTCCCAGATTCAAATCTTTCAGGCGTAAAGCTCCCAAAAAAAATCAATGCTTTCCACGTGTCTGGACCACAAGAAACTTCACACTATTATCTTTGACTTGTGTCTGTAGATATTCATTGTTTTATTATGTAGAAGGAAACTTCTATTCATGTCCCACAGCCCCAGATTTTTCAGTCCAGGCAACATCTTGGGCACACTGTAGCTCTTTCCTGCCTGCTCAGCTGGTTTTAAATCCTGTATTAAAATGGGATGGGCAATGATTAGTGCAGCTCCAAGACAAAGAATATGAAAACCAACCCCTTTGTCCTGCACTATATATACTTGCAGAGACACAACACACATTAAGAGCTGCTCAAAACTGGAAAACAAAAAAAAAAAAAATGCCATGATGTCATGGCTTTTTGGCAGGCAATACTGTCCAAATAAGGAATGGCATCCTAGGCTATTGAGATTATTTTTCCAAGTTATTTGACACTGGTCCCCACTAGAACATATACTATAACACTCCACTTCAACCAAGAGACTCTGCAGAAGTGAACAGGACAGGTTGTTCAAGCCACAAGTCCACAAGTTACTGCCAGGGACAAATAACACTTCATTTTTCAGCTGCAGAAGACATGGAACTCTATTGCTTTTTAAAACTGAAATATACATGTGCTGAGGTTTCACCCTTCCACCCCTCAAGGAGAAAGAAGTGGAAAGGAGACATCTCAGGCCACCTTCCTTATGTGCAATTTATTGTGCATGTTAAGAAAGCACACAGCTTTCTGTACTGTGAATTCTCCAAAGTAAAATGCATTGCACTGTTTCCGTTCAAATTAAACCTCATTATTTTCTATTTCATTCTATATCTACAGAGCAAAACATTCTGAGCACACAACCAAATCCTAAATTGCAGAAGAGATCAGAGGATTGATGTAGGCAAAATGTTTTTAGAATAAAGCAGTGCTTGACTCTCCATCCAAGATCAGTACATGTAGCGTTCATTTTAAAACAAAGCAAAATTACAGCATTAAAAAGACAGGAAAATTCCCCAGAGCTGTGATTTGGAAAAACTGAGAACTCCCACAGAGAACATCATTTCACATCAGATCAGTGTGAGTTAACAGGGAATATAATGCTGAACATAACCAGAAACATCTGAAAGTGAATCCCATATCAGCAATAGCTGTTTCTAATAGGAAAAGGAGGATTGAGAAAGACAACCCTTATTAAGTGGCCTAATATATTAATACTGTGGCCTATTAGTTTTCTGACATCTACCCACTGCAGTTCTATTCCACCATATCTAAAACACTGGGGGTTTTAAGGTGCTGAACTCGTGTTGCATAATTTAAACTGCTCTACTGAATATTCACCTGACCCTGCTGCTGTCGGAGTCCAGCAGGCTGGAATTTCCATACAACACAAGAAACACTGTACAAGACATCTCTGTCCCTGATGTTCAACATTTTCTATCAAGCTAAATTTGCGTGTAACAGGTAGCTATAAATTGATTGTAGAGGTGATATTTCATGTCTATATTATTTTGCTTCTTAGATTTCAGTATCAAATTATTAAACATTATAAAAATGTAATTTGTTTTCATTTATGATAGCAAAAATTAGCTGAGAAAATACTACTTCTTGAATCAGTTTTGATAAAGAAATTTTATTTATGAAGCTAAAAACTGTAATGAAAACTTAATCCAGCTGAAGAAAATATTTTTTTTCCCTGACATAAACCTGTACTTTATCATTAGTAATATCAGACATGAAGGGTTTATTCTGTCACAGAAATTTTGTAAAGTCCAGAGTATTACTTAATAATAGTAACATTTTCAAAGTGAAAACTGGAGATTTTTTCCTCTTTTAATTAAATTGAATCTGTTTTTTCTGGTTTTGTCCCAAAAATATTCTAATAGAATGAGTCCTTGTATTATAGAGAGGTTAGCTATCACAGCCCATTAAAGTAATGCCACTACTTTACAAACCACAGTGCAATATTTTCAACTACTAAAAATAAAGAAAGGAGAAAAATGTTCCTTTTTTATAACAGACAAAATGAGAAGTTCATTACAGATATCTGGATGAAAATATTTATACTATGATCTAACTACAGCAAATACATTTTTAATCCAAAGCTTTTTTCCCCCAGAATCAGTTGATGAACATTAAGTCAAATTAGGGGCTAGTCCTAGGGAAGTCACTGCTATTTTAAAATGTTACTGAACTTTGTTTAGTTGCACATTTAGTTCCTCATAGCTTGACCTAACTCTTCCAGAGCTTCATTGTGGACGTTATTTATTTAAAAACTATATCTTCAAAACATATCTACCTGTCTGAAACCCAAACAACAAGTTATTTTATCCATCAGCTGTACATCCTGATGAACCTTGTCCTGTGCCATAACAAATATGCAGCAGACACTGTGGTTATTTCTGTTTCATAACTCGTGTGTTTCTAGTGAAAAAACTCAATAATATCTTAATTCAGAATGTATGAATTGCCCTCAGTTGTCTAAAGATACGAGGTCCTAAGAAATTTCTCTTTGGGAATTGTTGTGGTGAATATGGCATCTTTGTCTCCATAGCATAAATATTCTCATCTGGGCACCCAATGAAAGGATTTTCTTCAATTACATTCACATACAAAATTTTTAAAAAACAGTTTGTGTCTTAAGATGTATCATCAATGCACCGTAGTTGACATTAGATAGTTGTGTAACAGCCCAGGGGAACATTGCAAACATATTGCAATGGATAGCTGAAAGTGGATTTCCTGATCTCTAAATCCCTTTTTGTGTTCTGAAATGCTAAACACTGGAGGAATTGTGCCAAGTCTGATTGGTTCTCCAGTTTGTCCTTTGTAAACTAACTCCTGTTTTGCTATTAGACTCTCATGCTGAGCAGCCAAAGAGGCTCTCAGGATGTAATGCAACATTGCTCTTTGAATTGCAGAGGGAGATACTGGGAAAATTCCTATTAATCTGCCCCCAAATCAGCACTTCCCTTGTTTCTACTGGTGTGCTTTCTTCTCATCTTGTAATTTATTTTCCTGTATCCTTATTGTCAATCAGTTACCCAGATTGGGATAGTATATCAAATACTTCAAAAGACTGCAGGTTTTCAGGTTTTCTATGAATTTTTCTATACGAAAACTTGAACGCGCATTATTGTGCAGGATCAAGTATATCCACAGATAAGTTTTTATGCTTTATTTTTTGTTTTGTTTTCTACATTGACCAAAGATTTCCAGGGACATTGTAGAAAATTGTAGATTGTCTCATTACATATAAAATAAAAAGGACAACACTGGAACTCTGGTCTCTAATCCAACTTGCACCAGATTGTTTTCAAAATGGAGTTTTTAACCAAAGCCCTTCAGAATGCTTTAAAAATTATGTCTCCTTGAAAATATTAGCTCTAGCTTAATTTGTCCAAAGACTCTAAACTGACTATTTCTTGCGTGTTTTAAAACTACTTAATGCTGTCCATCTCCTTAGCTTTTGCCAACATACAACATGTACCAACAGTGACAGTGCTCTCAAAGTACTAACCTATACAAACCACGTAGCTCTTACCTTGGAAACACCATGAATTCTAACTTCTGGTGCTGGACTTGATCCTGAAATAGTAAATACCCAACAGTTTGTCCAGGCTAAAATGTTCAAATCTTAAAACCTGTGAATTCTGAAGCATCAGAGTCAAACCTAGTGTGTTAACTCCTGATGAAACAACCTACCAACCATCCAACAAAAAAAATACACAAAACAAACACAAAACAAAAAACTTCAAGGAAACAAACAGAAAAAAAACCCTCAAAAACCCACAAAAAACCCCAACCAACCAGGAAAAAACAAGAAAAGAAAAAGAAAACAACCTCAAAAATCTTAACCCCCAGCCCAAAGTCTATTCAAAATTCAGAAATCATTGCTAATCCACAGCAGCCATTTAATCAGGTTATTCAGTCAGATGCCAGCCAAAAATCCCTTTTCCTTGTTTGTATCACATGGCAACTCCAATCATCCATCTCTGCCAGACTGAGCCTCTAATTCTGCATTTAGAATAAGCTTCTGCTTACTGGCTCTATCCTGAACAGAGACATGAATGTGTGTGTCTATGGAGGGAGATGGGGGAACTGAAAAAGAGATGACTTCTGGAATCATGTCAAATAGAGGGGATAGGGTGAGTTGAAAGAAGATGGTTATTAAATTTATAATGTCTTTAGGCTGTACTTCAGTTTTGTGCAGGTGGATACATTGTTAATTCTTATTATCGGGCAGCAGAAAAGGTGCTTTTTAGAAAGGTTAAGGTGAGCCTAGAAAGACTGGTGGAAATCACATTCTATATGTCTGGAAGGTCACTTTGGAAAGAGTAACAAGATAACTCTGTCTTGTAGCATTAGAGCTATAAAAAAGCACTCTCTGTATCTAAAAATCCACTTTATAAACCCTGCAGACAGGCACAAAGTTTCCACTACTGATTCTGAGCTTAAGGCTCAACTGTCCTTGCCTCTTGTTTCATTAGTGCATTCTGCAGCTGGACTGTAAAATAGTCCTTCTTGCCAGAACTGAAACAGGTCACTGAAATCAGAGCAGCTCTCTGATGCTGGAGGTCATCCCATGGCTCACTTGAGCAGCAGTGTTGCCATGGAGTGGCTTGCTTTTTTTTTGTGAAAATGGAGCTTTGTTTTTTATCCTTTTCCCCTTGAAATATATGTTGTGAAATTCAATGAAAACTCATTAAAATAATTTAGTATGGTTAGGCAGTAGGCTGACACCAATGTTCCCCATCTCTGTCCTGTTCTAGATTTCTTTGCCTTATGTACACATAGTTTTTATGTACATCTTCAGATACAGCTTCTTTTATTCCCCTAATTTACTGCCAGACCATTGAGCTGTCATGTAAATTACTCTCTTCAACAGGAATTGAATGAGAAATGGAGAGGCTGGGTTTTTACCTTCTGTTATTATCCATTTGAATGATCTTTCTGTTCAAAAAACTCCTGAAACTAATGGTCCCAATTTATATACATATCTATTACAATAAGGTTAATGGTGAATATTTCAAATAAGACTAGTAGGGAAACTCTTTAAAGCATCCCATGCCATTAAGTTCTGCAAAACATTTCCTGACAGCATAGACAGGAATTACAGATGAATACTTAGTAATTTGGAACTGGCTGTAGTTTAGTCTAACACTGTTCTGTCCATGGGACTTGGATAGGCACTTTTTGACAAGGTATTCTCTGCCATGTGGTTTGGGAACTTGTTACATCAGAATAGTGAAGATGTGTGCAGCTGGAAATAAACATCTGCATATGGTGAATTTTTCACGTTGATCAATGTCTGGTATTTTACTAGAAACTTTGCTGCTGTAATAAAGCATACACTTAAATAAAACAAAACACACACAAAAAAAAAAACCAACAAAAAAAAAAAACAACAGAACAGAAAACCCCAAGAAACAACAACAAAAACCTCAGTATTTTAAGCTTTTAAACATAATTTGTTTGCTCTAACAAAACTAATTACCTGTATTATGTGGAACTTGACATCGGCATTGAAGAGAACAGGGAATGGGAACAAGCCATGGGTTGTGACTGGAAGTGACCTTTCAGAACTGATAAAAGCCAGTGCTGAGTGCTTTTGAAAATTCCAACGGAAAAGAACACATCTTGTGTACCAATAAACAATGCCTCGCAAAAAGGCTTGAAGTATAAAACTGGCTGTAATGTGACATATAGAAGCTGTAGACTGAATCTTTCATATTGCCTGGCATTCTGAACCAAAGAAAACTCGAAGATTAATTTGATGCACAAATTCTAGAAGGAGGACATTTTTAAAAAAAAAAATTCTTTATTTCCCTCTCACCCTCAATTTTGAATGAGCATTCTAGAATCGAAGAATTCAGAACAAATACACATAATTATTAAGAGCTAAGAGCTATCATGAAGGTCCTGGATCCCACAGGATTTTTGAAAAAATATTTCTGGATTTTTTTCTTTAATTTGTGATTGATGGATCTCTGTAAATAGTTATTTTCTTACTTCTGGTATCAGAAGTTTTGGAACTAATTTTTGACATTGAAAAAATTAAAGTTTAAAATCCTTAATTTAAAAAAAAATCCCCAGAACATTAACATTTTATTTGTTTATTTTTCCCAAATAAAGTGTTTTCTTTAAACATATGAAGTACTCACCCATCTTCACTTGGAGATATCTTCTCTATTTTCCTTTCCCCTCCAAACTCAAACAGGATAAAACACGACAATTAAATTAGACTTCTTCACAATATAGCTTTAGTGGGGAAAGACAAAATAGAAGTAAAATTTAAAAAATAATCTCTAATTTTGTCTCCTCTTGTATTGAATAATTTAATCTAACTTGATTGCAAAACTTTTTATTGACCTCTTCATACAGAGAAATGCTGAATTAAATTCAATTTGACATTCAAGTGGCAAGTCATGCTGTTTTCTGAATGCCTTAGCACTAAGAGGTCTGAGAAAGGCCAGAAAGGACTGCATTTGTATGAGAACAGTAAAAAATAGTTTCTACTAATACTTCTATTACAGCAGACAGGGAAGAGAAAGGAATATGTTAGAGTCAATCTGTAAGGGAGGAATTGATGCTCCGGGAAATTATGATTTACTGAAGTTAGGAAAAACGGTATTTGTCAAACCAACAAATTCTATTCTGTGCATCATCCTAGCACACAAAATACAGTAAAAGCTTCCAATTCTGATGTATCTGTGCTTTTGTCAAGCTACAGTTAGCTCAGCAAATATTTGAGGACCATTTCAGTGGAAGGGTAAAGGCAGATACTTAGTGAAAAGCAGTGTGTCAGCGGATTTCTAATTTTGAGCAAAAAATAAGATGAAAGAACAGATGGAGTAGAAGACTTACAATGGTTATAGTGCACAAAATGTAATTCATATTTAAACAATTAAACATTTTGAATGGACTTCCTTAATTAACTTCCTGTGCACAGCAGTAAGTACTGTAGGAGGAGTTATCAGTAATTTCCTGTGATTTATGAGCTGTGTATGAAAAGGTAATATCCAGAGAGTGGCATTGCAATAGCTACATGTGTGTATGAGGATAACACTGGCTACACTTCGAAAGAATGAGTAAAAGTGATCTATTAATTCTTGGAGACAGCTCATTGTTCTTGTTGCATAATTTAATTAAACTACATCCAAATATAATGGAAATCTTGCTAATTGGCTCTAGGAACTTGCTGAGCAAGACTTACACCCTATTGTTAACATTTGGGTTATTTCCTCTGAACACTTTTTCTGAGCTTGGGATCTACAGAGCTGCTGCATTTGGATTTCTTTGTGGTTTTCTTCTTGCTAATGTTCAAAGGGCCCAAGTGCTGCATCAGGGCTATAGATAGATTATCTCCATAAGTATTATCCTTCTTGACACAGCTTTTGCAATAATGTACTTCCACAGTTACAAAACTCAGACTGTAAAATAGCATGCCAGAAGTTTCATGGTCCTTGTCCACTGCTTCCTTTCTGTGCTGCTTTGGGTGTCACCTTTCCCGGTTGCTGGTACTGCCTGCATGGCCCATCTGTCAGCTTTCCTGATGTAATAACTGTTTCAGCTAAACCTCTGTGAGACTCCTTGTACTGAATATCAGTCTCTCTGCTACTCCATCTAGTCTCTTTCCCTCTCATTGTTTAACTGATGAATTTCATATTTAGGCAAAATCCTTCTTATTCCTCGGTGCTTCAAATGCCACCAGAACCAGCTGCTTACAGTCTCACCCCTAACGTAGTTTCTACAGGTTGTGCATCCTCCTCTCCAAATGGACACTCTACCCTGAGAGACAAGTCTGAGCTCTGTAGGGGAAAAGTGCTGAATCACACCTGTGAGGATGGTGCAGCAGAAACAGACTTTTTTGGGGTGAGGAATAAGTTTTCTTCTCCCCGAGTCAGCTATGGAAAATTGCAAATACAAAATCAGCTACAGCCTAAGCTTGAACATTTTCCAGGTCATTCACACTGATAGACAGTACCTCCTTCTTAGAGCGCTAGTAAAGAACTGAGAGAAATTTCAGGGGAAAAGAGAAAGAATGACAAAAAAGGCAAAAAAGAATTTTACTGAAACCTTGTGTGCCCAATGGGATGCAGTCAATGTATTCTCCTTCCTTCTTTTCCTCTATCCCAGCCTGGAAACCTGTGGCATCTATACATGCATAGATGTATGTATAAAAGTGAAACCATTTTACGCACACACGCACACACACACACTATACAGCATTATATAAAATTGTATAATGTGGCAATATAATTTATATTATGATGGTTTAAATATCTATTCATATATGTTTTTATTCATATCTTCCATCTAGATTATAACCAAGGTTCAAGGGTGGTGCGCCAGGACAAATGCAATGAACACTGGGTCAAAGACAAGAAATGAAAATTTCTTTTTAACAACAGTTTCCTTTTAACAACAATAAAATGCAAATACACATGTATATAGTTAAGGATATCTGGAAATCTGAACAGTGGCCACATTCCTATTTCAACAGCAGCTCCTTGTTTTTATCATGGTCTTGTCTATAACACACAGATATCTCCACCCATACTGTCTATCACACACATTTCTATGCACATTAAATTAGTAGTCTGAATATTATTCTACTAAGTTGTCAAGGTTACATTCCCACAGTGATTAGTAGTGAGCTTTAAAGATGAATAAACTTTTATTGATTGGTGTTTACAACCGTGGGAACAGTGGTGTCATTCTGTACTTAGACTTTCAAAACATCGGTTAACTCTTTGTGCCTGCACTTTTGGTGGTCCTAGTTCCTAATGCCAGTTCTCACTGAACGGCCTCCAACCTGCAGTTACCTGGCAACAAACATTTTATTCAAATAATCTAATAACAACCACACTCATGCTGCAGGACCCTGGATCATTTGACTAGAGAAAAAATATTGATCCGTGAGAAGATAGATGCACATAAAGTCGTTTGCTTGTATTAATATATTTTAGTTAAGACATTAGTACATTATCAAAATTGGTTCAGAGCAATCAGTCCCCTCTTCCATGTAATCTGTTCACATTACTGTCATAAGTCCAACCAAGCTGCACACTCCTGAACCTGCCTCATCTCATTATTGCCACTGGCCCCTTGATAAAGGAATGCATTTTGAAAAGTTCTAAGCTTCTGATGTTGGGTATCTCTTCTTCAAATTAAAAAAAAAAAAATACTAGTCACAAGTAATTCTGCTGAAATACACAAATATGTTTCCATAAATATAAAAGCTTTTTAAAAGTGATGATAGAAACATTTGCATTATCTATGATAGAATAATTGTGTGGAATATCGCACATAATAAAATTCTTAAGAATCAGCTTCTGATTTCTCAAAATCCAACTCAATGTCTATATTTACCTTTTCGTATACATATTCTGAGGTGGTGATTGAGAATCCTGATTTTGCATTTGACACGTAGAGTAAAATTACTATATTTATGTATCTGTTAATTTCTAACAGGCATCCTTGGGTTCTCCAGGTTAGCAGGAGTCAGTGGGAAATGAATGCACTACAGCCTCTTGTTCATCCATGGACTGGCAGCAAGAACTTGTGCCAGAAGCCTTTCCAGCAACCGGATCAACATGTTCAGCTTTAAACTTCATGGGGAGAGCAGGAAGAGGGATCATAAAGGGTAATTGGTTTCTCCCTTAAATGTGTATTCAATTACACAGTTGACTACTACCAGCACAGAAACCTCTGTGTTTGATTTGGCATTTCTGGGATGCAGAATCCCTGCCAGGATGCTCTTCCTTTTATTGTGACATGGAATATCCTGCAGCTTTTTTCATAGCTGTCTTGTCCACTGATTACAGGTTTGATTCATGAAGATAAGGCTTTCTTTCTTCTCTTTGTTTTCCTTTTTTTTCTTCTTTCTTTTTTTTTTTTATTTTCTTGTATTTTAATAAATAGCATTAAATAACCAGAGATTCCTATAGTTAGCACATATAGCTTTCTATTGATTTATGGCTAATTTTTTCCCCTTTTTAACAGCAGAATTTTCTAATTACAACTTCCTCAGAATATGATTTATACACAACACAGTTGCATCTATTGTCAGACATTTTCAAATATCCAGAAGTACCACTTCTTTTTTTATTATCTTTACCCTAGGTTTCAATAAAATCCTGTACTATTTTTAAGTTTTTGTGCTCTAATTTAAAGACCTTCCACAGTGGACAAAGACCAATAAATCTCTCAGAACTTTTGAATCCATTTTCTCCTTACCACTCTTAAGGGCAGTACTTATATTGTTATCTAGTGTATAACGCAATTGGAAGTATTTTGATGCTATGTCTTTAAGCAACTGAAGCTGATGACTGAGGAAAAGATGTTGCAATTTTATTTGAGATGATCAGTGTTTCTGAGCAATTAGGTTTATAGAAATCTCTATTTTGTGGTGATTTCAGGAGCTTTTAAAATTTTATTATAATAAAACCTATTGCCTTTGGATAAAAAAAAATTAGTAGAAAAGGCTTGTGGTTATTCTTCTCTGCCTACAGGGCATGAGCAATGGAGTGAGTGCTGATGAGGTATCTAGGGATGAGACACAGAGAATTCTTCAGATGAGCACACACTGCTTCCAGAGTTTAGTGCTAGACCATTTTACACAGCTTGAAGGCAAAGGAAGTATGTCCATCTCACAAGTCACTTAGGAATGCTTTCCACTTCAGTGAAAATTTTTATGTGTGTGAGAAAGCGCAACTTCAAAACACCCCCAAACCCCCTCAAAACAGCAACAACAAAGTCTAGCTCTGTTAAGTTCTTTGTAGCTAAATAAATGTGATTGCAGTATTAAATTCTTAGATAGGCTTGGGTTTGTTTGAAGAAGATTCCTGAAATCCGTCCATATTTCTTGATGTACACATTATATAATTTCTTATCTGGTACTTTGCGTGTTTCAGGGACACAAAATCAATTTTTTCAAAGTTGTAAAGGACAGAACATCAGGCTTCAGCATATTTAAATGCTGTACAGTCCATTGGAGAAACTGCAATAAAACTAAACATCAAAATAAAACTTATATAGAAGTTAATAAGCTTAGCATGCAAGATACTTTCAAGCATTTAGAGAAATTGCATTACCAGAAGCCATGATCACTATAAAGCCACTATCCTCATTAAAGACATTGAGAAGGATATAAGCTTTTCCAAGCAGGTTTCCTCATTATAATTCTTACAGTGTGTGCAAGTAGCTTAAACATTTGCCTTATCACAGAAAAGCAGTGAAAACTTTAAAGTCTACATTTGATACTGCCGTGGATTTGCATGGTACCAGCACATTATTACTTGGTGTGAAAGACCAATGGCCTGGATGAGGAAACCAATTGACTTTCTCAGGTTTTTATGCATCTGGGATTGTCATGAGGAGTTGTTAGCAATGCACCATTTATTTTCTTTTGAAACCTGATGTTGTGTATTGGGTCTGGCTGGGTTGGAATTAACTTCTTTCAAATCATCCTACATTGTGTCGGGGTTTGTATTTGTGGCTCAAGCAGTCTTACTAATTTTCCAAAATTCTAGGCTTTGGGGGGACCTAAGTGTGGCCCTCCAGTACCTGAAAGGAGCCCACAAGCAAGATGGAGAGAGATGTTTTACAAGGGAGCCTTGAGTAAAAGGACAGGGGGGAATGGCTTCAAACTGAGAGAGAGCAGGTTTAGATAAGACATTAGATAGAAATTCTTTACTGTGAGGGTGGTGAGGCTCTGGCAGAGGTGACCCAGAGATGCTGTGGATGTTCCATCCTTGGAAGTGTTCAAGGCTAGGTTGGATAGAGCTGTGAGCAGGTTGGGATTGTGGAAGTTGATAAAGGAACAAGATGAACACTCTGAAGGAATTAATGGTATTTAAGGTCCCTTCCAACCCAAACCACTCTACTATTTTATGATTTCTGCTACTGCTGAGCAGTGCCAAGATTTTCTCTTTTACCCACTCTGCCCCCAGAGTTCTCTGGGAGTGGGCAAGTNTATTGTTATTGCTAAAAGAGAACAGATATATTTATATATTATATATATATATTGTATAATATATATTATATTTTATACATATCATATATATCTATTATATTGCATCTATATATCTATTATATTATATATGTAAATGTGAACCCACAGTTTCATTTTAACCTAATGACTGCTTTTACAGTCTAATGGTGAAAATATTACCCAACTTACAATAACAACAATACTCCTAAGTAAAATTGATACAGGAAAAAATATTAATAATTTTTAAAACCATAATACATTTAAACCTACTAACTGTTGCACATAGGTAAAACCTTACACAAAGAAGGCCTTGTGAAAGCATGGCTCAGGCCTGTTACTTTGGCTAAGTAGAAAAGGACTACAGGAAAGTGACGCAGCTGAATTTGAGGTAGGAAAACACGTTGTATAACCATGGTGTGCNCCCTTCCAACCCAAACCACTCTACTATTTTATGATTTCTGCTACTGCTGAGCAGTGCCAAGATTTTCTCTTTTACCCACTCTGCCCCCAGAGTTCTCTGGGAGTGGGCAAGTAACTGGGAGGGGACAAAGCCCAAAGGCACATGCCATAATATTTGACATCATGCACAGGTAAAGGGAAAAAGCAGGGGAGATGCCCTTGTTTATGGTGTTTGTCTGTAAGGTGTGCTGAGGCCATGATTTCCAGTGCATGTTTGGTCATCTGCCTGCTGATGTAGAGATGCACACATCAACACTGTTGGGATTGCTGAATTTTCCTGAAGAGAACAAAATGACTTTATTAGCATTGATGAATAAATAGGCCTTTCCAGGATGGTCATGGGTCTGGTTACATTTGTCTCTGGGATACACTGGCAGCATCTCAAAATTTTCCTTATTCAGAAGCTGAAGTTTCTGACTGTTAGTTCAAACCCCTGCATGATAATTTGGTTTGTATTGCCAAATATTTAACAACAATCTGTGCTCTGGATCTTGACGTCTTGTTACAATTCTTCAGCCTCTTATTTGATGATAACAACAGAAGAAACTAAATGAATAAGCAAAGTTAACTTTTACCCAAAAAAATTTGTGGAGGTTTTTCATGAAAGAATCTGTGAGATTGAATTTGTAATAGTAAATGTGTCAGTCTCCTGTGCGTCAGAAGAACTGACTTAAGAAAACAGATGATCATGTTATGCTCTGAATAATCAAAATATTGTTATGGCTAAAAGAGAACAGNTGATAAAGGCCTGGCTGCTGAACAAGGCCTGGTTTTTGCCGTACAGCGGCTCTCCTTTGCACCCGCCTGGGGACTCCGCGCCACTCGGCTCCGCGCAAACGACACCCACTTGTTTTCTTTGGCATTCAGCCCGCTCTTCCCGTGTCCCCCTGGGCACTGAACCTCCTGCCTTAATCAGGGAGAGCAGAGCCACCCCACCTGATGCAGCCAGTGGGAAAAGAGGCAACACGAGGAGCAGTCCTTCTGCTCTGAGGAGACGAGGAAGGATGAGGGAGGGAAGAGGCCACAGTCCCAGGGGAATGAATGGTCCAAAGGTCACTGCAACGCCTGAAAGGCCAACAGTTATGATTCGGATCAGAGACAGAATAAATCTGGTTGTGGAACTGGGCTGCTGGGGGTTTTTTGGGGTTATGTTTGTTCTTTTGTTTGCTTTTGTGTTGTTTTGGGTTTTTTAAATTGCATTTCAAGTGTAAATTGACGTAAAAGTTTGTGATAAAGACTTGTGGCTGAAGACTAATTCAGAACAGGCCCTAAGAAAGTACAAAAATCTCCACACAGTAAAGCCTAATGACATAAATGGAACACAAATACAAGTTTATTTAGGTTTTCTGATGAACTGAAATCCCATCAAATAGGCTTGCTTTATCTTTGCAGCTATCTCAGAGAAAATATCCAGGGAAAATTTACTCAGGAACAGCTGCTATTATTTTAAATTTGGTTTTATCTAATCTTGAGTGATTCTAAATAGCTTTCCATAAGGTAAATTCCTCTGAATTAAAGTTACCTCATATCTCATATTTCCTCTGGTACAGTAGAGTAAAAATTTGCCATTTTTTCTGACATTGGAGCAACATTTAGAGACAAAGCATTATTTATTGAATGCTCAAAGGCACAAAGTATTTTGGAATACAGACTAAAAAATATATTTTGGCTACACCTCTGTAGATTCTTCATGCTATCTGACAGAGAAAAGGAAAATCAGTCAAACCAAAAGCTACAGAACCTCTTGCTGCCCTTTTCCTCCTCATGCAGATTTTTACTTGTTCATCAGTGTTGTGCATACACAAACTGGGCAGGCTCTTCGAAACTCTGGTCTAGCCTCAAATGGGCAACTTTTTACATCTCTTTTGGTCCCATTACAACATGATTGAAACCAGACAAACAAGGTTTATCCCTAATGACTATGGAGATATTATTTTATTTGCTGGTTTGAGTAGCGACATTACAAAAGACTGACTTGCATTTCCTCTAGATTGTGTCAATTGTAGTCTCAATTCTAATTCTACCTGAAGAAAATAGTTAAATCATTGTACCTATCTCTAAGAGATTCTTACCACGTGCATAAATATAATACAGGCATTTCAGAATTTACTACAATAGATTAAATTTGTTGTTTACTGTTGCTTGCCAGTAATAAAAAAATACTGTGAAATAATTTTGGGTTTGTGTTATTTTTTTTGTCTCTGGCACAAAAACTGCAGCATACCCAGGCCCTTGCACAGAGATAGGCTTGACTATACTTAGCATTTTAAACTTAACCCAAAACCTTCTCTAGAGCATTTTGAGGTAAAAACAAACAACTACACCAAGCCTTGAAAGAGAAGCCTTTTCTACTGCATTTGATCTCTGTCGCCATTGTTTTAAAATGTAGCATTTTACTGGTTATAGATCTACTTGTAACCATTTGGAGATTATTGTGTGAATAGGATTTTTGATAAATGGCTGTTTTAGTCCCTCTGCAACATAATTTATTGCTGAACCTGGAAGATTTAGAATTTCCATTTATCTAGACAGAAATGAATTTACCCAGGTCAATCCAGTTGCTCAGATGAAAAATATATTTATATACTTCCATTATATTTATGTATTTATTAGAGACAGCAAAAAGGTTGAATCAGAACAGATCAGACACATAATCTTTAGAAATTTCTACAGGTTGATTCAAAATAATTCTCATTTCTTGAACTCTCTGAAGCAGAACTTCTTCCTTTGGGAAACTGGCAATATGACAAAACTTCAAACTTCTAGAAATCTCCTTTTTATCTGATATCCTGTAGTTTCCTGACTTCTACAAAATATAAAGTGTCAGACCTTTGAATATGAAGCTGAGAAAATATTTAACTTCAGTACCACAACAAAAATATTTTATAAAAATTAAAGCAATCAAAACTGTCTCAAGCAACTCTATCTGTGGAAAAGAAGTTCGCTTCCTCAGATATGGGCAGAAACTGGATGAGAACTCCCAAACGTGAAGTCAAGCTCCCAGATTTTATGGCTCTTACTTCTAGAATTCTCGTTAGAGGACAGGCAATTCTATTCTGCACTGAAATTCACTTCTAAATTTCTAAACCACTGCATGGTTTTGGCATGTGTGGCAGGCCAGAGGAGGGAAAGCTATTCTTTATTGGTGAGGCTGTTAAGAGGAAGGGTTTCTAGGTGATTACTCTGAATTCGGCTATTATGTTATATTATCCCAGTTTTCTAAAATAATGCTGCAAAACAGTGCAGTGGTCCTTTCACAGTAATACCATAGAAATACAGAGTGACCCTGGGTCTCCAGTGTTGGGTCTCTTCCCTCTCTCTGAAATATTATTCATCTCCTGATCTCAGATGTCCATCCTATTTGGATAGAATCTAGTACATTTCATAAACTGGAAACTAGCTCAGAGAAAAATAAAAAGCTCACTTAAAATAAATAAAATTAGAGAAAGAAAAAAGAAAAACACATTAAAAGAAGCTCAAATGCCTCTAAACACCAAATCAGGTACTCATAGAAAGTGGAAGATCAAACCAAAAGCATAATGTCAGAAGTTTTTAATACATTGTGTTGCCTAGATCAGTAATTCTCCTATATTTTTTGTGATTAAAATTAGGTACTGTGTACATAAGGAATTTTAAATGACCTCTTTTTAAATGATCTCACTTGCCTTTTCACTGAAAGGCTAACAAATTTAGAATTCATAGAGATATTTTGAAGGCAATATGCCCAAATAATGTGGCTTATTGTTTGGAATTGTGGCGCAAGGGGCTTGTACTGATCCAAGAAAGCAAATTGTGAGCTAGGCATAACTCTACAGAACTCAAAAAATAACCTCAGAGAAAGCTGTATGCTTTAACCAGCCTTAAATAACTGGAATGATTATTTTTAGAGAGCCTGTTGACTGCAGAAGATGGGCAGAGCCTAAACACCTTCCTTTAGGCAGCTAAAATTAAATGAGAGCAATCTAACCTTGAAAAAGAAAGACAACACACAAAGGAGGGCAAAGGGCTCTTTCCTCTTCTACATTCTGTCAGGATGTGGAGGTCTGGTAACTTATGTACCCTGTTTATAATGAGTCCCAAATAACTGACATAAGAAGAAGAAAACAATGCTTTAATATTCAGAACAAGATGAACATAGCAATGTTGCAAAGCCAAAATAGTTCTTCTTTTCTTATGCAGCTGAATCTGAAATAGTTTGCTTTGGCTTTTTCTCCAACGCACTGTCAAATTGACAATTTCCTTTTAAATATGTTGATTTTTACCAAAACTGTGTTTTCAAATGAAGACTCTTCTAACCTTTTATGACAGAATTACAGAATCATAGAATATTCTGGGTTGGAAGAGACCCACAAGGATCACTGTGCACAGCTCCTGGCCCTGCACAGAACCATCCCCAAGAGTCACACCATGTGTGATCCATGGTCCCAACACTTCCTGAATTCTGTCAGGCTTGGTGCTGTGACCATTGCCTCGAGGATCCTGGTTTCCACTATGATTTCAAATTATCCTTTCTATATTTCCTAGGCAAATGCTTCTGGATGTTTTTGTTTGGTTGGTTGGTTGGTTGGTTTGGATTTTTATGGTTATCTGAGTTTTTTTGTAATTTATAGTCTAATTTACAAGTATGGAGTATGCTGTTAATTAAAGATCACTATCTTTCTTCCTCCGACATTCTTCCCTGAAATTCTGGAATTTATTTTTTAAAAGATTTTATAGAGGAAAATTAATATTTCACTATCATTGATTCCTTGTTGCACTAAGCATCATTATCCAATATATAATTTATACAAGTTTGAGACCAAAGTCAATACAAAACTTCTGTCCAGGAAAATGCTATCTCTTTCTCTGTTTCTTTCTCTTTTTTATTTTTTCTCATTATCAGCCACATATTGGAATTAATTACATTTCCTTTTTGTTAAACCTACATTCACGGTTCTCTCCATTGTAAAATGGATAGTGAAATTAAATATAAGAATCAACATCTCCTTTGGCATCTCCATGTGCCTTGCAAATAATGTTCATCTTCAATAAAACTGTGGTAGCAAAAGTGATGCTGTTGGATTAACTGCAGAGAAGATTGTAAATTAATTATAATTTTGAAAGAAATACTGTCATGTTGAAAAAAAGAGAATTTAGAAGAATTTCTGTGGATCCAGGATTTTACTCTTCAAACATCACATAGAGTCACCCTAAGAATTGCTAGGACTAAAATGATGATCATAATGACAATATTAAGACAAAAACCTAGCCAAGTTTTTGTAATTTTACAAGCTGTATATGAAGAAAATTCAAAATATCACTAGGAATATATTCTTGGGAAGAAAAATTCTTACACATCCCTTGGTTCAGGGTAATAGAGCTTGTGTTTAATTTTGGGGTTCATAAATACTGCAAGGTCAAGTAAAAATCATAAACAAACTAGAACAAAAACCAAGGAAAATTAAATTAAACTAAGTGTTGCATGAACTACACCTGTCTACTAACAAACTATATCATGTGAGTTAACAATGTTGTCATTAAAAAAAAATACATAATTACATATAACAGACAACTAAACCTTCAAAATACTTAATGATAATAATAAAACCAATAACAACAATAATAATAAAAATATCAATTTAAAAAATCCTCCTTATTTTTATAGTGATATGTTTCCTGTATGAAAGGCTGCTTCCAGTAAGTATTTGTTTCACTAAAAATCCCACTTATAGTTATCAAGCCCGGTTTCTGCTCTAGAAAAGCCTCCATGAAGCTTCAGCTGATTTGAGGTCATAAGCTACCCATGAGCCCATCTTATTAGTTGTAGTATTTGCTTTTGTCTGGCTTTCTGAATATCTGGGGTTTCTGACTGCAGTTAATACAGCTTCCTACCAAAAAACCCCAAACCAAAACAACCAATTTAAACACCAATTTAAAGCTTCACAAAGTTTTTATCTTCCTTTTAGTTATGAGACCGTTTTTTGGTTTTTTTTAATTCTAAGGTACCAGCCATTTAATGACATTAGGTTGGCCCATAATTCAGCCTTTTAGACTTCTGCATTCTATGCAATTGTAAAATACTCCCTTCTTCATCAACACTTTCTGAATTTAGAAATCCTCTCAAATACAGTGCAATAAAGATTGTAATTTGGGCATGCATAACATTTACATTCAGATATTTTTGTCTCTAGCAGATGTTATATAATATACAGGGAAGTAAAGTCAAGTCAGCTAGAAAAGAGGAATCAAGAGGAATTTATAGAGAAGCCATTACCTGTAGTATTGCAATGGCACATAAAAGAAAATATCACACAAGGAGAAGAATGGTCTCAAATGACAAAAGGAAAATTATTTTAGGCTTGAGGCACTATATAATTTTTACATCTGTTTTCATCCTTAAGGCATTAAATATTAATGAAAGTATGTCTTTGTTGATGTGGTAATTATTTCCATGATCCTTACTCATGATCCTTACTCCTTGTCTCTCAAAACTGTATTTTCATTGCTTATTTTATTGTCCTCATTTTGGTATCCCTTTGTTGCACCTATAAAATTCCATATATTCCATACTTTCCATTGTGCAATATCACATAATTGTTCCAATGTGCTCACATGGGGCCCAGCCCTTTCTCTGTGTCATTGAAAATTTAAATAGGCACTGTTGCTTCCTAGATTTGTACCCACTTTTCACATAAGAGGTGTGATGGCAGATTCAGAAGTGCTTTTTGCGGCGAGGTTTTTGCTCATTTGGAAGTGGTTGCAGATGGTTGCATTCCATCATATAAATATTTTGCCTATCCCTAAATACTGTCTGTAGTCAGGGTCTTAGAGAAATGGTGTTTAGCTGCCACCTATTTCAAAGCTTGTGATGAAGGAACGAAATGTTGAGTCTTTCCTAGATGATGCAGCAATACCTAAGTGATGTAAAGATTGTAGGTAGAGAGTGTATATTGGCTTCCCTGAGCTAAAATGGCTGAAAAACAACATGTCAGCTTGCAGTAAGAGGTATTCTTGAGATTACAATGTATATAGTCATACATTTACATAACCATGTAGGAACAGCAATGTCTGTCCATACCAAATAAAACACACGCCTGTACACTTCCTTCCCTGCAGGATGTGGCTTAAATGGCAGTTAACTAAAGTTTCCTCACAAATGTTTTCCCTCCAAAAATTGACCTGTAGGACTCTCCAAACTTTCTTTTTTCTCTCCAATTTGAAATTAACTGAAGGCTTAAAGATTCCACAGTAATTATTATAACGTTTATGTGCATCAGTGATGCTTGCAACAATGAGGTAATAATATATATTAATATATACTAATAAATAAAATTAATGTATATTAATGCAGATAGAAAACTAAACAAGATGCTTACCTTTTATCACAAGTGCTTGAAGAAATAATAGTTTTGCATCTCAGAACTGAAATGCAAAACTGAGAACAACTGAGTAAAGAACTCAGTAACAACTGGTTTGAGAACTCCCACCCATTACCTGGTTTAGACTGTGCTCCCACTTGCAGGTGTCTGCAACCTCCTGACAGGTTTGAGTCTAGTCACAAGAAATGTATTTGAACTTCAGTTACATCCACCTTTAAAAGTAGTAGTAGGAAGTGAAATAAGTTACTTGTGGAGAAAAGTTGTGATTTTGCACCATAAGGTGCTCCCTTTAAAATGCCAGTCTTGGTGGCTTGGCTGTACTTTATCTTTGAACATTTTCAAGTGGTTCATTTGGACTGCTCTTACCCTTTCTGGCTGAATACACCCCTCTCTCTGTGATCAGCCAGCCAACATGCTAATGGAATGTAATTTGCACTGCACATAATTATCTGGATGGGAGACTCCCATGCTTGTGTTCTCTAATGGAGAGCTGGATTGTGTAGCTTTATTATTCAAAGCAAATGGGAACATGGGTTACATGCTGTGTAACTGAAATGAGTAGGGCCCATAGGTTCAGCCTGATGCTTATAAAGTGGCCTGCCATAGTTAACTCTCTTGTAAAATAGGATTTATAATGGAATCACTTAAAGTGGGAACACCAATTTATCCCCATCTACCAGTAGCTATGAAAATATTGTCATATGGCAGACTGTTAGAATGGAAAAAAAGGCTCAGCAGCATACATTGCAGCACATATCCTTTCATATGCCTAATGCAATAAAGCTTTAATGGTTCAGTCACTGTTTTTATAGTATTTCTTGATAGGGGAAATCTAAGAATGTACCCTAGTTTTTGCTGACCTGTCTACTTTGTACGTGTTGTCACAGAATTAATGAGTTTTGTATATAATCGATCTTTGAAGGAGTCTCTTAAAATAAATAGTTGCAAAATGAAAGCAGAGTCAGTGTGTTTTTCCTATTATATCCTTTATTTGGTGTCCACATACACTCACAAACTAAAGCAAAAGTGATGCTGGAGGAAGAAGTTTTGGTGGAAAAGTGGGCACAGAAAGAAGACCTTGCTGGCTTTTGATTTCTGCAAAAATACATTTTGTTTTATTTACAACTCTCTTCTTTTCAGAGTCATACTCTAATCATATGCACCTTAAACAAATGCAACTAGAGGTAAGAAGTGAATATCCACATTGGATATACCAAAAAAGTGCAAATTTAAATTAGATATAAGGAAGGAAATATTCTGAGGATGATGAGAAACTGAAACAGGTTGCCCAAATAACTTGTGTATGCCAAGCCATTGAAGGTGCTCTAAGTCAGGTTGGATGGGGTTTCAAGTAAGTGTAGTGGGAGATTCCCATCTAAAAAGCAGGGGGGTTGGAATTAAACAATCTTTAAGGTCCCTTCCAAACCAAACCAAACCAAAATAAAAGAGAGAAAATCAAACCTACAAATCATGGATAGGTGGAATAAGTTTTGGAAATTGACTGGATTGGTATAGCAAAAAAAGTAGGGAATAGACATTTTAAAACGAAAGGGAAAAATATTAAGTAGGAGAATACAAATGTGAAAAGCACTATGAAAGGAAAAAAAAAACTTTCAAATTAATGTTTCATAATTCTTTTCCTTTCATTTGAAATATTCTGTATTTTTCCAAATTTTCAGTCAAAAGACAAAATCTGCAAAAGGCATATTATGCCAATGTTATTACTATTATACACTCCAAAGTAAAATGAATTTTTGTATGTCAGGGGAGAGCCAGAACATAACTTACAGGTCACCAGAATGTGGAAAATTTCTCAGCAATGGACACCAAACAACACTCAGCTGCTTGCCTCATGGACAAAACACGGCCTTTATTTCTCTTTTTAAATATTAATCTCTATCAGAGCCATTTATAAACAGCTGGGTTCCACCTTTTGTTTGAGAGAATGGTGGTGCTAAAATGTGTACAACTCAATCACGTATTTTCCTTACTTTCACCAGATTGTTAAGATCTTTCTGCTTAAAACAGACTCTCAAAAAGAAAGGTAATGAGTTGAGAAAAAATTGTTTGTAAGATTGACTATAAACTTTCTTCAAGAGATATGGCAAGATAAGAAGGATTTGGTTTCTAGTTGGCTAACATCAAATTAATTATATGTTTATGCTGTCATTTTGCATTTTAGTCAATAAGAAAATTGTTCTTTTTTTACTTATTTCAAGAGATGAAGTAAAAATTTCCCCTCTTCTTGCACGGTGTACAAGTATCTGCAGTGTAAACAATGACTCGCCATGTACAGGATTAAACACTGAGAATCATATTGGAACTGCAAATCCTTTTATTAATTATGGAAGATGTCAGTGCAAAAGTGTGTTATAAATGAATATAATGACATTTTTGGAACGTTCATTACTACTGTTAATGTTGAGAGCCTACTAAATGAATTTATCATATAATAGCTGACTCTATCACAAATACAGTATTGAATGCTGAATTTATATCACTCCTTTCCAGGCAGGAATTGAGCCATAATTGCATTACAGAATATATATGTTAACCTGGAAGGAGGCAAATCAAATTTATGTTCTAGGTTGTGAGAAGGTGAACTATCTATTTGTATATTTTATCAAGGTATTGTTAGAAATCGCATGGTTACAAGTTTTCTATTTGGTGTTTAACAGGTATAGATAATCCCTTTTGACAAGTACAAGAAGGAGTAAGTGCTTTAGAGCAAAGCATATTTTTCTGTTAACAATACTCATATTTTTACACAGAGAAGTCACAGGTGTTTTTATATGCTATTATCAACCATATTGATAAATAATCAGTCCCTGCAATTAATCACGTTTCTTCTCAAGCATAGAAAATGTGTAAATGTTTGGTAGCACATGCATGTGACTGTGCCTGAAAGAGGGTAAATACAGGGAAATACATTAAATGACATTTTAGCTGAGGTGTAGCTAAATTCATTCCTGCACAGTTAATGGACCCATCCATGATATCTGTGATGTGTGATATGGCTTTGCTTTAGAACGTGCCCTCACGGTACCACAGAAATTTTGGGTTAAGGCATCTAATGATGCAAACTAGATTTTGAAATTACTTAAAGGTGCTAATATGTGCAATAAATTTAATTAGAAAAGAAATGCCAAATCTCTAGTTTTGGCTGAAATCTGGCCTCTATTCATCTCTATTTAGTAACTTACTTTGTTAAGATTAGCAATTAAGTACATCCTTATTTTCTGTACTATCCTAGCAGCAGAATTCTTCTAACTCCACACTAATACACTGAGACAATATTGACTCAGGAAAAAGCATGTCATTAGTTGATTCTACAGTGTCACTTACTGCTGCTTCCTTGTGGATTCAGGATATAAAATTATTTTTTTCCTAAGATTATAAACAGTGATTATAAATCACTGCTTCTGTTTCTAGGATGATAAATATTTTACGAAATTTTCTGTCAAAGTTTTAATAACTTTAAATTCCCCTCTTTCTGGAATACTTACTTGAAACTACCTCATGTTTTAAAATTATTTCAGTGTCAAACAAGTGTGAAGACACAAGCCCAGCATTTTGTGAAGTTCAAATAATTTCAGCTGTACAGTTTAAGTCCATTAAAAACAGAAAGAGTGTTTGAATAGGACAAGATAGCGTTAGAATGTGATATTGTGGAAACTAGTAGAACATACAATTATCAACTTGCAAAATCCACAGAACAGAGCTGTGGAGTGTAGAGAGTGGGGAATAACAAAGTAGGAGATCTGAAAAAAAAGCTTAAGATAGAATAATGTAAATTTCAGTGCCAAGCCCACTTCTGCTGATTGCAATTATATGGAGGCAAGATTAAACACTACTGAATATGATCTCTTACATCTGAAAAAACTTCTGAGAGTAAACATGCTGAGAATTTGGAGGGTTTGGACCATTTTCTTCAGTCAAAATTGAGAGACAGCATCGTGGAAAAAAGTGTTTAGAACTGAATGTGAAAATGACTGTAGAGTTTAAAGATGTTATTATTTATCTTGTCTGAAGAAGTATGACTGGAGAAAGCAATTTCTTGACTTATCAAACAACTATAATTTGCAATTTATGCATAAATAGCAGCAAATTGCTTTTGGTCAATATGTAGTTATGTTGTCATTACATTCTTAAAAAAAAAGCACTACAGAAACCTTTTCATGAGGTCAGTTTGAATTGTAATAGAAAATATTCATCTTAAAATGACTTCTAGATACAAAGAGTAACTTCTGCTTGCATGTTAATAAACAGGAATCCCATTTGTTATTAAATAATACGTGATTAAGTTTGTGCTCATGGATCTGAAAGCAGAAGAGATTTTCCGTTCATAAATTCTCTTACTCATGATGTTCCACTCAGAACCTGGACAGCTTTTCTGGCAATATAATGTAACAGTTAAGATATCCATAAATGCTTTAGGTAAGTGCTTTGTCCCTTGTCACAGTCGTAAACGTATTTTACAAGTGAGTAGAGCAGATTATGGCTGTACTGCATATTTCTGTAGCCTCCAAGAAGATGTCCTTTCCCTTTTCAGCAGGAACTGCTGTGCTAATTGCGGCTAGCAGGGAGGATGTTGTAGGCCAGCTCTAACATAGTTTGATCCACAGGGCCACCACACACTTCATGGGGACACAAAAAGCAAAACTGCTCCCAGGAATTCAAGATCCAAGTACATCCTGTGGCATAATAACATTAATTGTCACACAGTTTACCATTTGATTTACTTTCCTAATTTCTATGGAGACATTTACATAGAATTAACTTGTGTGATAGCAATAAATCTTTTCTTAGTGGTAGTAGTCACTACAGCACACATACTTAATACCAGGACTCTCCCCAAATCTTGTGCATCACTATATTTCTCTGTAGCAAATATTATCAATCATTTTATCAACAAGTCACTGTTTATTGGGTGTTCCACTGCAGTAAGATAGAAAAATCATGAAGAAAAGGCTTCATAAAATCAAGCCTGCTCTCCTGGAATCAGTGGCCGGCCATGTCAAAGGTAGCATTTTTCAAGCTCCCAATCCTGTTGTGAGCAATTTGTTAGTATAACAATCTATCCCTGGGTAAAAAATAACTTGCACGTGCATAAACTGTTTTTGCACCATTACATAAAAGGTGAAAACTATCTTTCACAAACAACTTCCCTGCATGAATACACCGAGAGTTTGAGTGATCAATCAATACAGAATAACAACTTGTTACTAACCAATGAAAGTTGTTGGCAAAAAAACTACTAACCAATTGGAGTCCCACATGAGGTGTGTAGAATTGTATAGAAAGGAGTTATGTGAATAAAGAATGGCCTTTTTTCCACCATGAAGAAAATGGAGTCCCATGTGATTTATTCCCATATTCCACCTTAATTTATGACCTTCATTTTATCACCTTGATACCACAGTACTGTCAGACTTTACTTTTAGCAAGAGCTGATACTTGGTGTAAGAAGAACTCTATGTCTGTTATCCTGGTGACAACAAAAGCTCTGTTCTTTGCTGATTTTGCACCTTTCTTCTCAACCTCTTATTGTCAGTGATGACAAATTGCATGGAACCCTTTATGTCACACATGGAGCCCATGGAGAAGCTCTGCATAATTCTTTTAGTGGTCAGCATGGGACAGAGGTGCCTTTTAATTGGTTTTCTGATACCGTAGCTTTACCCTCTAGCGAAGTAGTGCCTCTCCTGTCAGCACTTGTTGATGAAGCTGATCCTTTCTTCTGATGCTATAGTTCCATGGGTTCTTTTCAATGAAAAGTTATGTCCCTTCTTGGTTTTTATGCAAAAAAAATATTAACAGTTTCAATTATAATGTCTTCTCCAAAAACAACAACAACAACAACAAAAAAGCTGAAAAGCGGCTGGGGCAGGGAAGAGATTGAATTTTGTATATTTCGTAAACATAAAGGGGGATATGAACAGAAAGAGTCACTTGAAGTGAAGGCTCAGGGATCTGCACTCTGCTCATCTCAGCTGATCCACCCTGAAGCTGTTGGGTGACAACACAGTCAGAATCACAGGTGACAAGCATCATCAACTCCCGCTAGTGTAGCCCATATATTCATTCTAAATATGAACAAATAATGTTTTTCCAAATTCTCTTGGGTTTGTAAAGCATTTTCAGTAACACAAATAATAATGTTCATTCTTAATGACATGTTTCAATATAGGAATTTTCTATAGATTGTAATTTTCTTACACTAGAAAAAATAACCTAAAATCACTATGCTGGGAAAAGGAGATATGAATAAAATTCTATAGATTGTATTTCTTTAAATTAGGAAAAATAGTTATCTAAAAATTAATTGCCCAAGATTTTTTATCTCTCCTTTTACATTACATCAACATTCATTTCTCTTAATATTACAGTTTGTTCTGGTAGCACAGAATCTGACTGTTAAAGGCTGTGCAGTGTTTCAGTTATTCCTTTCCCTAGTTATTGATCTTTCAAAATTTCCAAGCTTCCTGCTACATAAGACAGAATTACAGAACTGTGCCATATGCTTTATGCATATGCCAAGCATTTTGGAGAAGTTCTCAGTGTTGTGTTCTGCAGATCTGTGCTATTCTGAGACTTGTGCAAAATGTTACAGCTGTAAAAAAGGGTCTTTTAATTATAAAACAATAATGGAGCTGTGTTGGACTTCTTCAGGAAAGCCTGACATAGACGTTTGTGCAATGGAAGGCAGTTATTAATTGATAGAATTTGCCCTGTCCTGCAAGCTGCTCCCAGCATGTGGGCCCCATTGATTTTAGCTGGGCTCTGCAAGGGCACAGTGTGTTCCAGCCAGATGGACCATTTTGCAGGGTCAGAGATTACCTTTACCATTTGAGTGAGAAAAAAAGTGACACAGGCACTTCAGGCTTCTAGCCTTCAATGCAGACATCACATCATCTCAATCTCTACTTATTTAGTATTGTTATTATGTGAAAACTGCCCATAATTTGGTGGGATTTTAGTCAGGACTTTAAGAGCCAGATTCTCAAATAGTAAGTGTTCCTATGAGGTGAAATGAAACGTAACTAGCTATCAAACACTCAGTGCAAAATAGAATGGATTGAGGATTAAACCTATGTGTCTTTTTTTATGCTGTAAAAAAAAACATGTCACAGTGGTTGGATGGTCAATTTAGTGTCTGCTAAGGCTTTTTCTCTAAAAGCAGATTACATCCTCTATGAACTATGAAGAAAGGTACTGTAGATAGTCCCAAAAATCTCTGAACTGTCAGAAGTACTCATTGTAGAATCAAAGCTCCCTTGTTTATACTGAAGGCTAGGCTAGCACTAGCGTGATGAGATCCTCTGAGCCCACTTTAAGAGAGAGTATGCGAAGAAGTTTTAGGTATGAGTTACAGACAATAGCACAGTATTCCATTTATATGTCCATGTCCATTTAGCAGTAATCTTTCATTGGTAAGAATCTGGCGATGTGCAAAAATGTGCAAACCACACCGTGCACATCTACAATTTTATTCTGAAATATGCAGAAAACAGTAAGCAGAAAATATCAGCTGCCATAAAACAGGTGCATTTTCCTTAACGATGACAAAAAAGAAACCTAGGAAAAAAACTCCAAACACACGACACTAAAAAACACCTAAAACCACCCCAGAAAAATAAAACCAAAAATAAAAACAATACTAATCTAAAATGCATTCTATTATGATCTGATTTATGTGTGAATTATTCTTTTTGTCTTGGTTTGAAAGACAGGTGTCTGCTACGGAAGGCAGGAGCCTCCCCTGGAATGGAGAATGTAAACCCCCTCTCTCTGAATTATTATTATTTTGAAATTAAGAGGCTCTCAGACAAAGATATGAGGATAGGAATAACAGTCATTTACTAGTATGTATAACAAGGCAAACAAAAAACAACTATGGCGTTAACAACAAACAGAACCAAGAACCCCGTGGCAGCCTTCTCGGCCAAGACGGGAAGGGAGAAGAGACTTCACAAAAACCTGAGGCAGTAAAATGTGGGGCTGACTTTCAGTGGGACTTAGAAAAACTCAGCAGCAGCAGGCTCTGGGTTTTCCCCAGAGAGAGCTGCTTTCCTTTCCAAGGACAGTTCTGTGGAGAATTTTAGGTTCTCGAGAAATGGACTGATAAAAGACTTTGTAAGCATCCTTCATTCTCAAAACAACAGCTGCTGTTTTATCTTTGCTTACTTTTCCCTTTGTGTCCGTTCTCAAAACATGCTCTCTCTGCCTCAACCAATGATGGTAGAGAGGCGTTGTGCCATTTAGCCAATCACATAATTGTTAGCGAAGGACCATATAAAAAAGACACCTTGTTACAATAAAGTTAAGCCTTCTGATCATCATGAACCGTGGAGTTCTTCATTTCACCCTCTGGGAACAGTGACAGTTGAACCAGGTGCCCCTGCAGGAATCTTAAGGAGGACCAAGCTGGAACATCAGGAATGAGCAAAAATCCCGGGCTGGTGGGGCGTAGCTGGAGCTGTGGGACCTCCCGTCAGGCCCGGGCAGTGCGGGGTCATAGCGTGGAGAAACCCAGAGCAGCGCCAAAGGAGCAGCGAGGGCGGGACAGTGGCGGCCCGGCTCCCAGCAGGGCAGGGAGAGGCCAGCTCAGGACTCCCAGGCACACGAGCAGATGGTGATGGGCCCTCTTTTAGTGAGGTAGGTGGTAATAAGGTCCCAGCCCAATGGCTGCTCTTACGAGCAAAGGCTCACCCACAGAAAGGAAGAAGGAGTACAGGACTGGACTCCAGAGGTGACAGGGAATTCTCCTCGCAGTAAGCAACAGCGTGACCATCCTCCGTCCCATGCCGAGAGCGAGAGAGCAGCTGCCTCCAGGACTTCGTCCTTTAACCGCCACCAAAACTCGCGGTATCTTCCCCCTCGGAGAGAAACTCCAGAGAAAAGGAAGTGTAGCCAGATGCTACACTCCTCTCCTGACTTCAGCCACTTCTTTTGTTTTTCTTAATTCATAAGTACCAGTAAGTACCCACTAGTTAGTTTCCTAGCAACTTATGGGAAAAAATTCTATAAGTAAAAGAAAAAAGATACCCAACCCCCAACAACTTTATATTACCATTTAGAGTCTGCAAGGCAGAACCTAAAACAGTAGGAAAAATAGAAATCACAAAAATGCTTCAGAAAGATAAGGTGAAACAATTAAAGCTATATCATTTAACCAAAAAGGAAGTAACTTAGATCTTTTTATACAGGCTACTATTCAGGCATTAAATGGTCATCTACAGTAATTTCATCTATTTCAATCAAAAGTACGTTTCTAATTATGACTTTTACCTTTACAAACCTTAGATGATCTTCACCTATTTCCTGAGGCCTTGATATCACTGAATGGCCTTAGGTGACTTTATGATGCTTGTATCCCCAGTCATCTGTTCTGTTTATGCTGGATATTAAGTTCTGCACCTTCAAGACTGGTTGTGAGAGCGAAGGGGGAGAGAAGTGCACAGTTTGTTAGCAGAAACTGCACTTGCTCCCCTGCATTTTTTCCCTCTCTCAGTGCATGTTGTCCGCAGCACGGACAGTGGGAGAGAGCTCTCCTTTGCTTTTTAGTTAGTTATTTTTAGCTAACTAAAACAAAAAAGTTCCCCAGATTGTGGCTTTTCTTTTTCTTACAACTAATTGGCCCTGCTCTAGACTAAAAGCCCAGAAAAATACCAGGAGTTCACACCTGTGGCCCACCAGGGCCCAGGATGTGGCATTTTCCAGTGCCAGAGTGACTGATAAGAGACTGATAAGAGTAAGCCAAGCTACATCCCACAAAAAGATCTTTCTGAATTTGCAATCTCTTCAGAACAGTGAGAAGTTTCATTGTTTTATATTATTTGTTTTTTATGCTTGTGAATACTTTGCTTGTTAAATAAACACATTTTTTTCCACTTTTCTCCAAAGAAATCTTTTCCCAAACTGATTGTGAGAGAGGCCACCTAAATCTGCTTTCTAGAAGAACCACTTTAGAAGTTTCCTCCCAAATTTGCCCTAAGCCAAAACATTCCCATTTATTAGAATAACCATTAAGCCCTCTCCCTCTCTAGAGGAGAAAAGAATAATCTGGTGTCGGAGGGTCTTCCAAAGATCATATAGTCCAGCTCCCCTGCCTGATGCCTTGATAATGGACAAGCCTGACATCCCCTCTCTCCTCAGCTCCAGTTTAAAGCTCTGTCAATGAACTCCAGCTACTTGTGAGCAGAGACCCTCTTCCCTCTTTGAGAGAGGTAAATCCTGACACCAGCAGACCTGATGCCTTGTAGGCAATGCCGTTATTAAAACCTGAAAATTGTGGTGGTAACACCAGCCACAGGGCCATGCATTAATGGACTGGGTCCATCTGTGCCTTTCAGTGTCACTGTCTGCAGCTGGAAAATAGAGAAAAAAATCACCTGGGCTCCAGATTCCCTTACCAATCATCCCAAGGACCTTTTTGTTCCCACTTGACCATACACTGCAGTTTCACTACTATCTACATGCAAGAGTGGTGATGGGCAATAGTCCAAGCCTGTGCCAGGCTAAGGAGTTTCCTGATGATGCCCTTAGCCCTGGTTCCAGGGAGGCAGAAAACTTCCCTAACAGATCTGTGTCTGGATGCTCTGCTCCCCTCAGAAGAGAGTCACATATAACTATAACCTGTATTTTCTTGCCTATGGGGGGCAGTTGTGATACAAGGGGTGGGCTTTGCTGACTTTGGCAACGACTCTGGTGCAGAGGCACTGTCACCAATTCATCCATCAATTGGCCTTCCTCATCCAGATCCCCATCCCTGTAGTAGAGATGCAGCTGGGAAGGTGCAGTGGGCAAGAAGAGGGCTCACCTGCTGCCCTGAGCATGGACTTGACTTCGTTCACTCCATTTCTATTAGCTTTCCCCTTCTGCCTCACGGGAGGATGATACTGGATCTCCTTGATATGGGTTTTCTGGTGACTGTCCCTGTTTCTGTCTCGGGGAGGGCAGCACATGATTCCACCAGCCAAACTTTTTTACAGGATCCCTGATACTTTTACCTTTTTATTTCCTCTCATAAATTTGCCACCAGAGCAAATCCTTACCCTATTTTCTTTGCAAAACAGAAATGCTTTGGGGCAAGAAATTGTCTCACCCATTGCAGTAACATATATGTTACTCAGTGCTACAAGATTTTATGGGTTTTATTATGCTTGCCTATAGCAATTTGATCTGTGCAAACTTTTCCAGCTTTATTAGTTCTACTTCAGTCCTGTTACTGAAATTAGTTTTATTGGCAGATTTCATGAGTAATCCTGATTTGTATGTCTGGTGATTTAATCAGAAAATATAGTGGATAAAAAGGTAATAATCCACTCTACATTTATTTTTTTAAGGCAATATATGAAGCCAGTAGTTTTAAATTTCTTTCCACTGATAATGATTCTGAGGTAGAAATCAGAGATTTCTATTAATTTGGGCATACAAACATTTTTTTTAAAGTCAGAAATCTAGAAATCAAAGGCAGTAATTCTAAGCTGTAAAATTACTGCTCTATATGACTGACTTCCATGACCTTACTTTATAGGCAGAAGATACCTTCCAGACTTTAAGGATTCTACTATGTGACAAAAGTTTTCACATGAACTTCCAGGACAACTAAACACTGCATAAGACTTTATTCAGTGGAAATAATAGTGATATGTTGGACAAGAAACTTAAAACACACAGTGCCCAGGGATGATCATAATTATGATACACACTAAGATTATAGGTTGCCTCAGCATTTTGCTGTGATTTCTTGCGGGTATTTGTGCTGAGTCTGGCTGGGAGAATTATAATTTTTTTCACAGGGTCCTGTATCATGCTGTGATTTAGAGTTGTGGCTAGAACAGTGTAGGCAACACACTGATGTTTTGACTGTTGCTGAGCATCATTTGCACAGGCTTTAGGCACTCCTGAACCAGCATTGTGCAGCTGCTGGTTTAGGTCAGCCCAGAAAAATTGTCTTTGTAAATAGACAATCACTGAATTCAAGTTAGAAGGAATCCTAAGAGGTAATCTTGCCCAGCCTCTGCACAAAGCAGAGCTGGGTCAGGGATCAAACCAAGTCATTCAGGGCTTTGTTAAGATGGTTCTTAAAACTTCTAAGGATGGAGACTGCAAAATCTCTCTGGCAGCCTGCTTCTCTGACTGACTGCTTTCAAAGGGAAAAGAGGATTTTTTGGGTCCAGATGGAATATCTTTTTCTCAGTTCATACCAATTGTCGCAGGTTGGCATGATGCATTACCCAGTGAAGGTTCTGGTGAAGACTCTGTCTTCTCAGTGACCACTCCACAGGCAGCTGTTAGGTCCCCCTAAGCCGCACCTCATCAAGGTTGAATAAGCTCATATCCCACAGCCTCTTACTGCGTGGCACATTCCTTAGCCCCTGACCAGCTTGGTGGTCCCCCACTGAACTTGCTCCAGTTTGCCAGTGTCTCTCTTGTAGTGGGGAGGTCTGAACTGGACAGTGGCTGTGCGAAGAAGAAAAATCATTCACAAACCAAATGAAAGTGTACACCATTTTCTCCTCTAAGGCACTGATACAGATGTCAAATAGGATAGGTTCCTTTGTATATTCGGAAGAAAGGATATACATTCTCCACATGTTTCTGGCCTTGAGCCAGAGGAATCACTAAGCATTATACTTTGAGACTGACTAAAGGACCCAACTTGTTTCACCTCCATCGAAATCATCACCTGTCTAGACTGCAATATGCCATGCTGATCACAATGAGGATGCTCTAAGAGACCACCTGAAAAGTATACTTAAGTAAAGACAGGCAACACCCACTGCCCTCCCATCACCCACAGCTACTTCATCTTAGAAAGCAAACAGTTAAGTCCAGTATCCTCTACCCTTGAAAAAAATAACACAAACCACAAAATAGAAGTTCAAGATTTCCTTTTCATATATATTTTCATGATATATTTTCATGACTTTCCTTGTTGCCAGCTCCCATGACTATATTATTCAGTTGAAACTAAAATGTACTTTATTGGCTGTATAATGCCTTCTAAAAAACTGGTTTGGCTACAGTGAGCTAAGGCCAGATAGAGCTAAAGCTTGTTATATTACATTACTTAGGCAAATATTTCCTAACTTTTAAGCAATGTATGCAGCTCCAGTTGCAATACCAGATTACTAATAATTGTGAATCACATACACAACAGGGGGTTTGGACTCTGTCTTTGCATTACGTATTGTGTTTTATATATACTATATAAGCCCTGGGAAATTAGTACTTCACTAAGATTTTCTACAGCTTTAACCTTTGAGATAAAGTTGCTATGTAATTAGTAAAAGCAAAAAAGTCCTGCATTAAATTACTTTTGAAGTAATTTTTGCCTCTGAAGGAAAAGTGAAATAATAAATTTATTTTTTCTTCTTCAAAGTTAGACAATATGTGGAGAGATTTTTCTAGCATTATTCATTTACTTTAAGACTTTATATGAAGACTGTGCCAGAAGTTTAACATTATTTTCTTTTTCAGCATGAAAGCTATCATGCTAAAATCTTTCTTGATACCTCTTTCCCTTCATCCAACATTTGTCCTTAAGTAACTAATGAAGGAAGTTATGAGGGTTTTTTTACGTAGTAAAAAGACTCATTCTAAGTGTACTTCACCTTGTTGCATCTTCTTGAACTTGAAGCTGGGTGAAAGGTTTTATCGTGCCATTGTGGTTCATTGGCAGTTTTAATTGCAGAAAAGATAATATACAGTGCATGTGCCTAACTCAAAGCTGCCCAAGAAGTAGCCTAAGCCATTGCCTACATCTGAATCAGTTCATTTTATTGTTACATAAAAAGCCATTACTTGATGCATCAAAGTCTTTACTTCCACAACACTTTATTATATAGCACATTTAAAGAATTTCTTTTTTTTGATTCTGCATTCACAAAAGACATTGAGGGTAGGCAATTTTGTAGAATTTCTTTAAACTCAGCAACGTTTTTATTAGTTGATTTAACCAGAAAGTACCCCTAGGCTGTGGCAATACTTAGGTTTCAGCCCACATTGCAGTCATTGACATTTAAATCTTGTTCCCATCACTGAAATCATCAGCTATTGTGTATTGTTTAAATTTTTCATAGAGGTGGATGATGAGTCATCAACTGCACTATCAAACATTGATTTCCTCAAGCATTTGGACATTTCAAACTTTTATTTTACTACTTCAGGTTGTTAGTCAGAATTTGTCCTTTGGGGACCATAGATTTAAGCCACGTCTCTCTAATTTAGAGACAAGGATATTGTGTAGGACAATGTCACCTGCATTTCACAAGTCCAGGTAGACAATATTAATGGTCTTCCCTTATCCACCAGTACTGTAACCCTTTAACACTGTGGTCCTGTTACACCCTCAAGGTCTTTTAATAAAAGCAGAATCCATTTATAAAATTCCATAATATTTATTCTTTCTTCTTGGTTGAAGATGGTTCAAATATATCCATATATATATCTAAAAATAATAATACTTTAAAAATCCCCAACAAATATTAGTGCTTTATTGAAGTGCATCTTAAAATGGACTGCACTAATTGCCGTTGCAAATTTAAACGGTGCAAAAAAAGAAAAACAGGATAGTAATGTACTTTGTTCATTTGCTAAAAACTGAAGTTATTCTAAGATAGCTAGGTGACAAGCAGCTACAGTGTCTTATCTTTCTTGTTTTAGAAAATAGAAAATCTTCAGAGTAGAAATGAGCCATTGATTTGCCAACATTGCCGTAGCATAAAAATGAAACATATATCAGGACCACAGACAGAATGAATGAAGGAAAGCAATGAAAATAAATGAAGACGCTGAGTGAGATTCATTTTTGGAGCAAATAAGTGGGATACATAGCCTTCAGGCAGAGCATGAAAATATTTGAGCAATCATTTCATGTTAGAGAACAGAGAAAGAGATAGGTATGGGGATAGGTGTGATTTCACTATAAACACATTTGTTCCTACTGAGCAGTATCCACACAGCTGAAAGAACAAAACTAAGTGAAGAAAATCTGAAACCAGAACATTGAGCCTAAAAATAACTAATGTAAAATGAATTAGGCTATTAATCAGCATCCTTTTTCTTGATTAACTAATATTTTCTAATCAATATTGGTAAAATATTTCAAGTTTTGTTTCTGCAAACTTAGCCTACTTTTGTCTTTTGTTTTCATAGCCAACTTTATCCCCAGTATCCAAAATCCAGGAGGCGATTTATTTAAGCAACACTTAAATCTTAACTCGAAGTGATGCAACACACGCCAAAATCTTTCTTTCAGTCTTAGCAGGCACTTTCTTATCAGAAAAGGGAGACAAAAAAATTCAGTTTATGTAATTCTGCATCTACATAGTTTGCTTTGTTTCAAAGGTGAGGAATGTGTGGTAGTCCTACAGGTCTCTTACTATAGAACCAACACTAAATTATGCACATGGTTATTGGAAATTTTTCATATGGGTAATTAACACATGACTCACAGAAGTCCTTGGACATTGGCTTCCTTCCATTTCAAATGTTAAAAGCATAGAAGTAACTAACAGTTGATGATATGCAGTCACTAGGCCAATTGAAACTTAAGATTTACTACTGGTAAGAATATGATATTGAAGGAACAAGAAGAATGAAAATTGCTGCTGAATTCTTTAGAGAAAAAGATGCATGTCTGTATTTCTCTTAACTAAGTGATTAATGGAAATAAATTATAAAATTAAACAAAAAATATATATATTATGGAAATGACCTTCAAAGTTGACTAGATTTTGTATCTACATAAGAAAAATTAAAACAATGAAAAAAGCAAAGGCAAAAAGCACCTCCTCCCTCCCCTCCCGACTCCCCGAGATTTTTCACTGAATTTTAGGAAATACAGATTTTTTTCCCAGCAGTTTTCCTAAAATCAAGTTTTAAGGAATTCTTTGTATAAGAGGAACATAAAGGCATCCATTTCTAAAAAAAAAAAAAACCTTT
>VWZV01017429.1:539874-557962 GCA_013397155.1 Irena cyanogastra | reverse complement strand
CATGCCATATTTTATCTCATTAAATTGAACTAATATCTTTTAAGTGCCTGCAGCCATTAGGAAAGCTGTTCCCGAAGAAAAAGTACCTATTGCTATGCCTAAAAAACCAGAGCCTACTCCAGTGCCTAAAAGACCAGAATCTCCACCATCTAAAGGTACTTTGAGAGCCTGGTAGAACTGAGGTCTTTCACTTATAAACATCTTTACTTTTTTACTGTTTCCTACATAGTTTCTGATTTAATGGTTCATGGTCCACCTGTCAGATTTGTGTTGTTTATGTTGTATATGTCCCATTTTCTGTTTCTTAAGTTGTGTTTAAATCATAAAATCAAAGTCAGCAAACAGCTTTCAAGTGTCTGAATTGCCTAAAAAAAGTATTCCTGAAGAAAAAACTGCCTAAAAAGCCAGAAGCTGCCAAAGGCATAGGTCAGCATATCCTTTCATTCTTTTTGTACAAGTTTCTTCTGTCCCTTTGTACTGTTGCTGTCAAAGCATTAAAAATTAGTTGATCTATTTATTCTACCCAAGAGTAACCCAGAAATTGTATTAGAAGCCAGGAAAAGAGACTAAAAATAAGGAAAGCTCCAGCCATGTTAACACACAGTGAGATTTACAGAACGTTTTCACTTTATGGGTACAGCCTCAGAAATTTGATCATACTCTAGCAAGAAGTACATCCTATCCCTCTGTTTCACATCGCTCATGTTAAACTTACGGATCAATTGATTTCATTAAGAATGAAAACAGAATTTGCACAGAAACCAGCTGTTACAATTCTTTCAGGTATTTTAAAAGTCTGTCTGAACTAGCAGTTTGAGTGGCGTTAAAAACTGTCAAGCAGCACAGCATGTCCCACCCCAGTCATTATCACAGAGTACTGCCAAGCATCAGTGAAGAACTGTTATGTGTGACATTTAAAAGGCATTTCACTGAAGTTCAGCTTTTGCCATGACTTCTTTAGCTTGTTTTCATCTTATGGGGAGCATAGCAAATCTAAAACTGCATGACAACAGATCCCAAGCAAAGTCACTTCCAACTTATTCTTTGCAAGAGGGGTAGAACCATGAAGACACCTCAGAAGTTGTAACTGTTGTCAGAGCATCCTTATCCATCTACTTGTTTTGTCACATCCTTGTATATCTATGTGTTTTGTCTTTTGTCTCTGTATTAAATGTTTAATTTTTGTAATTTTAAAAACTACACTAATATCTTTAAAGTGTACAAGGTACTTAAGAAATCAATAAATATTGGTATACCTAAAAAACCAAGGGTAAAGCTACTTAAAGCTTCTATGTCAATAATAATGTCTTTTGGAGGAGATTTTTCTCTTCAGCATGTGAATTTATAGCAAAACTCATTTATCAAAATCCTATTAATATGTAATAGCATACAACACATTTTGCATGACATCTCTCTTTTGTATCTTTCCTTCTGATATGCTTCTTGTGATACTCTTTCTTCTTTACAATGTACATATTTAAAATGCTTTAATTTTAAAAAATGAATGCTGTTTTCTTTAAAGTGCCAGAGGTGCCCAAGAAAATTCCAGAAGAGAAGGTGCCCACTGCTGTTCCTAAAAAACCAGAACCACCACCAGCCAAAGGTATGTTACACTACAGAAAACTAAAATTTGGAAGAGGAAAATCACCTCTATCTTGATCGTGCAGATTAGTTATCTGATTGCTTGTTTGTGTTTTCCTGTTACTTTTACTTTCTCTGCCCATACAGTTCTATACATGTTACTGTGTTTAAAATTCTTCTCTTTTGAATCATAGTTGTAATCTGTACCAGTGTGTTAGAAATATTGATGCAGCTGAGCAGAAATGAGATTGACACTTGAGAACAAAAGCAGAAATCTTAAGAGAAGAGGAGAAAAGAGGGCCTCTGTGATGTGAAATACTCCTGACTGACAATGAAAAACTAGCCACAAAAGAGAGCATAGAATGAGTGATAGAGATGTCTAATATAGAAGAAAACTTCTGTGCATAGACAAAAAAATTGATACCAAGAAGTCATCACACATAGAAGAATGTGACAAGGAATACAAAATAGACAATGTCAGTCTCAGTCAAATAGAGATTTTGGAGATGTTTGAATAAAATGGAAAAATAATCTGATGTAGAAGAAGAAACTCCAGAAGACTCTGAGGTGTTTCCTGAGACTTTACAGGGACATCAAATAACCTTAAGACAATAAACAAGTCAAATCAGAGGTTTTATTAAGAACCTTGGCAATTTCTACTGAAAAGTTTTGAACATAACTGTAAAACTTGGTATAATAACTGAAAATAATCTGTTTCCTAAAGGGCCTAAAGGACCCAAGGAAGTAGATGTAGAACAAAAAAATCAAAATTTCTGTGCCTGAAACCTTACAAGTTACACCAGCTAAAGATATGTGACATAATGACAAAAGAACAGAATAAAAAAAAATTTTCTTGTTTTAACAATATAGAAGACAGTATTCAGGACCTCTGTTAGCATTTTCTTCTGTTGTCAAAAGTTTTTCAAGTGAGCAAATGTTTTGAGTGAAAAAAATAATCTTTGTAGTTGGTGTTTTCGCTAAGAGTGATCTGCTGTTATGTTTTAGTGTTTATGAAATTCTGACAGTATAAAGTTATTGCTATTTTTTTGAGCGTCTGAGGTACCAAAGGTCCCAGAAGAGGTTTAAGTTAAAGTATCAAAGAAACCAGAACGTCCAAAGACTAAAACTGGAAAGAAAACCCCTTAATTTTCTAGGATACCATTTTAACATCATGGTAATTTAATTTTAGTATTAATGTCTTATGAAATATTTTTGTTTCAATTGTAGTTTTTGCATCTGTAACTCAAGTGAGGCAGCAGAGAAAGTTCTCTTTAGGGAAAGGAGAAATTATATATTTGCATCCAAAACCACTTATGCTTTTGAAGTCCCTGAGACTTACTTTTTCTTAATGTCTGAACACTGCAGATATAAATAAATAAAATTAACTGCTTTTTTTAAAGTGCCTGAGGTGCCCAAGAAAGTGGTTTCAGAAGAAAAAATACACATTGAAGTTCCTAAAAAACCAGAACCTCCACCACCCAAAGGTATATGTTCAATAGTAATAAGATTGCACACAAATTTTAATCTGTTTCTCTAAATATTATATTTCTTACATTTGTGTTAGTAGCTTTTTTGTATACTTTATATAATATATTTATAAGTGTTACAGACTGTGTGGTCTTCTTCCTTTGTGAATGGCTCCCAGTAACAGTGGCTACTAATAGTGTGTGTAAAGCAATATGGGAAAGAAAAGCAACCAAATGGTTTATAAGGGTGGGCTTTTTTCTGATGCTGTTAGCAAATTATTGTTTTTTACTTTTGAGCCATTATTGTCTTTTTAATTCCTATTCTTCAAATTCCTGAAATTAAAACAAACAAATATCTTTAAAGAACCCGAGGTGCCGAAGAAAGTTGTTCCAGAAAAGAAAGTACCTGTGGAAAAAATACCAGAACCTGTGGTTGTTCCAGAACCTGTGGTTGTTCCAGAACCAGAGGCTGCACATGAGGAACCAGAACTCCCACCAAAGGAAGGTAAATCTCAACACTAATAACATAACAGAAGTAATGTTTTTCCTCTCTTCTTTAACATTGTAATTATCCAAGCCTTCTGTTTCCTGAAATTCTAAATTATGCTTGTTCTTTTTATCTACATATATGTGTGAAACAGACACACGTGGTTGTTTTCGAAAAAACAGTGGCAAATATTGGATGTCTGAACTGCCTGTATGTTATTCTTACTATTATTCTACTTCAGTTCTTCTTACTATTTTTGCATAATCTTGCTATTCTATCTGCTTGGGTCCATGAAAACCACCACAGCTAATAACTTAAAAGTTGCAATCGGAGAAGAAAAGAAAGTACCCATTCTAGTAGCTAAGAGGAGAAGTTATCAATTTAATTGAAATACCAGAAGTTCCACCAAGAAAAACTAGGTGTCATCACTGCTGTTTCTTGAAAGAATCTTCAGCTTATTGCCTGCAGTGCAATTAATATCTTTTGTCCTGTCCATTCTGTTGACAATTATCATGGCTTTTACTTACATCTTAAGTTATATTATTAGTGCATGTGTGTACTTCCATGTGGGAGCATGAGTTTTGTGAGGTGGAGTGTGTGTATGTACTCTTGAGAGAAAAGAGAGAAAAGCCAAAATGTTCTACATTCATCTTTTAAAAGGCCAGCAAAAATGATTGATACCTGGTATGTTTTTAATATTTTCATTACCACTGTCTTTTTATGTTTTATGGTTGGCTTAATTTTGGTATGATTGTCAGTGCAGCTGTTAAATTTAGAACTAATATCTTTTATGTGCATAAAGCAACCAAGACAACTTTGCCAGGAAAGAAAGTACCTGTTCCAGTTTCTCGAGAACCAAAGCCCACTGCAGGACACGCAAAACCAAAGCCTCAAGAGGTGGAACCCCAAGAACCAGAAGTGGCTGGAGTGGCCCGAAAACTAAAGCCTGTAAAGGCAGTTCAAAAACTAGAGCATGTTCTGGCATCTGAGGAGCCCGAGACTGTTTTGACACACCAAAAATCAAAATCTATTGTAGTATCGCAAAAAACAGAGCATGTTGTGGTACCTGAGGAACCCAGGCCAGATGCAGAACCCCAAAAACTAAAACATGGTGTGATGCCCCCAAAACAGAAGACTGTTATGGAATCCCAAAAACTAGCACATGTGGTGGTGCTTGAGGAACAAGAGTTTGTTGTGGTACCTGAAGAGCCCAGGCCTGACATAGAAGCCCAAAACCTAAAATATGGTGTGATGCTCCCAAAACAGAAGCCTGTTGTGGAATCCCAAAAACCAAAGCCTGTTCTAGTGCCTGAGAAACCAGAGTTTGTTGTGGTACCTGAGGAACCCAAGCCTGATGTGGCATCCCAAAAACTAAAACATGGCATGAGGCCCCCAAAACAGAAGCCCGCTGTGGAATCCCAAAAATTAGCACATGTTGTAGTGCTTGAGAAACAGGAATTTGTTGTGGTACCTGAGGAACCCATGCCTGATGTAGAACCCCAAGAACTAAAATATGGTGTGATGTCCCCAGAACAGAAGCCCATTTTGGAATCCCAAAAAGTAGCACACGTTGTAGTGCTTGAGAAAGAGGAATTTGTTGTGGTACCTGAAGAGCCCAGGCCTGATGTAGAACCCCAAAAACCAAAATATGGTGTGATGCCCCCAAAACAGAAGCCCGTTATGGAATCCCAAAAGCCAGCACAGCTTGCAGTGCTTGAGAAACAAGAATTTGTTGTGGTGCCTGAGGAACCCAAGCCTGATGTGGCATCCCAAAAACTAAAACATGGCATGAGGCCCCCAAAACAGAAGCCCGCTGTGGAATCCCAAAAATTAGCACATGTTGTAGTGCTTGAGAAACAGGAATTTGTTGTGGTACCTGAGGAACCCAAGCCTGATGTGCCACCCCAAAAGTTAAAATATGGTGTGATGCCCGCAGAACAGAAGCCAGTTCTGGAATCCCAGAAACCAGAACCATTTATGGCCCCTGAGGAATATGAGCTCATAGTAGTATCTGAGGAGTCAGAGACAGTTGAATCAACTCAAAAATCAAAGCGTGTTGTGGTGCCCCCCAAAACAAAACATTTTGTACGGTCCCAAAAAACAGAGTTTGTAGCAGCTGAAGAAACAGACTTTGCTGCAGATTTCCAGAAGTCAATGCCTACTGCAGTGCCCAGAAAATCAAAGCCTTTTGTGCCAGAACCTGTCATGGTGTCTGAGGAACCAGAAACCATTTTAGCACCCCAAAAGCTAGAGCCTTCTACACCACTTCGAAAACCAAAGCCTGAAGAAGCATCCAAAGAACCAGAGCTCGTTTTGGCACCGGAGGAGCCACCCCCAGCCAAGCTGGCCGAAAAGGAACAGCATGTTGCTGCTAAAAAGCGAGCAGCTGCACGGCCCAAAGGTATCTCTTGGCATAGGACTTCTTTTCCTTCCCTTGACTATGTTGTTTCACTGCTCATTTTAAAGCTTAATACACATAACTAATAGATACTAATATCTTCAAAGACCATGCAATGCCCAAAAAGCTGTCCCAGAAAAGAAAATTTCTCTAGCCTGAAAAACCAAAACCTACATCAGTCAAAGCTATGTGTTATCATGAATACATGACAATCACACTGAATCTTCTTTTAAGTGTTATTTTAACCTCTTTTGTTCTGTCGTTTTTTGATGTTTTAAATGATGCTTGCTAAACAAATCACACTGAGTATGAGTGTGTGCTAAATTATTACTTCAAACGTGTCTGTTGTCCTCTGTGTTTCAGTCTTTGTATTTAATACTGAGTTTTATTGTAACTGTAAAATGAAATGCACTAATATCTTTGAAGTGCCTGAGATGGCTGAGAGGACTGTTCCAGAGAAGAAAGTGCCCCCTGCTCTATCTAAAAAACCAGAAGCTTCACTTCCTAAAGGTACATATCACCACTATTATCATCATAAGAAAGCGTGTTTTTTGATTTTTAGGGTTATTTTAAATGAATCTCAATTTAAATTGATCTTTCACTGTATGCTCTGATATAAAAAATGTGGGAGAGATGTGGCAAATATGAATTGCTGTGCAGGGGTGTGAAATGTTTCCTCACCTTAAACCATCTAAACTTTTGTTATACTGGGTTTATGTCATACCAAGCAGATATGATAAACTCCTGTCTACCAAAAAAATGCCAAAATCTTATAGGTGCAAGAGAAGGAGTTCATAAACAGTTGTACACATTATTAATAGGGATGGCTTCATACATGGTTTAGTGGGACTGGGCAGTGTTATATTTACAGTTAGATTTGATGATCCTAAAATTTTTTTACAACCTAGATGATTCTGTGAGGAAAGACAAAATATACAGAAACTATAGGTTTCAGCTGAGAGTAGCAGGTTTAGTACATAGAGCAAAATAATCACAAATATATCTATGTATCTGTATCACAGAGCAGAATATTTCCTTTAAACTGTTATTTATAATTTGTCTGTATTTTGGTCATACATTAGCATTTTTGACTATGAGATTTGCAAAGTTGTTACTTTGTATAAATAGCATGAAAGAGCTATAAGGTTTCTGAGAGCATGGAATACAGTGAGCCTTTAAAAAGGCACTTACAATTTAAATACAAAAAAATTACTAAAGACACACTAAACCAAAGACACTATACATGGATGCAGTGTTGCATCATTTCTCTTCCTTTAGAGCTCCCAAGTTCTGGCCAGAGAAAACATTCCCTCTGCCATCAGATTCTCTCCAGCTGAAATACAAAGATATTCCTCAAGTGAAGTACCACCTCAAAGTGATGATACAATGATTTAAATAATTGAAATTAATATAAGAGGAAACAGTTATACTAAGCAACATCTAGTGATTAGAATGAAAGCCAGGAGATGACAGAGGGAAAATGTGAGAAGTTAAAGAAGAGGGGGAAAATACAGAGAGAAAAAGAAAGGTGAAGTCAACCTGAAGGGTAAAAATAGTCAAAGTGGCAACTAAAAAGATGACAATGGCTGCCTAAATCAGCACAGTCATTGATGAAACATGCCCAGTAGACAAACACACTAGGATTCCACAAATAAATCTCTGATCATCTAAGAAGCCAGATATATTTTCTACATTTCCACCCTGACCAAGAAGCAAAGACCACACACAGAGTTCCCATCTCGTGTGTGATCTCTTGGACACCCTGGTCATTCCACAGGCTGGAAGCAAAGCAGAGCTGATGGCTGAATGTAACCACAGCACTTTCTCAAAAAAGGCTGCGTGCATTTACTGCTGGTTGTTTTATTGTTACATGGCCACCTGCAGTGCCCACAAAACTAAAATGCACTAATATCTTTGAAGCTCCCAAGGTGCCCAAGAAAGGTGCTCTGGAAGAGCCTACACCTGTAACTGTGCCCAAACGGCCAGAAGCGGCAGCAGTTCCAGGTACCTGTGGCTTTGTGCATCAGTCCAAATGAGACTGTCCTTATTGTCTTACATGTTATTTCTGATCTCTGTTGTTCTTCTGTTCATTTCTGATTTCCTGAAATTTCTGCATCCTGTACTGTGTACAAATACCACTATTAGAATGATAAAGTGCTTTCTAATTAGAATTTTTAATATAAACTTCTGTCATTGTAATTTTTCCAAGAACCTCAAGTAATATAATTTTTTTTATCAAAAGTGTTTTTGTTTAACCAGTATGAGCTGGCTAATGGTAACTATCAGACACAGTCATGATACAGCAATACTAAAAACAGGAAAAAAAAACACCAAAAAGCTGGTCACTTCAGTGAAAACAAGCAGGAAAGAAAGGTTTAATGGACTGTGAAGGAACTGAAGTTACTGTGGGAAAAGAAGGCCAAAAGTAAAAAGAGGAACATACCTAAAAAGGACAATAGTATTTTAAGACTTAGGCGTACAGACCTAGAGCTCAAATAACAAATATTCCAAACTTTTTATTAATACAGTACATAATCAAATGTGTGGTCAATCAGGATGGTCTGAAATAACTGTCTTCTGACCATAACCTCATGGGGACCCAATGAATTTGGTTACTCAAATCTACAATTGCATGGCACGTTATTATTGTATACAAGACCACTGATCTTCTGTATTTGTGCATCACAATTCTGCATCACTCTTGCTCACTGTACATTCTTACCCTTGCCAAATGCAATGTCTAAGTACAGGATTGCAGAAGCTCTGAAACCTACCTTAAAAGCCACCACATATACAGCAAAAGGATTGCAAAAATGGAAGAAAAATACAAGGGAGTAGTAACATAATAAATACTAATGATGGGATTTCTGCTCCCTGCTCTGTCTGTGCCCAAGCTGCTGAATGTAAAGCACCAGCAGATTCATGAGGAGTGGTAACAGATAAGACATGGGCTGAGGTTGCTCCCAGAGAAGACAGATCCCAGCAGGGCTGAGAATGAAAGGCTCTCCTCCAAGGGAGGAAAGGCTGCTAATGCACACCTCCCCCTCCAGCCCATGCTTAGCCAGCAGTTCTCTCTCAGATTCTACCTGGCATCTCTGCTCTGTGCCTGTGTCCTGTGGGGGTCTGTGTGTGTGTGAGCCAGTGAGAGAGAGAGGCTGCTGCTGTGAGACCACTTTGGTTCTGTCCATGAGTGCATCTCCAGTCTCCTGTCTCTGTGCATCCTGCTGTTGTTTGTACAAAGCTGACTGCTACTAATATCTTTGAAGCACCCGAGGTGCCGCGGAAGGCTGCTCGTGAGGAGAAGCTGCCTGTGCCCACTGCCAAAGCACCAGAGCTTCCAGCACCCAGAGGTACCTGTCTTCATGGATAACTTAACAAAGAACATAGGGAATCTTCTCCTCCTAAGCCTTGTCCTACCCTCTGCTGTCCTACCCTCTCTGTTCCCTGACTGAGTCTGTCAGGGCTGTGTGTGCTGGGACAAGGCTGCTGCTGCGTGCTGTGTGAGGGGTTGAGCTGCCTGCTGTCGTGTTCTGTGTCTGTGTCACCCTGGCTCTTGTTCTCCTTGCCATGTCTTCTCAACCACGTAAAATGAAATGCACTAATATCTTTGAAGTGCCTGAGATGCCTGAAGCCGAGGTCCTGGAAGAGGAAGAAGAGGTGGAAGCAGCAGAAGAGGTGGCAGCAGTTGCTGAGCCTGGAGAGCCAGAAGTGTCTCCAGCTGAAGGTATAGGGTGGTCAGAAAGAGCCTGCCATGCCCTGCACATTGCTGTGGCAGTGCTCAGTGCTCTTTGCCCTCTGCACTCTGTGCTGCTGAGAGCAGCATTTTGTCATTTTGTGTCTCTGTGTGCCTGCACAATCCCCTCAAGAGATGGTGGGGTTTTCCAGAAACCCCCCTCTCAATAAGCTCCACCTGGGCTCTTTGTAGCTTGCCCACCTTAAGCAGGAGTGATTGGCTGAAGAGGACACCCTGGTAGTCTGTCAAGGGCTCACTTTCCTTCTTTCCTGCTTTGCCCTCTGCCTGTTTGCTGACCTGAATCTCAGTCAAGTAAACGGATCTAATTTCTTTAAAGTGCCTGAGGTGGTTGAGGCAGAAGAGGCAGAAGAAGAGGTGCCTGTGGTCATTCCCCCAAAACCTGTGGCTGTGCCCAAGAAACCTGTGGCTGTGCCAAAGAAACCGGAACCTCCTCAAGCTGCAGGTATATCTTCTGGAGAGAGGTGCTTTTTGTTTTACTGGATTGATTAATATTTTCATTTGTTATCCCTTCTTTTCTGTAAGATTTGTTTGTCCTTGACCCTTAATCTCTGCTGGACCAATCTTTGTGCATGACTAATCAACCAGTCACTAGAGGAACATTACAGTGCTTAGAAATGTCTAAACTCTTTGATTGAGTGTTACAATCTTTCCTACTAATTTAACTGTAAAATTAAGATGAAATAATATCTTTAAAGTGCTCAAGGTGCCCAAGAAAGCTGTCCCACGAGAAAAGACACCTGTTGCAGTACCCAAACAACCAGAACCACCACCAGCCAAAGGTACAGGTCTATTATTATCATCATTAGAAAAAAACTCTTTCTCTTCTGGCTTCAGTTTAATTAATTTTTTGATGGCGATCAGAGATAGGTGCCTAAGAAATATGAAGTGCAGTGTAGAGAATCAAAAACATGGCAGAAAAACTAGATTTAATTCCTTGAAAAAAATAGCTTACTGAACTTTTAGTAAAGTTTAAGAATTAACATTTACTGACTGTTTAGTTTAAATAGAATAGCAGGTTTTTGTGAAAAAGAGCCTGAAATTAAGTTTTTAAGTTAAAAAATATTGCATACCTGAAACTTCTAATAGATGACAGCAACGGAATAAGTTCTCTACGTCTTTGAAAGTAAGGTAATGCCAATGTGCATGAGGAATTTTTGCTAGGAATGGAGTGGATATATCTAGTGCTTATCTTAACACATTAATAGAGCAAATAAGAGAAGAGAGAAGTACAGGAAGTATATCTATTTCTGCAGTAGAATTTAAATGAAAGGAACTGTGGAACATACAAAGTTAAGAGGCGATGTAAAGAATGGAAATAACTGATGGGAAAAAAAAAAGATGGTGATAAATCAAATGCTAGTTCCTAAAAAATTGTTACAAAGACAAAGTAGTCATGAATAATATTGGCTGATACACAAACACACTAGGATTCCACAAATAAATCTCTGATCATCTGTCACTAAGAAGCCAGATATATTTTCTACATTTCCACCCTGACCAAGAAGCAAAGACCACACACAGAGTTCCCATCTCGTGTGTGATCTCTTGGACACCCTGGTCATTCCACAGGCTGGAAGCAAAGCAGAGCTGATGGCTGAATGTAACCACAGCACTTTCTCAAAAAAGGCTGCGTGCATTTACTGCTGGTTGTTTTATTGTTACATGGCCACCTGCAGTGCCCACAAAACTAAAATGCACTAATATCTTTGAAGCTCCCGAGGTGCCCAAGAAAGGTGCTCTGGAAGAGCCTACACCTGTAACTGTGCCCAAACGGCCAGAAGCGGCAGCAGTTCCAGGTACCTGTGGCTTTGTGCATCAGTCCAAATGAGACTGTCCTTATTGTCTTACATGTTATTTCTGATCTCTGTTGTTGTTCTGTTCATTTGTGATTTCCTGAAATTTCCGTGTTCTGTGCTATGTATCAGTTAGGAATTTGAAAATGTAGCATTTTGTAAAAACAACTCAAAATATATTTTGATTTCAGTATGTGGGTGCTTTATTCTAAATAAGTAGATACAAAAGCCTTGTATTTTAGCAATTAATCGTAAGTTTTTCATATGGCTGCCCATATTTGTTACCTTAAATAGACAAGAGTCTGCATGACTCTTCTGGCAGACTCAGGTAGTGTAAATAATAGACATAAATCTTTTGAAACGAAAACCCGGTTTTTACTCAGCAATGCACAAGTGCAGTAAGAAGTGACAGTGTAGAAAGTTTTAAAGAAATTGCTGGCAGTTTTAGGGTTTATAATAAAAAAGAATCATTATGAAATCAATTGCACTGTACAGGCTGTGGAAGTTGCCACAGTTTAATGAAATTGAAGCAAGACGTGTATTTGGGATAAGAAAATAAGTCAAAAAAAAAAAAAGAGAAAAGCATAAGCAAACAAATTATATACAGGATGAAAAAAAGGGAAAAATGAGTAAAACTGTGTTCCTCATCCTGTCACTACCCAAACTGCTGAATGTAAAGCACCAGCAGATTCATGAGGAGTGGTAACAGATAAGACATGGGCTGAGGTTGCTCCCAGAGAAGACAGATCCCAGCAGGGCTGAGAATGAAAGGCTCTCCTCCAAGGGAGGAAAGGCTGCTAATGCACACCTCCCCCTCCAGCCCATGCTTAGCCAGCAGTTCTCTCTCAGATTCTACCTGGCATCTCTGCTCTGTGCCTGTGTCCTGTGGGGGTCTGTGTGTGTGTGAGCCAGTGAGAGAGAGAGGCTGCTGCTGTGAGACCACTTTGGTTCTGTCCATGAGTGCATCTCCAGTCTCCTGTCTCTGTGCATCCTGCTGTTGTTTGTACAAAGCTGACTGCTACTAATATCTTTGAAGCACCCGAGGTGCCGCGGAAGGCTGCTCGTGAGGAGAAGCTGCCTGTGCCCACTGCCAAAGCACCAGAGCTTCCAGCACCCAGAGGTACCTGTCTTCATGGATAACTTAACAAAGAACATAGGGAATCTTCTCCTCCTAAGCCTTGTCCTACCCTCTGCTGTCCTACCCTCTCTGTTCCCTGACTGAGTCTGTCAGGGCTGTGTGTGCTGGGACAAGGCTGCTGCTGCGTGCTGTGTGAGGGGTTGAGCTGCCTGCTGTCGTGTTCTGTGTCTGTGTCACCCTGGCTCTTGTTCTCCTTGCCATGTCTTCTCAACCACGTAAAATGAAATGCACTAATATCTTTGAAGTGCCTGAGGTGCCTGAAGCCGAGGTCCTGGAAGAGGAAGAAGAGGTGGAAGCAGCAGAAGAGGTGGCAGCAGTTGCTGAGCCTGGAGAGCCAGAAGTGTCTCCAGCTGAAGGTATAGGGTGGTCAGAAAGAGCCTGCCATGCCCTGCACATTGCTGTGGCAGTGCTCAGTGCTCTTTGCCCTCTGCACTCTGTGCTGCTGAGAGCAGCATTTTGTCATTTTGTATCTGTGTGCATTACCTTAAACTCAGTCAAGTAAGTGGTCTAATATCTTTAAAGTGCCTGAGGTGGTTGAGGAGGAAGAGGCAGAAGAGGAGGTGCCACTGGTCATTCCTCAAAAGCCTGTGGCTGTGCCAAAGAAACCGGTGGCTGTGCCAAAGAAACCTGTGGCTGTACCCAAGAAACCAGAGCCTGTTGCTGTGCCAAAAGTACCAGAACCTGTGCCTGTCCTTAGAAAACCTAAAATTCCTTCAGTTAAAGGTATATACATCAGTGACTGAGCATCTTCCTATCTCTATTCTCTGAATACCTTTCCCCTTGTTTCACTGAGGTATGCATTGCCAAATGGATAATCTGCTGCTTAAATTTATTATTCTTCATGTTTTGTATGCCCTCCTCTTTTTAGTCATTGAACTTTTCACTATTATGTGTATATATGTGTCTTAATATTCACAAAAATGAAAATTTACTAATATCTTTAAAGAAACTGAAGTCCAAGAGAGAACTGTCCCAGAAGAGAAAGTGCCTCTTACAACACCTAAAAAGTCACAATTAGAAAAACCAGAGCTTCCTCCAGCCAAAGGTACATATTGCCAGGAGGCATCTCCTGAGAAGAAATGTTTTCTATGTTCTCTCTTTTCTTTGTTCATAACTGAGTCTATAAAATTTGTCAGTTGAATGTAGCATACTTTGAGAAAGACTGGAGCACAGTCTTTCATGATTACTGTGATTTTGTGTGTGCTAGATGTCTTTGTCTTTTTATTTTTCATATGTACATTTATATACACTAAAGTAAAAGAAACTTAATATTTTTTTTAAAGTGTCTGAGGTACCCAAGAAACCTGTCTCAGAGGAGAAAGTACCTGTTGCTGTTCCTAAAATACCTGAATCACTACCAAGTGAAGGTTTGTGCCACCACAGATTTTACTCTAAGAACAATCCTTTGTCCTGTTCTTCTGAGTATAAGCTTTAAAGTAGACATTTTCCTTTTTCCCCCATTGTGATGTTTGTAAGTTGTTCACTTCACATTTTAAATTATAATAGTCAGTATTTCTTGTATCTGTTAGTATATCTTCATATTTGGAAGTAAAATATGCTTCTGCACAGGATATGTCTCTTTTTAAGAAAATATTAAATTACCACTAAATTGGAGTCTCTCAAAAGTTAGTATTTATGTTACTGTTGTAATCTTAAATTAATTGAGAGCATTGACATTTTTATTCGTTCCTGTTACAATGACTCATCCACAAATTAAATGTTTAGTTTATATTGTATACATAAAAAATTCTGTCCTTCACACAATCCTCACTCACGCTTAGAAAGAAAGTAGTTTTCAAAATCTTGCATTAACTGCAGAGGTAACAGATGCTCAGTGATTACTTATCCTAATGTGTATTTGTCCGTGTCTGTTGAAGTAGATTTGCTTTTAGTTATATCTGTGTAACTGTTCACGTGGAACAATCTTGTAATTGAAAACTTACACCAGTTGTCAATATTCTTTAAAGAATATGAAATCTTAAAAGAGATTGAGCCTGAAGAAGCAGAAGAAATTCCAGTTGTAGAAGTTGAAGAAGCTGTACCAGTTGAAGGTATACAAAGTACTTCCCTAGAGGCTGCCACACACCTTTCTTTCATTATCATCATGTGCTGATTTTTCTTGCTCTCTCATTTTTCACACATGTGCCTGTGTGTTACAGGTCTTTCTGTGCTTCTTCCATTGTTGTCTTCTGGAAATTATTTCTGATCATTTACTTCTAAGTACAACCTGAAGATTACTTAAAATGCTTTCATTTCGTTTTTTGTCCACAAGAGTCTTCCCATCATTTGGTTTTTTGCCTTCATTCTCATGTTATTAACATGCTTTTTTAAGTCAGCTTGGATATTTGTACTGTGTGCATGCCTTGAAGCAGTAACCTAAGGCTCTTTCATGCTCCCATTTAATTCAATGACATTTTTTCACTGGCTTCACTGGAAATGGAAAATGGTACTCTTTAGGTTTGTACATTACTCTTCTCATAACTACCACCATAGGAAATTTATTCTAAATCTACCTAATGTTATTTAAAGTGCCGCAACCTGAAAAGAAGATCCCTGAAAAGCGAAAACCACCACCCCCGCCTGCTCCAACAGAAGATATTAAACTGGCAAAAGATCTACTTAAAGGTATAATCATCTGAAGCCATAAATAATGGTGGAAACTCAATCTTTTAAAATTATACTGATGAACCTTGAAAAGCATGCTTTTAGATTATAATTTTGTGTATTTTTTATTTCTTTTCTAATATACTATACTTTAATGGTGCGCCTCACTAATGCTCAGTCCATCATGGTTTTATATCAGCATTTACATGGGTTCTTTTCAATAATTACAGGGAAAAAATTATTAAAACCATTTTAATCACGTTAACACATTCTTCTATCCTTAACATCGTTCTCCTCTCTTTAATATATTCTTACAAATGAAAAGAATCCCCAGCAATAATTTGCTGGTGTTTTATGATCACGTGTTTCAGATCAGTTGTGCTTCCTACAGACCATCTGACTTTTTCTAAACAGTTAATGAGCAAGGATCTTAGCTTTGCAGCTTTTGTCCTTCTTTTCCATCAATACTATTAATGAGGTGTTTGGATTTTTTACAAAACTCCTTTCTTTTTGGAGTCTAATTATGTGTTGTAAAATTCAAATACTTTTCTTTAAAGCTCCTGGGGCAAGGAAGAAAGTTGTGGCTGCAAAACCTGGCGAGCCTCCGAAATTGGAACCCCCACCTGCTAAAGGTACTTAGCTAATATAAGAATCTAGCTTAAAATAAACCTCTCATGATCCCAAAGCTGTAGTTCTCAGTATCTTCTTGTTTAATTTGCTCAAATATATCATAATACTGTCTATGTTAGATTATGCTTAACACACACCCCCATCTTGGGCATATATGTTTGTGTTATATTTATGTCCACTTTGATTGCCCATCATGCAATCTGTGATATGTAAGAGACAGAAACACAGAAGAGTGAAAGAGTTTTTATGAGTTTTATCGCTTGTGTAGGTGCTCACTTTGGTTTTCTGCTTAGCTAGAAATAAAAAATGAAGTACTCTTTAAATGTATACACCATTGTTCCGGCATACTTATTTATTATTTTTCTGAAATGTAAGTTATTTTTGTGAGAGGACACTTTCTAGAGATGGGAATGAATAATGTATTGAACAAGCCACTTCACAGGTATGCCTTTATATTATTCATATGTACTGGAATTTAGGATAAACTAAGCAGCTAAGCAGTGGACATTGCTTCTTAATGCTGTTAGATTAGAGATTAAGGTGGATCCTTATGACTCTCACAGACAGCTCTTATGAATAGATATGTAGCATAAGACTGTAGGGAAAGAGGACAAGGAAATAAAAATGTTATGATGATGATTCTTCTTGAATATTCAACCATTATAGTTTTCTCAAACCATACTTCTCTTCTGTTGATTCGTATGAAAACTTTCTCTTGATACATAAACTTAGATAATAGCTGTATGCAAATTATATAGAGAATATATTAAAACTATTGGCTTTGATTTTAATATTCAGTAGTGGACTAGTATTTGATTGGTGTGTTCGGACATGCTAGTTGTTGGTTAACTCTTACTGCTGTTATGAACCTATAATAAAATCTGGAATAATATTCTTTTAAGTGCCTGGACTTGTAAAGAAACCTCGCAAAGTAATTCCTGAGCCTACTCCCCCACCAAAAGAAGAAGTTGTTCTGAAAAGAGGTATAGTAACTTGGCTCTGTTTTTAAAAACCCAGCATTTTAACACTGGTCAGCATAATCCCCTAAGTGTTAATTGTTTCGCGTGTGTGGTGTGGAATGCTACATCAATGTTACAAATACTATCTGATGTCTGGTTCTTGGGAAAAGCAGCTGTAGTTGCAGGGAGGAAGGGGGTGTAGCCTGAAAGTTTCTCAGATGTAAAGGATCTGTAATGGAAACAGAGCAGAACAATGAAAATCTAGTTCCCTATCTTTCTCTGTTCTGTTTTCCTGTTCTCTTCAAACTAGAGTTGAGAGCCTACCACTGCCCACAGTAAATGTTATTAAAGTTACATGTGTAGTTTGTTCTCTTTTATGGTTTCCTTAGAAGTACCCCACAGATCACAGAACCCTGCAGCACTATTGGACATCAGTCCCATTTCCTGCAAAGTCTAGGGCATTCTGAATCATTTTGTGCCCAACTATTGCTTAGAAAAATGCAGCATGAATTCCAATTCTCTTTGAAATACCACAGAGGGATGATTCATGCCTGTGTAGCTTGTACCTTCAAATTTCAGACACCATAATAAAATATAATATTCAATTTTTCAGATGACAGTGTCATTACATACCCAAGATGGAGAACTGAGAGGACAAAACCAAGTGAAATCAATAAAATGGAAAACAGACATTATATAAATTTGAGGTCTCCAAATAAAATGCTTGCGGATTTACATTAAAATTACATTAAAAAAAAAAAAAAACACATTAAAATCTTTTCTCTCAAATGGACTGCTCTTAATAAAAATGTCTTTTTCCTTAGATGACTTGAATTTTAAATTACTATTCAAGAATAGTATCTTGAATAGTTACCCAAATCTTCCATGTCTATTGAGCCATATGTTTTATTTTCGTGTTTCTTTATGATTGATGTTTTTAATCTTTGTCTTGTTCACAGTCTTATTCTTTTGTTTGCCTATGCTTTAAAAACTGAGATTTCTTTTCTTTTGAAGTTCTTAAGAAGAAACCTGAAGAGGAAGAACCTAAACCAGAAAAAGAGCCTAAACCAGAAGTTAAACCAGTACCTACACCAGTAGAAAAAATTAAGAAACCTGAAGGTACTGGATTACTATCAAATCTATTTATTAAAATAGATTTTATTTTAAAAATCCCACTATCAAGTAGTATTTTCTTAAGTTCAGGAATGAAAATGGTGTCTTAAAAGATAGCTTGCATTGGCCTATTTGTGCAATTTAAGTCTTGCCTGGGTGCACAAC
>VWZV01017429.1:419644-539852 GCA_013397155.1 Irena cyanogastra | reverse complement strand
TGCCTGGGCGCACAACCAAGTTTGCCATTCACATTTGGGTCTGAATTCTGCATTTTGGGATTGTTTCTCCATCTTCATTGTGTATAGAAAATATCTTTACAAATATTTTATATAATACTGATAAAAACATAACTACAGCAGAACAATTAATCCAAGCATTCTTTTAGGTAGCATTTTACAAATATGTGTCCTTTTACCCATTTATAGTTTCTAATTTATTCAAATTCTACTCTTAAGAAATATATATTCCTACACCTTGTAAACATCTGAAACTGCTTACATGTAAAAACAATAAATGGTTTTTAATATAATTGAGGGTATTCTATTTAGGGATTTGAAGTATTTTAATATGTCTTACAAAATAAAAATATTATTTTAAAGTCCCAGAAGTTCCTACGAAGAAAACTGAGATACCTACCATAAAAAAAGAGGAGAAGCCTGAACCACTGAAAGGTACAGATGTGTGGTGCTCTTTTTCCTTATTGCTGCAGCTAAGCAATATTCAGTGCTGAATATCATGCTATATTAACATAATGCATTACTGTCCTCCAGTCTGTCACGACTACTGTGTCCTCATTAACCATTTTGCAATCTTCTGGACTTCTTGTTGTCTTTATTCTTCAATGCTTGAAAAAGTCATCTTTTTTCCATTGTTTGCAATCTTGCTTTATGAGAGTTAATCTCAAGGTAATTTCTTGCTTTTTGGCCAAATAAAATAGAAACCAATAAATTCTATCTTCATTTAGCTCTCTCTCTGTGTTGTTGCTCCTAACTTCTAATGCTCAATGTGGTTGCAAAAAATGTAAACTAACCTACTTGTAATTTCTGTGTTTGAAATGGCAGAAACTAAGCAGGCGTCTGTCCCAGTTCCTGGGCCTGAACCTAAACCTGTAGTAGGTAAGAATTCTTTAGTTGTGAATGCTGGTGAAGCCTTTCTTGTGTGTCTAGTATTTTCCATTCAGGGATTTCTCACTAAAAGGATGTTCATGGAATCATAGAGTACGAGGTTGGAAGGTGACTTCAAGGATAATCTGGTCCAACCTTCTTAGCAAAAGCGCGGTTTCAACAAGATAACTCAGCACCTTGTGCAGCTTAATATTAAGTGTCCACACAAAGGCCTTTAGAATTAATAAGACTAGAACTTTCCTACCGTCTACAAAACATTTTAAAGAATATCATACTTAAAGGTATTAAAATCTTTTTCCCCCCATACAGCTCTAAAATCTCCAAAGCCAGCTGAAGAACCAGCACCCACTGTTACTGCCCCAGTGACAGCTCCAGTTGTTGGAAAGAAAGCAGGTATTTATATGGATTCTCTGCTATTTAGGTTTTTCTCTGACATACCTAAATACCTTCAGTATAAAAAGAGGGAAGAGCTGTACAATAACTCATTCATTACAGGATGATTCGAGGTCCTATTCAAGGATCTTGTTATTCTAGGTACTGTCACCTAATTTAAAACAAAAACATCTCTGATATATGGAGACCAATCTGTGCTCTTTTGTCTGGATGGTGATATGTGTGTCTTTATTTGTTGTCCTGCTATGAAATTTGTGTATTCTGTTGTTTCCTTGATGTTCCTCATGTCCTGATATATGTTTTGTGAATTGCATCTTGTATTTTCTGTGTAGACAAAGGGAAGTTACGCATGTCTCTAAACAATCGTTGTGTTGTTTGGTTTCCTGCTTTTGATTTGTCGTTGAAGCCCTGAGAAAAACTGACAGTGATGTTGAAGAATTAGAGTATTGCTACTTCTATCTGCTATGCTTAGGACCCTGGAACAAAACCTGCTGTGAAAAAAAAAAGAGATGGGATGGTTGCATTTCCTCTGAAACACTCTGAGCCTGTGTTCCACCAGCAGAGCTGATGTCCATTCTGCTTGCCCACCATTCAAAGGGCCTCATGTTGCACTAGAGCTCAGCTCTTGGGCATTTGAGAAGCCAAGTCATTAATATCTCTTGGCCATTGATCTGGTGATATAGTCTGCAGTGGCACAATTAAGCTATTTTATGGCAGTGACCGGATAGCTGTCATTTTCTGCTACTTTTTACCTACCCTGGGTTTAAATTAGCAGTCTAACGAGACACTACTAATAGTGGTGTACTTAGGTTTTCTGTTCATGTGTGCTGTTCTTACCTTTCTTTTGTGGTTATGTTGTAAGTTTATGTTGTGTAGAGAAAAAGTGTTCTATGTTCATTTTATTTCAGGTATAACTGTAAAATTTGTCTTAAATATTTTGTTCCTGATTCTTATTCTTATGGATTTTTACTCTCTACATTACCTGTGAAACCTTTGTAGCTGCAGAAAAACCTGATGCACCATCTGTACTAAAACATAGAGATAAAATGCCCCCAGTGGAAGAAGAAAAGCCTGAGTCAATTGTGTTAAAGAAGATTTCGGTTGAGAAAAGCTTGCACGTAAAAGAGAAAGCAAGTCCTAAGGAGACAGTTCCGGCCATAGAGCCACTTGAGTATAAAATCTCACTGGAAACAGCTGGTGGAATACTGAATTCAGAGACAGATGAGCAGGAGAAAGTATCTCTTAAATATTTTGTCCTGGCTTCTGAAGAAGAGGAACCAGAAATGAAAGCTGTAGTTTCAGGAAAGACTACCCTTACAGGTGAGAAATTAGAAGTTGAAATGGATCGCATTACTTACACAAAGGAGGAACTACCACTACCTGATGAGGAAGCGAAATTGATTCCTATAACATCTGAAGATATTGAAGGAGATTCTGGAGAAGAAAAGGAGGATGAAATTAAATTGCTTGTTCATAGGGAAGATGCCACAAAGAAGGTCTCTGAAAAATTTAGTGTTCTTCATGAAGGAAAGATTCCCGACCATGAAAAAGAAGAAGAAATTGAATCAACTTGTGTACCTAAACCCAGAAAGCCAGTTCAGCCTAGGGACCAGAAAGCACTTCTAGGGAAAGAGAAAAAATCAAAAAAAAGTTTGCAAGGTGAAAAGTTTCACATTAAGGCTAAAACTTCATTTGTACAGGACATCATAGAGGCAGGCATAGCTGAAACCCCTCAGCTAAGAAATGAAAATGAGCGAGGAGGTTTTACTCCAGAGAAATATGAAGTTCCTCTTGGAGAATCCATGAAGGGACATGGCATACAAAGTAAAATTCAGAGGCTGAAACAATCTGATAGCACAGTACCTGAAATTCCTATAGATAAGATTCTTAAGAAAGAAGGAGAGGAAATGGAAGATATTCAAGATGAGGAGAAAGGTAAGAATCTGGATTTTACTTCAGCAGAAGTACATTCCTTAGACCTGTCTGAGGAGGCTCAGCCAGGATTGAGAAAAGATATTGGCCTAGAACACCCCACTGAAGATGAGGATGTTCCTGGAGAAAAACCTCACACACTCTTTAAACCAGCTGTTAAGCCAGAAGAAGCAGAAATGAAAGCAAGAGAAAAATACTCTACAGAGAAAGAAGCTCATTATGAGGAGGGTTTAGGACAATTGTTGACTAAGCAAGCACTGCTAAGTGATAAAAAGACAGACAAAAAGATTATACCAGAGAAGAAAGAAAAAACTATCTTCAGCACCCACTTAAAAAAAGGCAAACTTAGGCAGTCAAATGCCCCTGAAATTCTGCCTGTGGAAAAAGAATTTGATACAATGATTACAGGAGGGATGGAAAGTGAAGTTTCCACAGGAAAACATGAAAAGGGAATCATATCTGAGTCAGTAAAGAAAGTTGCTACTCAGCCACCGCAAAGTCAAGATGAAAAACAAATTCAAGAAATTCATACCATTCCGGATGAACATAAAGAAAATCTGGCTAACAAAAGCCGAAAAGATAGACTTGAAGAAAAGCAACCTACAGAAGGTATATCAGATGAAAAAACATCACCTGAACATGGCATTGGAAAAAGCACATCTGTTACCACGACAAAAGAGAAGGGAAAGCTCATAGACAAATTATCATCAAGCAAAGGGATCCTTGCAAAAGGAGACGATACTTACTCCTCAAGCATAGGTAAGGTAATAACTTCAAAGAAAGCAGAAGGAGAGAAAGTATACCAGAAATCAGAACCTGCTCACCTGACTGAGCAGGCCACTAGACTTTCAAGTGAAAAGAATTTGGATGCACCTGGAGAATCATGTGAAGTTCTGGATGTTCCAGCAAAGTCTCATGCAAAGCGAGGTGAGGAAGACTGATGCCAAATTCTTCCACGAAGTGCTTGTACCATTTGCTTCAGGAGAGTGCCGCCTGCCATTGTGTTTCAGTAACACCATTTGCAATTCCATCAAGTCTGTCAGCTGGCTTTTTTGGCATTCAGCCACTCTTCACGTGTTTGTCTTACCTGTCTGTACACACAGCCGTGTGACCACTGTTCATTGTCTTAGTCTTCCACTTTTCTAAGACTTCATAAATCGTTCTGTGTGCCATTGTCTTCTCAGGAAAACTCACACTTATTTTCTCGTATTCATTTTTCCATCCACTGCAATAAAATCTCTCCTGCATTTCATTCATATCATTCTCCCATTAAAAGTATCTTTTATATTTCCTTTCACAAAAAGGTAACGAGAGGCCTCATATCACAGGTAGTATTTTCAAAAGTCGGTGATGATTCATCACAAATTAGGTTACTAACAGGACATTTCTCACTTGTAAAAGTACACATTGTCCTGAAACATATATTTAATTTACACAGCTTATATATATATATATATATATATATATATATATATATATGTATGTGGTAGTGTTCATTAGTAAAAGTGTGTGGGTTTTTTTTTAAAAAAGACAACCTCATAATTTTAATGGGCACTTAAACTATTTTGTCAAGGAATGACAAAATTACGAATTAGTGGGCAGGACAACACATTAAGGAAATATGAGCTTTTAAGCTGCCTGTTAGGCTCTACTGCTGAGTATGTCATTTCCACACTTCAGGATATTGAACTTACTATTGAGATATAGACAGTATAAGTTCTATAAAAATAGAGATATGTTTATATCCTTTCCTCCTCTTTTACATGTAGGTAACTAAAAGAAGTAAAAATCTGATATGTAAAATAAATGCTTGTCTTAGTTTTAGTAAGTATGTTTATTTAACTACTTTCCTAATAATGTTGCTGTTCTACTTCAGAGGCCAAGCCACCAAAAGAGGAATCTCCGAAGGGTATCAGTCCAGTCAAAGGTAGGCTATTACAGGCAATACCTTCTCATGGTCTAATGCCAGCTGGCAACCAGGCCCCAAACAGCAACTCACTCACTCCCCTCTGGTGGGAAGGAGGAAGGAATAAGAAGGGTAAAAGTGAGAAAACTCACAGGTTGAGCAGAGCACACAAACAAAGCAAGATAAGGAATTCATTCACCACTTCCCACGAGCAGGGATGTGTTCACCCATATGCAGGACAGCAGGTTTCCATCCCTTGAAGGGCAAATGTCATAACTCTGAATGCCCCCTCTCTCCCCCCCTTCTTCTTTCCACTGCTTTATATACTGAGCATAACACCATATGGTGTAGCATATCAATTTGGTCAGTTGGGATCAGCTTTCCTGGCTGTATCACTTCCCAGTTTCTTGTGAACTCCCAGCCTTTTCAGTGGTGGGGCTGTATGAGAAGCAGAAAAGGCCTTGCCTCTGCAGGTGCCTCTCAGCAATCACAGAAACGTCTCTATATTATCAAGACTGCTTTCAACACAAATCCAAAACATAGCCCCATACTAGCTACTTAGAAGACTGTTAAATCTCCCCCAACCAAAATCAGCAGAGCCTACAATCAAAAGCAATTAATCAGGATTAGTTTATTAATTTCTGAATCTGAATTACAGCCAAGAAGACACCTTCACCAGCAGATGCAGAAAGAAGGAAACTCAGGCCAGGCAGTGGTGGTGAAAAACCTCCTGAGGAGCCTCCATTTACTTACCAACTCAAGGCTGTACCACTGAAGTTTGTCAAGGAGATGAAAGATATAGTACTAAAAGAAGCTGAGTCTGTTGGCTCTTCTGCAATCTTTGAAGTCCTTATTTCGCCATCCACTGCAATTACCAGCTGGATGAAAGACGGAAGTAACATCCGAGAGAGCCCAAAACACAAGTTTATTGCTGATGGCAAAGATAGGAAGCTGCATATTATTGATGTCCAGCTGTCTGATGCTGGTGAATATACTTGTGTATTACGACTGGGGAACAAAGAGAAGACCTCTACAGCCAAACTTGTTGTTGAAGGTATTCCCTGTTTCAAATTTATCAATAGGGTAGCCACTCCTCAAAGTAGAACTGGAGCTTTGTAACTTTACAGTAGTTGGTAGATGCATCCTTTTGTTTCCCTCGATCACTACATATATTATATAAGGTATTTCTGCATTACATGTTCTATAGATAAAGGAGACAAATCAAAATAATTTGTTTCCCACAGAACTCCCAGTGCGATTTGTGAAAACTCTTGAAGAAGAAGTGACTGTCATTAAAACCCAGCCACTGTACTTAACATGTGAGCTTAACAAAGAAAGAAACGTGGTCTGGAGAAAGGATGGTAAAATCATCAAAGCCAAGCCTGGGAAATTTGCTCTGGGTGTTATTGGTTTGTCACATTCCCTCACAGTCGCTGATTCAGATGATGCTGATGCTGGCACTTACACTGTTACTGTGGAAGACTCTGAACTGTCATGCTCGTCTTGTGTTAAGGTAGTAGGTAAGCAACCAAAATCATGTTCTTTTATACTCTCTAGGATATTTGGGCTGCTTTAAAATTATGAAAACCTTTTCTCATTGTCTTACAATATAAGTGGACAGATAAGATTTTTACAGCTGTTAAAAGCTTCTTTTAGTACAAATCTCTTACTTCTTACTCTTCTTTTTTTATGACAAGTCTATTTGTAATGAAAGTTTGCTAAACTGTTTTCTTGTGTAACTTTTTGTTGTGCAGAAGTTATAAGGGATTGGTTAGTAAAACCCATAAGAGACCAGCATGTTAAACCAAAAGGAACAGCTACTTTCAGCTGTGACATTGTCAAGGATACACCAAACATTAAATGGTTCAAAGGAGATGAGGAAATCCCTGCTGAACCCACTGACAAGACAGAAATCTTGAAAGAAGGAAATAAAATATTCCTGAAAATCAAGAATGCTGGTCCTGCTGATATTGGAGAATATGCAGTGGAAGTTGAAGGTCGTAGATACCCAGCTAAACTGACCCTCGGTGGTAAGGAAGCTTTTATTTGGATTATATTTAATCAGCTTGTAGACCAATGTTGAAAAACATCTAAATAAACAAAAAAGGTAACCTGAATTATTATAAAGCTCTATCAAAACTTGGTCTAATAATATATGTGTTTATTTGTGCATTGTAGAACGTGAAGTTGAGCTTCTGAAGCCATTAGAGGATGTTACAGTTTATGAGAAGGAAACAGCAAACTTTGATACAGAAATATCTGAAGAAGATATTCCTGGTGAATGGAAACTGAAAGGAGAAATTCTGAGACCTTCACCTGTAAGCAGCCTTGAATTTTAAAACATAATTTATTTAAATTAAATACTGTGAACAGGTTCCTTGAATGTTTGCATTAAGATATCTCATTGCTACTCAGTCCAGAATATATGATTAAAAAAAATGATTCTCTAAGTAAGGATTATATTTCATAAAAGCTGCGTTTTGAAGGCCTTCATTTTCTTAAGGTATTACAGCACATAATTCAAGCAATAACAGACATGTCCTACATACATTGTGGGAATGATTCTGACATGCTAAAGAAGTGTGGAATGCTGAAGAAATGTACTCCGTATTTTAGTTATTGAGTCAAAGTGTTAACTTTCCTTGAAAAGCTATTTCATTCTTCCTACCTGACTCTTTACCACGTATACAATGTGTATGAAAAGCCCTTTATTAAAAACACCTAGCAGCAAGGCATTTGCATTACACTGGTATTTGTATTTAACAAAGTCTCTTAACATCTCTCCAGACATGTGAAATCAAAGCTGAAGGAGGAAAACGCTTCCTAACCTTACACAAAGTCAAGCTGGAGCAAGCTGGTGAAGTCCTTTACCAGGCCCTGAATGCCGTCACTACGGCCATCCTGACAGTAAAAGGTACAATGCCCCACAGAGTGTGACACCAGCTTAGACAGAGTTCACACAGAGCACGTTACAAATGATGTGTTATCTTCTGCTTCCAGAAATCGAACTGGACTTTGCTGTGCCCCTAAAAGATGTCACTGTTCCTGAGAAGCGCCAGGCAAGGTTTGAATGTGTCCTTACCAGAGAGGCCAATGTGATATGGTCTAAGGGCACTGATATACTCAAGATCGGAGAAAAATTTGACATCATTGCAGATGGAAAGAAGCACATTCTTGTTATCAATGATTCACAGTTTGATGATGAGGGAGAATACACTGCTGAAGTTGATGGCAAAAAGAGCACAGCAAGACTGTTTGTGGAAGGCAAGTATTTTCTCATGAATAAAAGAACAAAATAAAAGGATAAAGAATATATCTTTCAGGACTACATTAGCCTTTTTTCTGATTGTATTTATGTATCTGCATTACAGGTGTGAGGCTGAAGTTCATATCACCTCTACAGGATCAAACAGTGAAAGAGGGGGAAACAGCTCACTTTCAGTTTGAGCTTTCTCATGAAGACATGCCTGTAAAATGGTTCAAAAATGACAAGAGACTTCACACAAGCAGAACAGTTTTAATTACTTCAGAAGGCAAAGTTCATAAACTAGAAATGAGAGAAGTAACACTTGATGATATCTCAGAAATAAAGGCCGTAGTCAAGGACATGAACACACAAGCCAACCTGAAAGTCTTAGGTAATTACATAAACAATTTAAAACCTGCTAGAGAATAAATATTAACCATTTTTATAAGTAGAAAGTGACAAAATATTGACAAAATATTTATATATTTATATATCTGTTATATATCTGTTTATATATCTGTTTATATAACTAATTAATCTTATTCACTATGGCTTTTGTAGAGGCCGATCCATATTTCACTGTGAAATTACAAGACTACAGTGCTGTAGAGAAAGATGATATTACTCTGCAGTGTGAACTTAGCAAAGACGTGCCAGTAAAATGGTACAAAGATGGTGAAGAACTAATAGCTTCCAACAGAATCTCCATAAAAACCGATGGCTTGCGCCGTATCCTGAAGATCAAGAAGGCTGCAGAGAGTGACAAAGGTGTTTATGAGTGTGACTGTGGAACCGACAAGACAAGCGCCAATATCAGCGTTGAGTGTAAGTAATCGTGTCCTCGCCAAGGGAGAGGAGCAAAACCTTGGTAAACCAGTGTAGACAAACAGACACTCCCTAAGAGCAAGATCAAGATCAAAAATGTCCCTGTGAAAAGCGTGCTGTTATGATGAATGGCTGAAATATCTGGATTTAAAGTTATTAAAAGTGATTGCAAGAGGCAATATATTTGACGATTGCTGGAGAGAGTTACTCTCTCTGTCCAGTTACCCTCAGGAAAAAAGTCAGTTTAGTTCACTGTAACAGATATCTGAGTTAATTATTAGGAAAAATATTCTTACCAAAAGTAACTAAATTTTCAGACATAAGGAGATTGTAGACTGCCAACTTGCTGCTTTTTAGGAAGAGGTTAGATAAACACTTAATGGCCATAGCATTTGGATACCCAAAAGAAGGAAAAGGGAGAGACTTAAGATGCTTTCCAGTATTGCATTTCTATGGTATACAATTTGTGAGTAAACAGATGCAAACTTTTTTTTTTTTTTTTAGCTCGCTTAATTAAAGTGGAGCGCCCACTCTATGGAGTGGAAGTATTTGTTGGTGAAACAGCACGCTTTGAAATTGAAATTTCTGAGCCTGATGTCCATCCTGTATGGAAGCTAAAGGGAGAAACCCTAACACCTTCGCCTGTAAGGATTCTTCTTTCTTTTTAGACCATAATTTCCAGTAGAAAAACATGATTAATAATAGTGGTTTCTTAGAATATTAATATTTGGGGTGGGATGTGTGTTTCTTTATCACCAGGACTGTGAAATCATTGAAGATGGGAAGAAGCATATTCTTGTCCTTCATAACTGCAAACTTGATATGACTGGAGAAGTGTCTTTCCAAGCTGCCAATGCTAAAAGTGCTGCTAATCTAAAAGTGAAAGGTACAGTTGCTCTTGGCAAACATTTCCATGTGTATCTCAGGGCATCAGAACAAATCTAGCATCAGAAAGCACTGTATGAACTGATCTGAAAGAGCTTTTCTTTGATTTCAGAACTGCCTCTTATCTTCATCACTCCACTAAGTGATGTGAAGGTCTTTGAGAAGGATGAAGCTAAGTTTGAATGTGAGGTATCCAGAGAACCCAAGACTTTCCGCTGGTTGAAAGGAACAGAAGAGATTACTCCTGATGAAAAGTTTGAAATTATTTCAGACGGAACAAAGCATGCTCTGATTATTAAATCTGTTGCCTTTGAGGATGAAGTAAAATACACATTTGAAGCTGAGGACAAAAGAACAAGTGCCAAGCTAATTATTGAAGGTTTGTTAGGCTTTGTCTTTCTAGGAGAGTTTTGTATCATATACTTGCATAGTTTATAAAGATAACATTATGACATTTTGTTGTTATAGGAATCCGTCTGAAATTCATCACTCCTCTCAAGGATGTAACAAAGAAGGAGCGAGAAACCGCAGAGTTCACTGTGGAGCTCTCTCATGAAAATATCACTGTGGCCTGGTTCAAGAATGACCAACGATTACATACCAGCAAAGTGGTTTCAATGACTGATGATGGCAAATTCCATACACTCACAATCAAAGATCTTACTATTGATGATACTTCTCAGATAAAAGTGGAAGCTATGGGCAAATCCTCAGAAGCTAAGCTCACTGTTCTTGGTAAGAATACCCAAAAGAATCTACCTGATGTATATTATCAGAAGAGTTTTATTAATAAAAAATAGCAATCAGAAATTCCTGGGGTTGGCCTAAATCTAAATTATGATTTCAAAAATCTAACAATTTGTTTTTCTTCCCTGGGTCTCCATTTACTTATTCACAAAGGATGATTATAATAACTTTAAAATGTCATGCGAAGTTTCAAAGTTAGTAAGTATATACTTAAAACAGTGCTCTAAAACTCCTAAAGCATCAAAAAAGTGGTGTCAGTAATATTAGTAATGCCGTGAATAATTTGTTAGGTGTTTATTGTTTTCATTTTTGTAACAGAACTGTGCAAAAGGACTATATTTAATCCTTCTTTTGGGATATAAACAGGAAATATATTTTATGGTAGAAACTAGTTGTTCTTTCTGGAAGACTAAAACTTCAGACTGAAATATGTCTTAACTTTTGCTTGCAGAAGGAGACCCTTATTTCACTGGGAAGCTCCAGGATTACACTGCTGTGGAGAAAGATGAAGTAATCTTACAATGTGAAATCAGCAAAGCAGATGCCCCGGTGAAATGGATGAAGGATGGCAAACCAATTACTGCATCAAAGAATGTGGTTATTAAGGCTGATGGTAAAAAGAGAATCCTTATTCTCAAGAAAGCTTTGAAGAAAGACATTGGACAGTACACTTGCGACTGTGGTACTGATCAAACCTCTGCTAAACTTGATATTGAAGGTATGGTTATTTTAATGGGCTGCTCTGTAGAGATCTTTTGGGATCTGCTAGAGACTGAGGGAGTCAATTGCGTTTTTCTCCTCCAGACCGGGATATTGAGATTGTGCGACCCCTATACAGTGTGGAGGTGATTGAGACAGAGACTGCCCGTTTCGATATTGAAATCTCTGAGGAAGGTGTCCATGGCAATTGGAAGCTAAAAGGAGAACCTCTGACTGAATCAGCTGTAAGCAAATATTTCATATTTTTTATGTGTGTCTCAACACTTTGCAGGGAAGTGGAGTGTGAGGGAGAGGGTGACTGCAGAAACTAAATTTGATGTATTTTGCTTTCCGGAAGAGTCATTATATTAAAAATAGTAGGTTTTTTAATTAATAATGTTTTAAATGTAGTACAAATGTAATTCGAAATAGCTAAATAATAAATGATTTTTGCATAAAACAGTACATTCTGTGTTGCTCACAATACTTAACAATCATGTATCCGAAGTGCAAAGACCTTGTGGAATTCACTTAAATGTAATGGCATTTAAAAATGCAAACTTCAGATAGCATGCTTTTTCCTGTGGGTTTTGAGTTATATTTGATTTAAATAGATGTGGATCAGATTTCCAAACTCTTTTGCATTTCTGTGACAACTAAAATTGGAGTAAAGTGGTATAGAGCTTAATCAAATATTATAAACCCCTTGCTGGAAGGATCTGGAAAATAAAGAAACAATACCATCACAGTTGCCAATAATTTGGCTTCTATGTAATGGAACAAATGTGAATAATACAAAAAGATTGGAAGTTATATGGAAATCACTGTCTGGATAAAAGAAGGAGAGGTCACAGCAGAAGCTTAGCAATTTCTAGTTTCCTTGGGGGAACTAGGCCTCTGACTGGTCTACATGTATATGAATATATTGGCAACTCAGCACAGAAATGTGTTGCCTCTTCCCCTTTCTTTCCAAGAGGAAGCCAAGATGGTATTAAGAAGAGAGTTTCAATGGAAAGACCTCTGAATGAATGTTTATAAGATATGTTTATACCTTAAATATAAGGTGTAAATGGGCCTGAGTTGTGAATGGAGTAGAAGAAAACAGATGCATGGTATGAGAAGCAGGGGGTCTTCTGGTGAGTAATACAAAAAAGATATAGGAAAAATTATTTCAATTCTGTTTTTGCAGGAATGTGAAATCAAGGAGGAAGGGAAAAAGCACTTCCTTACACTGTACAATGTACGCTTAGATCAAGCTGGTGGAGTAGATTTCCAAGCAGCAAATGCCAAGTCTGGTGCTCACCTTCGAGTGAAACGTAAGTGTCTTTTAAACTGTAATTAATTGATTAATTAAGTGAAAACATGGTACTCACTACCTCTTAGGAACAGGTGGAAAATTTCTATATTGTATTGAACCCATAGCAATCCTTTCCAGAACAGCAACTTAGGGATTAGTTACTCAGGTTGTCTTTTTTTTTTCATTAAGGAATGCCCTATGTGTTTTTTAACCTTATATATAATTTATTCATTTAGGAGAAGTAAAATTACGGAGATGGCCTTGAAGGCTGCCTGATGGTCTGGCATCATATATGCTGTTATGAAATCAAATACTGCAGGCAAAGGCTCTGCTGCATCGAAGTGTCACGTTAACTGGAAAGGCTAGGATAACAGTGATATCTGGGGATAGGGTTAAGAGCTTGATGGACAGGGACAGGCTACATGGCAGAAGACCACTTGTTTCCCACTCCAATCCTAGCCCTCGCTATTTTGGAAACACATGCCTTATCTAGCAACAGGCATGCAAAGCCTGGCAAGGAGACAGATGCAGAGCAACTTTCCTGCTGACCTTGTTCAATTTAAAGAAACACCCTCTGCAAATAGGAAATTGTAGGTGACCAGCCCTCCCCTAAGAACCCAGGGTGGCCTCTTCTATTTAGGGAATTTAAAGAGCAGCATTGCGATGTCTGGCTCTCTTGAAGGAAGCCACCATGGAGATTAGTACGTAAGGGCAGAAGCTCTCTTTTGGGTAGAAGTGACTAATCTAAAAATTATGTCTTCTCCTTACCAAGCTCGAGTAATTGGCTTGCTGAGACCCCTCAAGGATGTAACAGTGACAGCTGGGGAATCAGCAACCTTCGATTGCGAACTCTCTTACGAGGGAATCCCAGTAGAATGGTTCCTGAAAGGAAAGAAACTGGAGCCCAGTGATCAGGTAAAAAAACTAAACTTTGCTTTTTCTCATGTTTCCTCCTCCTTCTTCCCTTTCATGTCTCTTCCCCTTCTTTATTTCTTATTAATTCTCTCCCAGCTGATGTACTAAGGCACAGCAGTATTGTAGCACTGCTGTGTCAAATGCTAAATTGTCCCTAAATCAGATACAACAGTTTTTTCCAGGAATTCCAATACTCTGGAATACTACAATTATTTATCATACAAAGGGAAACTAAGGTTCCAAAATATCAACAGTGATCAAAATTACAACAGTGATTTTGTACCTGATTCTGTTGGAGACTCAGCCACAAGGATGCTGAATAATTTTTTGCTCAGGTTACCTGTGGTTACAGTGAGAGGATTTTGAAACGTGCTATCAGGAAAAGCCTTTTTTTCTCCTGAATGCTGAGTTGCAGTCCAATTCAACATATAAGGGGATTAAGAGGATTCAAATTCCATTTCAGGCATTTGTTCTGGGTCCCCAGATAACTCTCTGGGCAGATTTGCTTGTCAAGCACTTCTCACTAGCTATTTTTAACCCTTCATCAAGTGCTGGCTCTTAACTCTGAGATCTGAGCAGCCTGGAATGCAGTCAATTTAAGGTTTAAAGTTAATGATATGGGAAATAAATAAATATAAATTAATAAATTAAGAAATGGAAATGGATATTATTGGTTGTAAGACTTCTTTTTCACATACTAGGCCTAAAAAAGTAATGCAAATCAAAATAAAAGTTGGAAACCTAAGACAAAGTAAACTTTCAAGGCATTGCATGACCTAACAAAGTTTCAGAACCTGTAATAATCCTGCTAATAATACTTTGGTACAGATTGCTATTTGTTTTATATACAATTTTTAACATATTTTTTCAGGTTTTGCTAGATCTTTCTGAGCTTTAACAAATTTTCATAAATAAATACTATTTAATAAAAGAAATAGAATGTGGAAATAGGAAAATCAAAACAGATCATGATACTAAGGGACCCTATTACAGTATTTAAGGAAAGATAAACAAAGTTGAAACTCAGCAGATGAGTAATGAAATAAATCAAGATAATTATTTCTGAATTTCAGAATAAAAATGTGAAAAACTATTGATCAGTGCAGTGGATTGATAGTTATGGCTCCCTGGCAAAAAAATATTATATGTTCAGTATTCTGAATAATGGAACATTATTTTAATCTTTTCTGTCTGCGCATTAATTCCATGAAAAAAAAAATCAGATTTCATGTAGTTCATGTATACACTCAAAACTGTCATTTGAACAGTTGAAACTTTATCAGGATGAAATTGAGAGTAAGCCATATATTTACTTAATGCATCACTTTCTACCCATTCAAAATAGCCTTTTGAAACACATTTACCGCTGTCTTTAAGAATCAATCTAATTGTACAAGTGTTTCATTTTAGTTGTTGCTAATTAAAACTATTTTATTACCTCTGTGGCTGGCATTCAGCTGAGCATTTTTAACCTTTATTCACTGAGGGCTTTTTAGGTTTTTTGGTTTACTGTGATTGCAAAGTAGTTTCTGCAGTAGGTCATCAGAGAAACTAGTCTTTTATGTAGAATTTTTTACGAAATTTTAATAATAGAAAGTCAAATTGGCATTTCCAGAGAAGTATATGTGGGGGGTGCCACACCTCTTTATAGCTGCAAAAGTTTTTCCTTTACATGTAGCCAGCAGTAATGCCAACTTTTCCCATAAATTTGCTTAATTTTTGTATTTATGGATGCTGTTCAAAATAGACATCATCTCAAGTCAGTCCCAAAATCCTCAAAGCTTTGAGGATTGAGCTATATCTAGTGTATACAAAAGGAAGTTGTCAAAATTTCACACAAAAGTGGACAACCACACTCCACAAATGATAAATAGCATGCTATTCCATGAAATATTTCTTAAATACTTGTTGTAGATGTTCACAGAGGGGTTTTAATGTATTTTTTAAGGTTGTGACCCGTGCTGAAGGGAAAGTTCACACACTTATTCTTAGAGACGTCAAGTTAACAGATGCAGGAGAGGTATCACTGACAGCAAAAGATTTCAGAACTCAAGCAAATCTTTTCGTGAAAGGTAAGTCAGTCATTTTAGTTGAACCATGATCAGCATTAATGTTCCATTCATGATTCATCCTGGATTAGGAAGCTAATACACACTATGTATCAAACGAGTGGGATCATATATACAATATTCAACTGGTAGATAACTCCCCTGATTAAAAAAGCCACCTACTTAAAATCCTTGCACTTCACAGAAGGGTTGAATAAGGGAAAACACTGGAAATAGGTAAAATCTGGGAGATAAACCAGTTCATTAGGACTTGCAGGGCTTTGCTGCAGACTTGAGCATCCAACTGACCTCAAGAGCACCCACGAATACCAGCTTTTGTGGCTCCCAGTGGCTTTTTGTGTTCTTTTGAATATCCAGAAACCTGTGGGAGTATAACTGCACCATCAGTCAAGGGACAGCATAACATTGTCTGTGTACCCACTTGTACTGCTTGAACGCTGTGTTATCATTGAGAAGGAAAAGAACTGCACTGATCCAGTAATTCAAAGAAACATTGAAAAAACCCTTAAGCATTCTCTAAGTTCACAGTATAACTTTAGAGTCCCTGAGATTAGCTGAGGTATGGTTCAGCTAAAGAAATTGAGTTGCAAGGCTTTATGATGATTTTTTATTAAAAACCCCATGGACCAGGATATCATTCAGTCTAATCTTACAGTAGGCTGAAAATTAGGAAATTAACCCAAATTAACAAAAAATGTCTGTGTATTAAAAATAACAACTGTTTTAAGAAGCCCTCAGTAGGGACATCTAAGAGCCTTTTTGGTTATTCGGTCAAGGAATATTAGTAAACAGCATGGGACGGTTCTGTGCAAGCAGAAGACTGGCTGTAATTTAGATCTTTTCTATCAAAAATGTATCTATTTCTTTTAGAACCCCCAGTTGAATTTACTAAACCACTTGAGGACCAGACTGTTGAAGAGGAAGCCACCGCAGTACTGGAATGTGAAGTTTCCAGGGAAAATGCAAAAGTTAAATGGTTCAAAAATGGAGAAGAAATTCACAAATCGAAGAAGTATGATATCATTTCTGATGGCAGGGTCAGAAAACTCATCATCCGCGGCTGCACGTTGGACGATGCAAAAACATATGCCTGTGATGCTAAGGATTTTAAGACATCATGTTTTCTCAATGTGGAGCGTGAGTAATTGAGTTTTCTACAAAAAACATTGCTGTAAAGGCAATGTACTAGTGTCTATGACTGGCAGTAGTATCAATGTTGGTAATTTTTTGCTTCTCTAGCATAGACTTCCCTCTACTAAAAATTTTCCATTCTCTTACAGCTATTCGTGTCGACTTCCTGAAACCACTGACTGACCTTGAGGTTAAAGAAAAAGAATCTGCTCGGTTTGAATGTGAAATTTCTCGTCCAAATATCAAGGTCCGTAGTGACACTTTTTAATCTCAGTAACTCTTTCAGCTAGAGAGGAAAGCTTTGTTTTATTGCTGTAAAAGAACAGACTGAAATCTATGATGAGCATGTTAAAACCATATTGATTTCTTCTGAAACAGGTGAAGTGGTTTAAGGATGGCATGGAAATTAGAAAAGGCAAAAAGTATGACATAATTTCTAAAGGTGCAGAACACATTCTTGTCATCAATAAATGTGTCTTTGATGATGAAGCTGAATATTCCTGTGAAGCAAAAACAGCTCGAACTTCTGGCCTACTTACAGTGATAGGTAAACACAGTGTTTTAGAATCTAGTATGTGAACTATAAAAATGTGGGAGTGGGGTATTTTTATGGCAGGCTTTAATCATCTTTTTAAATTCTTTTTGCAGAGGAAGAGGCTGTTTTCACAAAAAATCTTCCTGATCTTGAAGTAAATGAAAATGACACGGTGAAATTGATCTGTGAAGTTTCCAAGCCTAATGCTGAAGTTACTTGGCTTAAAGGAGATGAAGAGGTGCCTGATGGTGGTAGATTTGAACACATTTCTGATGGTAGAAAGAGAATTCTTGTTATACATAATGCTCATCCTGAAGATGCTGCCAAATACACCTGCAAGCTCCCAAGCTCTAGTACAACAGGAAAACTTACTGTACATGGTAAGAGTGCTACTTTGGTGGGCTTGTATCCTGGGGAAAAAAAATTAAAAACATTTTAAAAATCAGTAGTAATAGACAACTTGGTTTATTCCATTCACAAGTAAAAAATAATATATTTATATATATCTACAAAAATGTTTTCTTTCAGAACTTGCAGCAGAATTTCTTACCAGACCACAAAACCTTGAGGTGCTTGAAGGCGAAAAAGCTGAATTTGTCTGTTCAGTATCCAAAGAAGCCATTGCAGTACAGTGGCTGAGGGGTGACACAGTCCTGGAGCCTGGTGATAAGTACGACATCATTTCAGATGGCAAAAAGAGAACACTTGTGGTTAAAGACTCTGTTCTAGGAGATACAGGAATGTATACTGTCATGGTTGGTGAAGCTAAAGCCACAGCACACTTAGGAGTGATTGGTAAGCTTTATTTTATCAATGTGTAGGTGCTTGTTTTGTTGCATTCTTTATACTACATGATGTCCTATATCTTCTGTTTTCTCAATTTCAGAAAAGCTCAAGATTATAACTCCTCTTAAGGACCAAGAAGTTACTGAGTCTCAAGAAATTATCTTCAACTGTGAAGTCAATAAAGAAGGTGCCAAAGAGAAGTGGTACAAAAATGACGAGGCAATATTTGATAGTGCCAAGTACATTATTGTTCAGAAGGGTGTAGTCTACACTCTCAGAATCAGAGATGCAGAGCTGAAAGATCAAGCTACCTACACCGTCTCACTGACAAACCAGAGAGGTGAACACGTTAAAAGCTCAGCTGCCTTGAAAGTGTTAGGTAAATAACTTCCACTACTTTAAACTTGTTTTGTCATTTACATTCAATTTTATTTGAGGATATAAAAAATGTTTGCTTTTTTATCATAACAGAGGAGGATCTCAGAATTATTGAGCCCCTTGAAGACATTGAGACCATGGAAAAGAAAACTGTCACATTCTGGTGCAAAGTCAATCGCCTCAATGCAACTCTCAAATGGACAAAGAATGGAGAAGAGATCACATTTGACAGGCGCATTTTGTACAAAATTGATAAATTCAAGCACTCATTGATCATTAAAGACTGTGGGTTTGTAGATGAAGGTGAATACACTGTTACTGCTGGACAGGACAAATCAGTTGCGGAGCTTCTAATCACAGAAGCACCAGCAGACTTCACTGAACATCTTCAGGACCAGACTGTCACTGAATTTGATGATGCTGTCTTCACATGCCAGCTTTCCAAAGAGAAAGTCAGTGTAAAATGGTACAGAAATGGAAGAGAAATCAAAGAAGGCAAAAAGTATGTACATTTTATTATGCTTCTGAATGTGCTAAACATGCTTGTTTTACTTTATTGCTTTGTCTGGAAACTAAAATACTGCCTATTTTTCTGCTCTATAAAGGTACCAGTTTGAAAAGGATGGAAATCTGCACAGATTAATCATAAAAGACTGCAGACTAGATGATGAGTGTGAATATTCCTGTGGAGTGGATGACAGGAGATCTAGGGCAAGGCTTTTTGTTGAAGGTATGTGTAAAACTGGACAGGATTTATTTCTATGTTATTTCAGAACAGTAGAAAAAATAAACAACACCAAATAAATTAACATTAATTTCAGAAATCCCTGTTGAGATTATTCGGCCACCACAAGATATTTATGAAGCTCCTGGTGCAGATGTCATCTTCATGGCTGAATTGAACAAAGATGGTGTGGAGGTCAAGTGGTTGAGAAACAACATGATTATCATCCAAGGTGACAAACATCAGATGATGAGTGAAGGAAAGGTCCACAGGCTACAGGTGTGTGACATAAAGCCCCGTGACCAAGGGGAATACAGATTTATCGCCAAAGACAAGGAAGCTAGAGCTAAGCTTGAATTAGCTGGTAAGTTGCTTGATTTGTGCTTCTTTTATAAAGTCTTAGATTCGTGAACTTAGTTTAACTAAATTGATTTTTGCTCTTTTGAAGAATTGAACTAAAATGAATACACAATCAGCCTGAGAAAAGTGTTAAACTATTTGAGGTTTGTTTAACAAGTCTGTTAAACTATATGAACATGAATTTAAGCAACAAACATTTTTTGTTATACCATGCTGATCCAGCTGTTGAGGAAAATCCATCACTTTTCAACGTGTATATGCCAAAGAACAAGATTTAAGATTAAAGGAGCTTTAAGCTTTTAATTAAGTCACTAAAAATGATGAAAATTTTTTGTCCTATTCATTTAAGTCATATTAGACATATAATTCCTAATTTGTCTATTTTACAGAATAATTAAATTAGTTCTTGAAAAGGAACTCGTTCTTTCCTGATTTTATAGGAGGACACAGTACATACCAACCGCCTGTATTTCTTCCTCTGGAGTTGTCTGAGTATATGAAGGATTTCCTTAGAGTTTATGCAGCAGCTCCTTTTACTTTTCTGTTTTAGCTTCTTTGCTGACTGCACAAATATATCAATTTTTGTACATACATATTTATATGCAAATACTGAGCTTTTCCATTCATCTTTCTTAGCTGCACCTAAAATCAAGACTGGTGATCAAAACCTTGTGGTTGATGTTGGGAAACCTTTAACTATGACTGTCCCATATGATGCCTACCCAAGAGCAGAAGCTGAATGGTGGAAAGCAGGGGAAAGTCTGCCCACAACAACTGTTGATACAACAACTGACTGCACTACCTTCAAAATCTATGAAGCAAAGAAATCAGATAAGGGAAGGTATAAGGTTGTGCTTCGAAACAAACATGGCCAGGCAGAAGCATTCATCAATGTAGAGGTCATTGGTAAGTACTCATATTATTAAAACCTTTCTTATCATTATTTCACAGAGTAAAAAGCCTTTATTGAGGGTGAAGCCCTTTGCTTCCCCTCATGGGAAAGCTGTAGATCATATTGAGGTCCCCCCTCAGACTCCTCTTCTCTAGCCACAGGGGAAAAAAATAGATGCAGTGATCTGAAGAATTGTCATCTCATCATTGTATATCTTTAATAGATGTTCCAGGTCCAGTTAGAAACTTGGAAGTCACTGAAACTTACGATGGTGAAGTTGGTCTCGCATGGCAGGAACCAGAAAGTGATGGTGGAAGTAAAATCATAGGCTACGTCGTTGAAAGACGTGATATCAAGCGTAAGACCTGGATTGTGGCCACAGATCGTGCTGAAAATTGTGAATACACTGTGACTGGACTTCAGAAAGGAGGAGTTGAGTACCTCTTCCGTGTTAGTGCACGCAACAGAGTGGGCACTGGTGAGCCAGTGGAAACAGACACACCTGTGGAAGCTAAGAGCAAATTTGGTGAGCAGAAGTTACAAAATACTCAATGTATGATGGTTGTGTAAAAAAAGCGGTACAAATTCTAACAATAGGAAAAAACCTACATGCCTTCTTTTTCCTTTTTCCTCTTAAAATAAAATGCAGATGTTCCTGGTCCTCCTCAAAATGTAGAAGTTACTGATGTGAACAGGTTTGGAGCCACACTTAGCTGGGAGCCACCTGAGGATGATGGAGGATCCCCGATCACTGGCTACGTTATTGAACTGCGTAACAGAGCTACCATCAGATGGGAGCCAGCTATGACCACAGGAGCTGATGAACTGTCAGCTGTCCTGACTGATGTCGTGGAAAATGAGGAATATTTCTTCAGAGTAAGAGCTCAAAACATGGTTGGAGTTGGCAAACCAAGTCCTGCTACACGTGCAGTAAAAATCATGGACCCAATTGGTGAGTATGCAAAGTATGTATAATTATGATTGCATTGTGAGACAGGAGCATTTTGGATGCCATGTGTGCAGGAAAGTTCAATTGATGAATGTGCGTGCTGCAAATACTGTGTACAGTTATATTTTCCCTACTCTTGTCCTTCAAAAGTAGCAGGAGCACCTTGCTACCACTTGGTTTAGTAAGAACTGCAGATACTTTTTCTCTAAAGTTAGGATGCAACCTCAATTTAAAAAAATCAGTTTAGAAAAAGCTATGCAAAGGCTTTAAAAACCATACTGTAAGATAGAAACAGTTCATTTGCAGAACCATGCTGCTTTATCAGTTGTATAAATCTATTTGTCTCAATATTTTTTTCAGAGAGACCAAGTCCTCCCATTAACCTTGAGCATTCAGATCAAACCAAGTCATCAGTTCAGCTCACATGGGAACCCCCTCTTGAAGATGGAGGAAGTCCAATCTTAGGCTATATTATTGAAAGGCGAGAGGAAGGAACAGACAAGTGGATTCGCTGTAACCCAAAACTAGTACCTGCTCTTACTTTTAAGGTACAATGTTCTCTTCATCAAGAGGTAAAATGTGTAGATCGTGATTAATATGAGGTAGTAAACGATTGTTTGTGCATTTTAGGTAACTGGATTGAAACAAGGATCTAGTTATTACTACAGAGTCTCAGCAGAAAATGCAGCTGGTGTGTCTGACCCAGCAGAGGCTATTGGGCCATTAACTGCAGATGATACTTTTGGTAAGCCACATGCCATTTTTTAAAAACAATTAATCAGATAAGGCACACAATTAAAGTGCATCTTGTGGGTAATATATATATTTTTCACCAGATAACTGGCACACCTTAGACATTTGAGATCATGAGTTATTTCTCTTCCATTATGAATTCTGCAGATAACTTTGTATTATGAGACAGAGGCCTGTTAGGTTGCCTAAGGAGCAAGGCATGACCTTTTGTCTCCTGACCTAAGTCAGGAAAGTGAGAGGTAACAGAGGGAAAGGCAGGCAGAGAAGATCTCTAAAAAAAAATTAAAGAATGTGAAGTTTTTACATTAAAGGTAAATTAGATGCCATATTTGGTAATACTAATCTCCCTTACCATGTCACATATTTTTGAAAAAACCCAAAACATTTAGCCAGGAGAGGTAGGGAATCACAAGGCAAAGACAGGTCTAGACAGGCTGAGATACAGCAAGCTAGACCTGCAGGCTGGCATACAGTCAGAATCAGCCTCTCAACACAATTATCATTAGCTGTGTTCATAACATCTCAAAATAATTTATTGAATCCTCTTTCCATTTTTTCCAGTTGAACCTACAATGGACCTAAGTGCATTTAAGGATGGGCTGGAAGTTATTGTACCAGAGCCAATCAAGATCCGTGTTCCCATCACTGGGTACCCTGTGCCAACTGCCACGTGGTCGTTTGGTGACCAAGTCTTAGAAGAGGATGATCGTGTAAAAATGAAGACCACTGCCTCCTTTGCAGAGCTTGTAATTACTCCGAGTGAGCGCCCAGACAAGGGAATTTATTACTTAACATTAGAAAACCCTGTGTCATCTGTTTCAGGAGAAATTAATGTTAATGTCATTGGTAAGTGAACATGTATATATATTAGCAATAACATCCCATATTTGTCATGCTAAAATCTAATCAAGTTAATAATGTGTAATCTCACAACATCCAACCAAACATTAAAATATAACTAAAAATTAGAAATCCCTCCTCAAAAAATCTCATTTCTAGTTTTGAATATGTAACTTTGCTGTTTAAAGAGGAATGACTTAACAAGACTAAGCCTTCTGGTAGATACATTGCATAGAGATCATCTATCAAGCCCCAATTACAAAATGACACAATTTCTGTGACTTCTAGCTTGTCCAAGTGCACCGAGAGAACTCAATGTTTTAGAAGTACTCAGGAGTACAGTGCAGCTTGCATGGGAACCTCCGGAAGATGATGGTGGAAGTCCAGTTACTGGCTATATAATTGAAAAACGTGAAGTAAGCCGGAAAACGTGGAGCAAAGTAAGTTCATCCTTCCTCATTTAAATTTCTATTGCTATATTATTTTCACATATGCTACTGAGTTTTTTGTCTTATTTTTGTAATCACTCTTTGGAAACAGGTTCCAATGTGTTTTTAAAATTTTTCTTCTCTTTAGGTTATGGATCATATTGTTGACCAAGAGTTCACTGTACCTGACCTCGTCCAAGGGAAAGAATATTTATTTAGAGTTTTTGCATGCAATAAATGTGGCCCTGGAGAACCTGCATATATTGATGAACCTGTAAATATGTCAATACCAGCAAGTGAGCATATTTTAAATTTTGCTGATTTTCTTCAAAATAAGGTATTAAAATAATATATCTTCCTTAGAGTGGTTTCTAAGACCCCATATGTTTTTAATTTTTAATAGCGGTGCCTGACCCACCAGAAAATGTTAAATGGAGAAATCCAACATCTAAAGGAATCTTCCTAACATGGGAGCCTCCCAAATATGATGGTGGTGCACGCATTAAGGGTTATCTGGTAGAAAAATCCCAACGTGGCACAGACAAGTGGGAGATATGTGGGGAACCTGTTATTGAAACAAAGTAAGTAAATCAACACACTAGATATATCCTCTTAACTAATTGTGCCATCCTCACCACTCTAAATATTTGATTTTTTTTTTCTTTGTTTTGACAGAATGGAGGTAACAAAGCTCCAGGAAGGAGAGTGGTATGCTTATCGGGTTAAGGCTTTGAACAGAATGGGAGCGAGCAGGCCAAGTAAGCCAACTGATGATATTCAGGCCATTGATGCAAAAGGTAACCACTTCACTTGCTAAATTGCCATAGCTGCTTTATTTTTACCAGCCTTTGAAATACTGTTTCTCTAACAACATTTTCATTCTCTCCTAAATCAGAGGCTCCAGAAATTTTCTTAGATGTGAAGCTTCTTGCTGGACTTACTGTGAAAGCTGGAACTAAAATTGAGCTGCCAGCTAAAGTAACTGGAAAGCCTGAGCCCCGGATTACTTGGACCAAGGCTGACAAAATTTTGAGACCTGACAACAGAATCACCATTGAAACCCAGCCTAATCATTCTACAGTCACTATTACAGACAGCAAGAGGAGTGACAGTGGAACCTATATTATAGAAGCTGTAAATTCCAGTGGACGTGCTACTGCTGTTGTTGAAGTTAATGTTCTTGGTATGCATGAACTTTATGTTATTTATATAAATCATTAGTAATGTACCAAGGTATGCAAGCGGAAAATTAACATTCACATCTTGTCCTCTACAGATAAACCTGGTCCACCAGCTGCATTTGATGTAACAGAAATCACAAACGAATCCTGCCTTCTAACCTGGAATCCTCCACGAGATGATGGGGGTTCTAAAATTACCAACTACGTCCTTGAGAAAAGACCTACAGACAGTGAAATATGGGACAAGTTGTCATCAACTATTAAAGATACAAAATTCAGAGCTACCAATTTAACTCCTCATAAAGAATATGTGTTTCGAGTCAGTGCTGAAAACATGTATGGTGTTGGGGAGCCAGCACAGTGTAGCCCCATCATTGCCAAATATTCATTTGGTTAGTTAATTAAATTAATGTGAATTATTACAGTATTTTAACAGGAAGGGAGAAAAAACCCTGTCTGATCATTTTGGTTTTTGTTTGTTTGTTTTTTAATGAATTTATACAGATCCACCAGGCCCTCCAACAGGTCTGAAGCCCACAGAGGTTACTAAAGATTCAGTCACTTTAACATGGAATGAACCAGATGAAGATGGTGGCAGCCCCATAACTGGCTACTGGGTTGAAAGATATGATCCTGAGCAGGATAAATGGATAAAATGCAACAAAATGCCAGTGAAAGATACAACATTCAAGTAAGACTATAGTCAGTTTAGGGCGAAATAGATCACAGAGACAAAAAAATGTAACAGTAGCTTTTAAAATAAGTTTTACATTGTTCTTATTTTTTCCTAGTTTCCGTAAGTTTTGATCCAACTATCCCTGGTGGCTTTCTTTTTGAATTAGTTTTAACGAGGTGTATCTTTACAGAACAATTATTCATCTTGTTTTTCTTTTACATGTTATGCTTAATAATTCCTGTGCTTATTCATAAGATATTCTAAAATGGCAGATATGGTCATCTCAAGTATCAATTTACCAAAATCCTTAGGTTTTTTTCTCCTGATACTCTTACTAACTAAAAACCATGGAACATGCAAAAATCCAAGATGATTCTCAAAACATTAATTTCTGTTGTGGCGCACCATTTTAGTGCTGACAATGTGTTGACATCACTAGCAGTAATTTGGGTATTTTCAGATTTTTCAAGTTATCTGTGGTATGAAGAGTGGAGAGAATAATGTTTTAGAAATTAATTAATGTCTGGGTTTGGTTTAATCAAACTGAATTTTTATTTCCAGAGTTAAAGGTCTTACAAATAAGAAGAAATATAAGTTCCGTGTCTTGGCAGAGAATCTTGCAGGACCTGGAAAACCAAGCAGGGAAACGGAGCCAATCTTAGTGAAAGATCCAATCGGTACAATAAACACATCTTTTAATTGATTAATTTAGCAACAACAACAACAACAAAAAAATGTTTTCGATGATATTAATTAATACTGGACTCTTGTCTAGATCCACCATGGCCTCCTGGAAAGCCAACTGTGAAAGACATTGGCAAGACATTCCTTACCCTGAACTGGACAAAGCCAGAACATGATGGAGGGGCAAAAATTGAATCTTACGTCATTGAGCTGTTAAAGACTGGAACAGATGAATGGGTGAGAGTGGCTGAAGGAGTTCCAACAACTGAACACTTCCTCAAGGATCTTATGGAGAAACAAGAATATTCATTCCGTGTAAGAGCCGTAAACAGGGCTGGCGAGAGTGAGCCCAGTGAACCCAGTGACCCTGTGCTGTGCAAGGAGAGGCTCTGTGAGTACTGTTTCAGAATGTGCTGCTGCTGCAAATACACTGTCTCTGACTTTTAAAAAGCCCCATGTCTGCCTGTCTTTGTTGGTATTAAATGAACTCTTGGAAGACTTATGAAATACTAAAATCTGCCCTGCTTCAGTTCAGGAAATAGAAAGTTTTAATAGTTTTGATGTACTCCCTGTCTTCCAAGATCTTTTGTGGGAATTGCAACATCCTAGTTTACTTTTTCTTTTCCTATTTTGCAGATCCTCCTTCACCACCCCGATGGCTTGAAGTTATTAATATTACTAAAAACACAGCAGATCTTAAATGGACAGTACCAGAAAAAGATGGGGGTTCCCCAATTACCAACTACATTGTTGAGAAAAGAGATGTAAGGCGGAAAGGTTGGCAGACAGTGGACACAACAGTGAAAGATACCAAGTACACAGTAAGCCCACTGACTGAGGGCTCACTGTATGTGTTCCGTGTGGCTGCTGAAAATGCCATTGGACAGAGTGACTACTGTGAAATTGAAGACTCAGTGCTTGCTAAAGATACTTTCAGTAAGTTTTCATTCGCTTACTGAGTGATCAGTAGCTCACATGTCATGAATTCATAGTTCTCTAATATGTGTCTTTTTTTTTTCTACCATAGCAACCCCTGGGCCTCCATATGCCCTTACAATAGTTGAAGTGAAAAAAGGCCATGTTGATTTGAAATGGGAACCACCTAAGAATGATGGTGGCAGACCAATTCAAAGGTAAGGTCATTTTAAGTTTGTGTAGCTCCTGTAGATAAACATCTTTTAACAAATGAAGATGGTTCTCTCAAAATACTTAAATTTTAAATTGAAACATTTTGTGTGAAAAAGATGTGGATGGATGTAAGAGAAGCCATGTGGTCAAAGCCATGAAGGGCTTGATTCTAAAATGTAGAAATGATACAAATAAAATACCTAATGTGCATGAACAGTGAATGTATGTCAACATCCTCAAAACAGCATATAATAATAAGGAACTGTGTAAAAAAAATTAAACAATGTGACTATAGTCTCCAGTTCCTGCAGAATAATAGCCACTTAAAATCATCTAGCAAGTAATGTGCTTACATTTTCCTTTTGCCTTTGTTTGTCGTTCAAACTGTATACATTCAGCTAAAACAAAGACATCGCTTTTCTGTTCATTTTTTTCTTTGTAACACTTTTCAAACAGACTTATTTACTCATTCCCAATCACAGAAAGCACATCTTAAACCAGCAGGCAACTTCAGAGATCTGCCTGAAGAAACAGAAGTCACTCAATTTGCATTACTTTGCCACAGCTTGTCCTAAGCAGAATTTTGACAGCTGAGTAATAGTGCCTTCAAATATTCTCGATGGACTGACCACTGAGATCCAAACTAGCAACGATACAAGTATACCTTGGAGGTTCTTTTGCCTCTGCAGCTCTCTACAACCTGAGAACACAGTTCAGTTGAGTTCTAAAGCACAGAACAAAGTTGAAGAATTGACTTTCAGACCTGAGTCTGTCCGTGATGTTAGGGGCTGAGACCTACTAGGACTAAGTGCCTAAAGTGTGAAGAAAAGTTCATTGAATCTATTATCCACAATTCTCTTTACTTTTCCACTGTCTAAATTATTCTAATCTCTTTTCATCTATTTTCTTGAAGAAGTCTGAAGTGTTCCTATTCCAAGTGCCTCATAGTATTTTTTTCCAATCTTTTCAGATATGTTATTGAAAAGAAGGAGAAGCTAGCTACTCGCTGGGTAAAAGCTGGGAAGACAGCTGGTCCAGACTGCAATTTCAGAGTGACAGATGTCATTGAAGGTACAGATGTACAGTTCCAGGTTCGTGCAGAAAATGAAGCTGGATGTGGTCATCCTAGTGAACCAACTGACCTCGTTCATATTGAAGATCCAACAAGTAAGTAGAATAATAAAGTGTATGTATTTTGGAAGCAGTGTACTGTTCTGGAAGGAAAATCACACAATACTTTTCCATTTCTGCAGGCCCTCCTTCACCTCCTCAGGATTTGCATGTCACAGATGCAGGCCGAAAGCACATTTGCATTGCATGGAAACCTCCTGAGAAGAATGGTGGAAGTCCTATTATTGGATACAATGTTGAGATGTGTGAAGCAGGAACAGAAAAATGGATGCGAATCAATTCTCGTCCAATTAAAGATCTAAAATGTAAAGTGGACGAGGGTGTTGTTCCAGACAAAGAATATGTGCTGAGGGTCAGAGCTGTCAATGCTGTTGGAGCTAGTGAGCCATCAGACATCTCAGAAAAAGTTGTTGCCAAGGACCCAGACTGTAAGAACAGATTCCTTTTTCTTTTTTTTTTTTTTCAGATCAGCATAACTGAAAAAAAGAATGTATTTGGCAACTTTCTGATAACATTATACTTACTTTTACAGGTAATCCAACCATTGATCTGCAAACTCGTGATATTGTTGTTGTTAAAGGACAGAAACTAAGTATCCCTGTACCCTTCAGAGCTGTTCCATCCCCAACTGTAACATGGCACAAAGATGGCAAGGAGTTGAAAGCTGGTGACAGAACAACAATGAAGAGTGACTACACCTCTGCATTGCTTGAAGTGATAGATAGTGTTCATGCTGATGCTGGTGTTTATACTATCACACTGGAGAACAAGCTGGCATCAACAACTGGTTCAGTCAATGTCAAAGTCATAGGTAACTACATTCTTCCGTTCTGAGAAATATGCTTATCTTCACTTGGGCCCTGCAGCTGACAGAAGGACTAGAAAGATATGTTTTCTGCCAGGCAGGCAAATCACTTCCACTCAGACACATGTAAATTGCCATACAGGCGTTGATGTCATGCAGTCCCATGAAAAAACACTTTACCTCAAGTTGCTCTGACTATTCAGTGACTGCTCAAAGCCCAATTCTTTCGATAAATTAGCATATAAATATAAAAATTATTTAAGAATTCTGACTATTTTTCACCTTTGGGAACAGAAATTCATATAGATGCTGTGTAGTCCACATTTGTGGTCTTTGCTTTCTGCAAAGCAAAGAAATGAGATATAATTTTATATTTATGAGAATACACTTTCACATCTATTTAATTAACTAATTTTTTCATTCTTATTTAAAACAGGTCCACCTGGACAGTGTAAAGACATTAAGGCAAGCGAAGTAACTAAGAATTCTTGCAAAGTATCCTGGGAGCCTCCAGACTTTGATGGTGGTACTCCTATTTTGCATTATGTTCTGGAGCGCAGGGAAGCGGGTCGTAAAACATACATCCCAGTCATGTCTGGTGAAAATAAGCTTTCATGGCAAGTCAAAGATCTTATCCCAAACTGTGAATATTACTTCCGTGTTAAAGCTGTCAATAAGATTGGAGGGGGTGAATATCTTGAACTAAGAAACCCGATCATTGCAGAAGACCCAAAACGTAAGTTTGTCTTTCTATTAAATAATCTAAAAAATTGAATTTTAAATTAACTCTTCATACTCTCTTTTCTCATATGATCACTCTTTTGATCTGCTCTTTCACAGAGCCCCCAGATCCGCCTGTCGACCTTGAAGTCCATAATCCAACATCGAAATCAGTAACTCTTACATGGAAACCACCCCTGTTTGATGGGGGAAGCAAGATTATGGGCTATATAATAGAAAAGCTTGCTAAGGGCAAAGAGAGGTGGGAGAGATGCAATGACTATCTGGTGCCCTTACTAACTTACACAGTGAAAGGCCTTGAGGAAGGAAAGGAGTATCAGTTCCGTGTTCGTGCTGAGAATGCTGCTGGCATCAGTGAGCCTTCTCGGATTACTCCTTTTGTGAAAGCTGTGGATCCTATTGGTATGTTTTGCTCGTTAGATCATTTGTATTAATTGCCATACATCCTCATACATATTGAAGACTCTACACTGCATTTCTCATTCTTTGTTATTACAGAGGCTCCAAAAGTCTTCCTTGCTGCAAACCTACAGTCTGGCCTTGAGGTGAAGAGAGGTGATGAGATCATACTTGAGGCACATATTTCAGGGTCACCCTATCCATCTATTACTTGGCTGAGGAATGATGAAGTTGTCAGACCAGAGGATATCAAAAAGAGAGTAACAGCACCTAGAAAGAAGAAAGGTGAAGCTGAAGAAGAGAAACCTTTCCAGCTTTCACTGCCAGAACGTATGAGTGTTGACAACCACAAGGAAGGAGAGTCCATACTATCAGTTCGTGACTCCATTAGAGCTGACCATGGCACATTTACGATTAAAGTAGAAAATGATCATGGAGTTGCAAAAGCCTCATGTGAAGTCAATGTGTTGGGTATGTAAAGAATGTCCTCAAAAACCTAGTCGTTCAGAGTATTAGGTAAAAAGTGCACAAATTGAGTACTCATCATTTTTCTTGGTTTACTAACAGATACACCTGGGCCACCAGTCAACTTTGTATTTGAAGATTTGAGGAAAAATTCTGTGATTTGCAAGTGGGAGCCTCCCCTTGATGATGGTGGAAGTGAAATCCTAAACTATGTACTGGAAAAGAAAGACAATACAAAAGCTGAAATGGGCTGGGTCACTGTCAGTTCAACACTCAGGCATTGCAAATTCCATGTAACAAAACTGATTGAAGGAAAAGAATATCTATTCCGTGTATTTGCTGAAAATAGAGTTGGAGCAGGACCACCATGTGTTTCAAAACCAATGACAGCTAAAGATCCTTTCTGTAAGTGTTAATTTTGAAAAACACCCCTTTCAGAAAACAAAGTGTAGAACTATAACAGACTGTTAGAATACTCAGCTTTACCTATGTGGATGTTTCCCAGAAGAAATTTGAGCTATGTGAAAATTACTGCACATTTTATACCATTGAAATACAGGGAACTATCAAAAATACTCTAATTTCAATAATAAACATGCAAGAATGATGATCACTGCCATAAAACTTTACCCTTAAAATGCTTAACATCTGAATAGTGACATTCTCTGTGCTTCATAGACTGGTATTCTTACCAAAAAAGAGAACCATTGCAAATTTGCTTAGTGATCACCATTAGGAATCAAAGGTTCTAAGAGAGCAGAAAAGCTATGAATTAAAATTAGTAATTTCTTTTATCTTAGTTCTCTCTTAGCTTTGCGTAAGCTCTGAAGAGACAGCAATGATGACAAAACCACCTTTTTATTTTTCAGCTCCACCAGATGCACCTAATAAGCCTGATGTGGAAGATGTAACTAGCAACAGTATGCTGGTTAAATGGAATGAACCAAAAGATAATGGCAGCCCTATCATAGGATACTGGATTGAAAAACGTGAAATCAATAGTACTCATTGGGCTCGGGTCAACAGGAACCTTGTGAATGCTCTGGAAGTAAAAGTTGAAGGACTGTTGGAAGGTTTAACTTACATCTTTAGAGTCTGTGCTGAAAATGCAGCTGGCCCTGGTAAATTTAGTCCACCATCAGATCCAAAAACTGCACAGGACCCAATAAGTAAGTGGCTTAGCAGAAGCTAGTAGCAGACAGTTGACGAGATAGGATTCATAGCTTTTAACTTTGATTTACACTTATTTGTTTATTTATTTATTTATTTATAGTGCCACCTGGTCCACCGATTCCAAGGATTGCTGACACAAGTGCAACATCCATTGAGCTGGAATGGCAGCCTCCTGCATATAATGGTGGTGGAGAGATCACTGGTTACCATGTGTACAAGCAACTGATGGGAGTAAATGAGTGGTCACGCTGTACAGCAAAACCCATTAAGGTCCTGCAGTTTACTGTTGGAGAGGTCAGGGAAGGTGCAGACTATAAGCTCCGTGTTACTGCACTCAATGCGGCTGGCGAAGGGCCACCTGGGGAAACTGAACCCGCAACAGTTGCAGAACCTAAAGGTATTGCAGTTGTATTATTTTTAAGAAATGTCCAGGTGCTTAAAAGGTGGGTTTGAATCCCTGCCTTCAACTAATGAACTGTTTCTCTTTTTTCCACAGAGCCTCCCACTGTTGAGCTGGATGTTTCTGTGAAACCAGGCATTCAGGTCATGGCTGGACAGACTATTAAAATTCCTGCTACTGTGACAGGGCGTCCTGCTCCCACCATCACATGGGCTATAGAGGAGGGTGAATTAGACAAAGATCGAGTTGTCATTGAAAATGTTGGCACAAAATCTGAGTTAACCATTAAGAATGCATTGAGAAAAGACCATGGAAGATATGTAATTACTGCTACCAATAGCAGTGGTTCAAAATCGGCAGGAACCAGAGTAGAAGTATTTGGTAAGAAAAATATTTTCTCCAATTAAATAAGTTTTTCTTTTGGTCAGTATAAGCTTTACCTTACTTGTTTGATTTTGTTTTTCAGATGTTCCTGGACCAGTCCTTGACCTAAAGCCAGTGGTCACAAACAGAAAGATGTGTTTGCTTAACTGGTCTGATCCTGAAGATGATGGCGGCAGTGAAATCATAGGCTTCATTGTTGAACGGAAGGATGCCAAAATGCATACATGGAGACTAGCTGTAGACACAGATAGATCTAAATGTGATATTACAGGTCTAATTGAAGGGCAGGAATATAAATTCCGTGTTAGTGCCAAGAACAAATTTGGTACTGGTCCAGCTGTGGAAATAGGACCCATTCTTGCAGTTGATCCATTAGGTAAGATGGTTCATTTTACAGGGTTTTTAAAAATAAAAAAAAATTAGTGTCAAATTAATTAGACAATATTTTTGTCTTTCCCTCTATACAGAAAATGTGTTTATTTTTCAACTACATGGATAGGCATCTGTCTTAGTTTCATTACTTCAGTCAGGTTTCTGAATCAGTTCTCTGAAGCTAGTGTGGTTCAGGCAAAATACTGGTGCCTACTGAGACACTACTTACTACCTTTATCTCCACATACATGAGAAACTTTGTATGAGCCATAATCATACTCAGATTCTTTGCATGTAAAAACTATGATTTTAAAAGGCCAGAGCTACTGCATTCTTATGATTTAAAATTCTCTGATGTTTTAATTTTTTCTTACTGTAATTTATCTGTGTTAATAGGTCCTCCAACAGCACCTGAGAGGTTCATGTACACAGAGAGGACGAAGTCATCCATTACACTTGATTGGAAGCCTCCACGCAGTGATGGTGGTAGTCCCATCCTAGGATATATTGTTGAGAAGAGGAGACATGATTCAAAAGATTTTGAAAGAGTTAATGCAAGGCTCTGTCCAAAAACGTCTCTTCTCGTTGAAAAACTCGATGAACTTCATATGTATGAATTTCGTGTGAAAGCCGTCAATGAGATTGGAGAAAGTGAGCCATCACTGCCCCTCAATGTGGTTATACAAGATGATGAAGGTATATAAACTTTAAAGGAATCCATATAAATATCTTTAGAACACTTCAAGGCACTTTGTCTGTTTCATCTCCATCTTCACTCTGTCACTTTCCATCTTTTCAGTGCCTCCAACTGTTACATTGCGTTTGGCTGTGAGAGGAGACACTATCAAAGTCAAGGCAGGAGAACCAGTTAACATTCCTGCTGATGTAACGGGCTTGCCAATGCCAAAGATTGAATGGGACAAGAATGAAGTTTTAATCGACCAAACATCCGATGCGCTTAAGATAACCAAGGAAGAAGTATCCAGAACTGAGGCAAAAACCGAGCTCATCCTTCCTGCAGCAGTGAGGGATGATAAGGGCACTTACACTGTGAGAGCTTCCAATCGTCTTGGCACCGCATTTCGCAATGTGCACGTTGAAGTGTATGGTAAGGATGCAACATTTTAATAAAATGACAGCTAATAAAATGCCTTTGCCTTCTTCTTAATGTAGTTCCATGCTCTATTGCTTTCATACAGATCGTCCCTCTCCACCAAGAAATCTTGCTGTTTCTGATATTAAAGCAGAATCATGCTATTTAACATGGGATGCACCTCTTGATAATGGTGGTAGTGAAATTACCCATTACGTTATTGAAAAACGTGATGCTAGTAAGAAGAAATCTGAGTGGGAAGAAGTCTCCAAAGGCGCTGTTGAGAGAAGATTTGGGGTAATTTATAAAATATCTTTATTGCATACTTTAGTATGCATAAAAATTAACAGTTAATAAAATTACATATTTAATGGAAACTGCTACTTACATAGGTACCTGTGCTCCATTTAGACTACAGAATTACTGGATGAATGTTTCCCATCAATGTATCTGTGTTATCCCTCATGTAACAAAACAAAAGAAATTGTTCACTTTTGCTACTTAACCTCAGCTGAGCTAGAGAGAAGACACCTTCCTTTCCATTTCCAGAATTATTTATTTTTTTTACCAACTGCAAGAACAAACATAATGACATTTTTGTTTGTCTTCGGTCCTATGCACATGAAGTAAGAGTACTTTAGGACATCACATAGAGCTGTGTAGTACATAAATATAGGTATGTCAGTCAGATTGCAAGATAGAATTTAAAGTGAAAACTTCTGCTTGACTCCAAATAAGTTGATTCTGAAAGTAGCCAAGTATTGACTTAAATCCTCTTTTTCAGGTATGGAATCTTGCAACAAATGAAAAATACCAATTTAGAGTCCGGGCTGTAAACAAATACGGAATAAGTGATGAATGCCTCTCAGAAAAAGTTGTTATTAAGGATCCCTATGGTCTTCCTGGACCTCCTGGAAAGCCAAAAATTTTGGATCGCACCAGATCATCTATGCTGGTGACTTGGGAGCCTCCTTTGGACAATGGTGGCAGCCCAATAACTGGCTATTGGTTGGAGAAGAGAGAGGTGGGAGGTGTCTACTGGACACGTGTCAACAGGGCTCCAGTAACAAAACCATCAGTGAAAGGTCTAGAGCACAATGTGCTTCGTTTGGCTGAAGGTGTTGAATACCAGTTTAGAGTTATGGCTGAAAATCTTGCTGGAATTGGCCCTCCCAGTGAACCATCAGATCCAGCTTTGGCAGCAGATCCTATATGTAAGTATATCATTTATATGACTATGCCAGGGTACTGTGTCACAGCAGAACAAAAAATGTGTTACTGTTACTTTTTAAATTAATTAATAAAAATGATTTAAAATGAAGTATTAATTTATTTACATTAATCAAAGGCTTTGTTTGCATTAAGCCTAAGAGAATATATTGACACAAATTTTCTGATTTTTAAAATTTAAAAAATAATTAGCTTTAATTTTAATTTTTTACCTCTTTTATGTACCTAATACTGTGATTACACCAACGTAGGCATTGCCAAATAAACTTCAGTTCAGAATCATATTTTTATATTATTGTTTTACTTTACTGTTAAACAGTTCAATCTTTATGTACCTTAAGTATCCCTTGCTAACATAGGGAATGAATGTGATTAGTATGCACATTCTAGGATTTACACTCTATATGCTGGTAAAGAAATTAAAGTACTTGAGTTCTTCTAGAAAGTTATCTAGAAAAATATAGGAAGACACTAATATTCAGGTAATTTTTACTTGCTCTTGTTTTACCAGTTGTGCCTGGTCCGCCATCATGCCCAGAGATCAAAGACAAAACCAAATCATCTGTAGCACTTGCATGGAAGCCTCCTCAAAAGGATGGTGGAAGTCCTATTAAAGGCTATATTGTTGAAATGCAAGATGAAGGTAGTACTGATTGGAAGAAGGTGAATGAAGGAGACAAACTCTTTCCTACTTGTGAATGTGTTATTCCCAACTTGAAAGAGCTCAGAAAATACCGATTTAGGGTGAAAGCTGTTAATGCTGCTGGAGAATCAGAACCAAGTCCTGCAACATCAGAGATACCTGTCCAAGATATTCTAGGTGAGAGTTCTTAGAACTGATTTAGGTGTTTGTATCTAAATGCCACTTACTGCTATGAATGTTCAAAAGGGATGCCAAGCAAGCCAAAGTCAAAACAGAATAAACAATTATTCAAGAATATAGCAAAAGACTGACAACATTTTTGAATGTGTAATTATTACGTCCATTGCCAGGGAATGCTCCATTAGGAAACTGATGAGCACCTGCAGACATACTAATGAAATACTGTTTATTTTATGAAAAATTTACAGCAACGAGTTTCTCTATTTGTATGCTTCCCAGTTTCCTTTTTGTACGTCCAACCTCTCTCACATGAACATGCATTCCACATGTTCCTGGGGGATTTCAGCTCAGTGATGATGGAATTTTACTTTCAGTAGCTCTTAAAATTTATATGTTTAAATATTTTTGCAGAAGAACCAGAAATCTTCCTTGATCTTGGAGCACAGGATTTGCTCTCTTGTCGTGCTGGCACAACAATTAAAATCCCAGCTGTTATCAAGGGTCGTCCAGTTCCAAAAACATTTTGGGAGTATGAAGGAAAAGCAAAAACTGCAGCGAAGGTTAGTAAAAGTAATAGGTTTCTTTTCCTACACCTGTTTCTAGACATTTAAACCTATTGCCTTTTAAATTTATATTATTTCCATTTGTTTATAGGAGGGAGGGCATAATGTACCTGAAGAAGCTAAGGTAAAGCAAGAAATTTTTTTAACCGCAGTATTGTTGCATTTTTGAAACATAAATATTCAAGGTTGATCTATAACTTGTCTTTATTATTATAAAATGCAGGTGGAAGCAACTGATACACGTTCAGAGATTATCATCCCTGAGTGCAACAGAAGTCATTCTGGACGATACAGTATTACAGCAAAGAATAAAGCAGGACAAAAGACAGTGCATGTCAGAGTCAATGTGCTTGGTATGGCTTGCATATATTGAAGTATCCAAATATTAGGGTTTAGTCTTATTTTTCTACATACTTATGTAAAATTGTGTCTGTTGTGCTTTTATCTTAACAGATGTCCCTGGTCCACCAAAAGACCTAAAAGTAAGTGATGTCACAAGAGGCAGCTGTAAACTTTCATGGAAGATGCCAGATGATGATGGTGGAGATAGAATCAGAGGCTATGTTATAGAGAAGAGAAATATTGATGGGAAGGCCTGGACTAAAGTCAATCCAAACTGTGGCAGTACTTCCTTTGTGGTACCTGATCTCATAACTGGCCAAGAGTATTTCTTCCGGGTACGTGCAGAAAACCGTTTTGGAGTTGGCCCTCCTGCAGAAACCATTCAGCGGACCACAGCCAGGGATCCAATCCGTAAGTAAAATTAAAGTCAAACAAATCCTTTAAAACCACATGGTACTGTATAGTGGATTTATTCACTCTTCTGTTTTGGTTGTGAAGATCCTCCTGATCCGCCTATTAAACTGAGGATTGGCCTTGTAACCAAGAACACTGTGAGCCTGACGTGGAAACCACCAAAGAATGATGGTGGAGCTCCTGTTACACATTATAATGTTGAATGTCTCCGCTGGGATCGTACTGGAGAAGTGAAAGAGTCTTGGAAGCAATGCAACAGACGTGATGTGGAAGAAACAAAGTTTACTGTTGAGGATCTTGTAGAAGGTGGAGAATATGAATTCAGAGTCAAAGCTGTAAATATAGCAGGTCCTAGCAGACCTTCAGCCACTGTTGGCCCACTTGTTGTCAAAGACCAGACATGTAAGTAGCGATACTAGTAAATACAAATTCCATTTTAAAATTATGAAGTATTTTTGTATGCTATTTTTTTTCAACATTTTGTTGTAGGTCCACCCTCTATTGAGCTCAAAGAATTTATGGAAGTTGAAGAAGGAACAGATGTTAAAATTGTGGCCAAGATAAAGGGTGTACCCTTCCCCACATTAACATGGCTAAAAGCTTCTCCAAAGAAACCAGATGACAAATCACCAGTGGTGTATGATCAACATGTCAACAAGATCGTTGATGAAGATACTTGCACTTTATTGATCCAACAGTCTCGCAGAAATGATACAGGCTTATATACTATAACAGCTGTAAATAACCTGGGAACTGCTTCGAAGGAGATGCGGCTGAACGTTCTGGGTACATATCAAGAACACTTACAATTACATTAATTGATAGCATTTGTTTGATGATTAATTATTCTTTCTTAAAATGTATCTTTTAGGTCGTCCTGGGCCTCCAGTAGGACCTATTAAATTCGAATCCATTTTGGCTGATAAAATGACAATATCATGGCTTCCTCCATTAGATGATGGTGGTTCTAAGATTACAAACTATGTTATAGAGAAAAGAGAAGCAAATAGGAAGACATGGGTTCCTGTTACTAATGAGCCTAAGGAATGCATATTCACTGTTCCCAAGCTGATGGAAGGCCATGAATATGTGTTCCGCATTATGGCACAAAACAAATACGGAATTGGAGAACCTTTGGATAGTGAGCCAGAAACAGCACGAAACCTTTTCAGTAAGTAGAAATAAGCTTTCAAGTTATGTCAGTTGTTTCCATATGCTGGTATGCGTACAGCATCTGTTAAATACCACTACTATTTTCTCTGTTCACTAAGTTTTCTAGAATAGCTTGAAGAGTTTTAGCAGTAGTACCTGGTTCTTAAAAGCATGTGTAGCGCTTAAAATATTTTTCTCCCTCTTTGCGTTATATTAAATTACAATCTCAATATTTTTAAGGCTTAAATACACAAATAAGTGTTTATTTGATAAGATTCAAGCTCTTCTCCTGTATTTGAGATATTAATAACATCTTGGACCAGAAAGAATCAATTTCCTACCTTCCATTTTGAAAGATAAATTAGACAGAATAGCTCAGACATAGGAGGAATGTTAGGCTAGAGAAAATGGTTCTTAAAACAGCAAGTGTTAGGCTGAGCACTAAAATAAGGTAGTGATCCAGAAAGGCTAGAAAAAAAATTTTGACAATTTTTATTTGGAGGAAAGATATTTCATTTTCTGCAGAGTTATATGTACCTGAATAGGGGTGAGAAGCTGAATGAGGAAAGAAATCTTGTGCAAATGGCTAACTACCTAGTGCAGTGGTGACCATGTGAGTGCATAGCTCTTTTGCACTCTAGCTATTTCCACGTAGCTTAGCATATTTTTTTACAAGCTATGTGTGACTTTTTTTTCCCTCAGCTGTCCCTGGACCTCCTGACAAGCCAACAGTTAGCAGTATAACACGTGACTCAATGACAGTAAACTGGGAAGAACCAGAACATGATGGTGGCTCTCCTATTACTGGTTACTGGTTGGAGCGCAAAGAGACCACTGGAAAGAGATGGACCAGGGTTAACCGAGATCCTATCAAGCCTATGACACTGGGGGTTTCATACAAAGTTACAGGACTTATTGAAGGCTCTGAATATCAGTTCCGTGTTTCAGCTATCAATGCGGCTGGTGTTGGCCCACCAAGCATGCCATCTGATCCAGCAATTGCTAGAGATCCTATTGGTAAATATTTTAAATTATTTTTTATAAATTTGAAAATATTCAATAGGAACATATGATATATTTTTATGCTGTATGATTATATTTTTCAGCCCCACCTGGCCCTCCTATACCAAAAGTTACTGATTGGACAAAGTCTTCTGTAGACTTGGAGTGGACTCCACCAGTAAAGGATGGTGGTTCTAGAGTCACTGGCTACATTGTTGAGTTTAAAGAGGAAGGAAAGGAAGAATGGGAACGGGTAGGTGGAAAACCATTACAGAATCAGCACTCTGTGTCTATCAATACGAATTGCTCCAGAAAAAAAATAATTCTTTACAAATTTTTGCTATTCAAGTTATTTTCTAAGAGTTTGCACCGTAATTATCATCACATGTTTAAAATACAAGACCAAGCTTGCCCTTCCTCAATATGAAATTACCTTTGCAATTACTAGATACAGAATTTTACAATTTTTATTTAAAGATGTGGGAAAATATGTAGGTAATATGTGATAAAAAAGCACAGAAGACCAAGTTAGAACTATCAGAAAAATAACCCTCACCAGTATCACACAATGCCAAAGTGTTTACAACTACTATGTTTCTGCATTTTCCTCATTTTTTTTAATTGTGCATTACTGAAAATTTAACTGATGCGCACCTTGTCTGTTTTTTAATATCTCCATAAATATATGGGTTCATTTTAAGTAAAAACTACATTTCCTGTACTGTTTCCAGGTAGAGAGACTTTATATTGGATTTTGAAACAAAAGTAAATTAATGCCTTTTTTTTGTTGCTCTCACTGTTATGAGTTTATGTGTCCAAAAATACATGTAATTCTTCTGAGACTAGACTATTGTAATTGCTAAATAGCTAAATTCTAACAACCTTCTATGTTAGAATATGTTAGAAAAAAGACGAATCTTCAGAATAGCTTGTAGGTCCATGACATGTGTTTCTTTAAAAATTTCTGATGAACTCTGTGTGTGGGCTGGATCCATGTACACTTAACACTTTCGTGTGCTTGTAAATCTGTAATAATATCTCATGTCAGATTTGTTTCAAACTCTGCAAAGAAATTGATGACATATTGATGTTTGCTGATGATTACAATGATTTTTTTCCAGGTAAAAGATAAAGAAATTAGAGGAACCAAGTTCGTTGTGGCAGGATTAAAAGAAGGTTGTTTTTACAAATTCAGAGTTAGAGCAGTAAATGCTGCTGGCATTGGAGAGCCTGGAGAAGTTACAGACATTATTGAAATGAAGGACAGAATTGGTATTTATCATTTTGATTTACATTTTTAGTATCTCTAACTCAAAGTAAGAAAAATAAATCATTGACTTTTTTTTTTTCTCTTCCCTCAGTGGCTCCTGATATTAATTTGGATGCAAGTGTCAGGGACAGAATTGTTGTTCATGCTGGAGGAGTAATTCGGATCATAGCATATGTCTCAGGAAAACCACCTCCAACAGTGACTTGGAGCAGGGATGAGCAAGCTTTGCCAGAAGAAGCCAAAATTGAAGAAACAGCTATTAGTTCTTCTTTAGTTATCAGGAATTGCAAAAGGAGTCACCAGGGTTTATATACTCTTCTTGCTAAAAATGATGGTGGTGAGAGGAAGAAGACAATTATTGTTGATGTGCTAGGTAAATAGCAGCTTCAGTGCTTGTGGAAAAGTACAGTTTCATAAGATTCAGCATGTATGCTTCAATACTCCATTTTTCCTTTGCTTTCAGATGTGCCAGGCCCAGTTGGAATGCCACTCCTTACAGAGAATCTAACTAATGACTCTTGTAAATTGTCATGGTTTACTCCAGAAGATGATGGTGGTTCTCCTATTACCAACTATATAATTGAAAAACGTGAATCTGACCACAGAGCTTGGACTCCAGTGACCTACACAGTTACAAGACAGAATGCTACTATTCAGGGACTCATTCAAGGGAAAGCCTACTTTTTCCGAATTGCAGCTGAGAATATAATTGGCATGGGTCCTTTCACAGAAACAACAAAAGAGATTCTCATTCGAGAGCCAATAAGTAAGAATATTTTTGGTTTGGATAACTGTCATATGAGATTAATACACAGGAAGATTCTGAATATGCAGAAAAAATTAATCTACCTTGTTTTTACTTTATTCACAGCTGTTCCTGACCGTCCAGAAGACCTGGAAGTAAAAGCAGTTACCAAGAACTCTGTTACACTAACTTGGAACCCTCCAAAATATAATGGAGGCTCAGATATCACCATGTACGTTCTAGAGAGCCGTCTCATTGGAAAAGACAAATTCCACAAAGTTACAAAGGAGAAAATGCTTGATAGGAAATTCACTGTAGAAGGCTTGAAAGAGGGTGACACCTATGAGTATCGTGTGAGTGCTTGCAATATTGTGGGGCAAGGCAAGCCATCATTTTGCACTAAACCAATCACATGCAAGGATGAAATTGGTATGTTTCTTTTTCTTATTTCTTTTGAAAATAGTAATTACATTTACTGATTTCTTACTTTTTCCTATTAATATTGCTGACATTTGTGGGCATTGTGTATTTTAATATTGTCTTTCAGCTCCTCCCACACTTGACCTTGACTTTAGAGACAAGCTTATTGTCCGAGTTGGTGAAGCTTTCAGCTTGACTGGACGTTACTCAGGCAAACCTGCACCAAAGGTTACTTGGCTAAAGGATGATATTGTTTTGAAAGAAGATGATAGAATAAAGATTAAGACAACTCCCACAACTCTTTGTTTGGGGATACTAAAATCTGTCCGTGAAGACACAGGCAGATATTGTGTTACTGTAGAGAACAGCACAGGATCAAGAAAAGGATTTTGTCAAGTTAATGTCGTTGGTAGGTTTTACTGAACAACAATATTGTCTGTGATTTTTATTGGTGATTAGAATTAATTGATTTTTATAAAATTTAGGTATTGAAATGTGTTCTTTATTACAATAATTCGATTTACTGCACACTCAGTTATAGTAAAAAGCTATTTATTTATTTTGAGCACGTATTTAACTCTGAATTAGTTTATTCTGCATGAATAATTTAATGTCTCTACATGCATTTAGAGAATGTCAACACTGTAGAAAATGTTAATCACCAAATACATTATAAACTTTAAGTAATTAATTCTAGTATGTCAAACATGTATTACAGAGGAATAACCCTGAAGTCTTGATTCTTTATTATAACTGCAATGTCAAGTTTCTAATTTTATACTATATTTGCTGTATTGACACTGTTTAATCTATGTTGTTTTATGAAGTTCATAAGAAAGCATGGGTATGCTTTATTTTTTCTTAAACAGATCGCCCATCACCTCCAGTAGGCCCAGTTGTATTTGATGAAGTCTTTAAAGATCATATGGTTGTTTCCTGGAAACCTCCATTAGATGATGGAGGCAGTGAAATTACAAATTACATAATTGAGAAGAAGGATACACACAAAGATTTGTGGATGCCAGTTACATCTGCCACAGTAAAGACAACATGCAAAATTCCCAAGCTGCTTGAAGGAAGAGAATACCAAATTCGAATTTATGCTGAAAATCTTTATGGCATAAGTGATCCTCTCATCTCTGATGAGATGAAAGCCAAGGATCGTTTCCGTAAGTTTTTAGTTTCCAATTTTATTTGGATACTCCAATCTTTATTCTGTTTGTAATGCTCATACACTCTTTTTTTCTTCTCACCCCAGGTGTTCCTGATGCACCTGAGCAACCAATCGTTAAGGATGTAACCAAAGACTCTGCAGTAGTGGTTTGGAACAAACCATATGATGGAGGCAAGCCAATAACAAACTACATTGTAGAAAAGAAGGAAACAATGGCTACAAGATGGGTCAAAGCTACCAAAGATCCAATTTTCCCTGGTACAAAGTTCAAAGTACCTGATCTCCTTGAAGGCTGTCAGTATGAATTCCGTGTTTCAGCAGAAAATGAAATTGGTGTTGGTGATCCTAGTCCACCATCAAAGCCAATTTTCGCTAGAGATCCAATCGGTAAAGTATCACATTTCATTTCTCATTCAATTTTTAACGCATTCAGTTTCAGTTAAAAAATTATTCTAATAGTTTCTTTTTTTTTCTCCCATTTCTTTATTGTTTCACTTTTTTAACAGCAAAACCAAGTCCACCTGTTAATCCAGAAGCAGTTGATAAAACTAAAAATTCCGTTGATTTATCCTGGCAACCACCACGCCATGATGGAAATGGCAAGATAATTGGCTACCTTATAGAGTATCAGAAAGTTGGAGATGAAGAATGGAAACAGGCTAATCTTACAGCAGATTCTTGTCCTGAAACAAACTACAAAGTCACTGGTCTTACTGAGGGATTAACCTATAAATTCAGGGTCAAGGCAGTCAATGCAGCAGGCGAATCTGATCCAGCTCATGTTCCTGATCCAGTAGAAGTAAAGGACAGACTTGGTGAGTTTAATAAAATCAGATAAGTTAACCTAAGAACAGACTTCTTTTTCCTCATTTTGTAAAAACTTGTATTTTTGATTCCAGAACCTCCTGAGTTAATACTTGATGCTAATATGGCCCGAGAACAGCATGTAAAAGCTGGAGATACCCTGAGACTTAGTGCTGTTATTAAAGGTGTTCCATTCCCAAAAGTTACTTGGAAGAAAGAAGATCGTGAGGTCTCACCCAAAGCTGATATTGAAGTTACAGGAGTTGGCAGTAAGCTTGAAATCCGTAACACTGTCCATGAAGATGGTGGAATATACTCCCTGACAGTTGAAAATCCAGCTGGTTCAAAGACTGTTTCAGTAAAAGTTGTGGTCTTAGGTAATCTTTTTGTGTTCCTTCTATACAACATCTTTTTGCTCTATAATTGGAGATTAGGAAATAAAGGAATTTCTGGAAAATGTCTGTAAACCAAGTTATCAACCAAGTTATTTTTTTATTTTTATGCAAATACAAAAAAAAATAGAAAAAGGACTAAAAATTACATAAAATATAATATCTTGAAATTTACAAAGTTTTTTAAGAAATGCTTTGGTTACCAAATAAATAACTGATTGTATTTTTTGTCAATGTTAGATAAGCCTGGTCCACCCAGAAATCTGAACGTCAGTGATGTTAGAAGCGACTCTTGCTATCTCACTTGGATGGAACCAGAAGATGATGGTGGCTCTGTGATTACCAATTATGTGGTGGAGAGGAAGGATGTAGCTTCTGCACAGTGGGTAGCCATCTCGTCATCCTCCAAGAAACGCAGTCATATGGCTAAATATCTTATGGAAGGCACTCAGTATCTCTTCCGAGTTGCAGCTGAGAATCAGTATGGTAGAGGTCCATATGTGGAAACACTTAAGCCCATCAAAGCTATAGATCCACTGCGTAAGTGTTCTTCAGTTATATGATTTGATTTTTTTGCATGGGATTTGGTAATTTTGAGTTCATCCTGTTGGTATTAACATGATACACTGATACCATAGATTTTTCATCCTAGTAACCATGTTCGGTTTGTGTTTTAAAAGATCCTCCAGGGCCACCAAAGAATCTGCATCATGTAGATGTCGACAAGACTGAAGTTTCCCTTGTTTGGAATCGACCAGATCGTGATGGTGGTGCTGAGATAACTGGGTATTTGGTGGAATATCAAGAAGATGGTGCAGATGAATGGACAAAGTTCCAGACAGTCCCTATGCTAGACTGTGTTGTTACAGGCCTACAGAAAGGAAAAATATACAAATTCCGTGTGAGAGCTCAAAACATTGTTGGTCTTAGCCTTCCAGATACAACTATACCAATAGAGTGTCAAGAAAAACTAGGTAATTTTTGGTTTTTCATGTTTTTTCACTGATTTTTTTCTCTTTTTCTATAAGCATTTGCCCTGAAAAAATAATTTCCATTTTTCTCTGATTTCAGTACCTCCATCTGTGGATCTAGATGTGAAGTTAATTGAAGGTCTTGTTGTTAAAGCTGGCACCACAGTGCGCCTTCCAGCGATTATGAGAGGTGTGCCAGTTCCCACAGCAAAATGGGTTACTGATGACACTGAAATTAAACCAGATGGCAAATATAAGATTGAGACTGACAATTACTCAACTGTGCTTACTATCAAAGACTGTGTAAGAAAAGATACGGGAGAATATCTACTCACAGTATCTAATGCAGCTGGCAGCAAAACTGTGGCTCTGCACCTTACAGTTTTGGATGTTCCAGGCCCACCAACCGGTCCTATTAATATTCTTGAAGTAACACCCGAATATATGGTCATTTCTTGGCGCCCTCCTAAAGATGATGGTGGGAGTCCTATAATAAATTATATTGTTGAGAAGCGTCAATCAAAGAAAGAAACTTGGGGAGTGGTTAGCTCTGGAACAAGTCACACAAAAATTAAGGTTCCACGACTGCAGAAAGGCTGTGAATATATTTTCCGTGTCCGTGCAGAAAATAAGATAGGCATTGGTGCACCGCTGGATTCAGAACCAACAGTTGCTAAATACATGTTTGATCCACCATCCCCACCTGGTAAACCAACTGTATATGATATTACAGAAAATGCTGCAACAGTGTCTTGGACCCTGCCAAAATCTGATGGTGGAACTCCAATAACTGGTTATATACTTGAACGTCGGGAAGCATCTGGTAAATGGGTGCGTGTCAATAAGACACCTATACTTGATATGAAATACAGAGTCACTGGTCTGTTTGAAGGCAACACATATGAATTCAGAGTTTTTGCAGAAAACATGGTGGGCTTAAGCAAACCATCTCCAAGCTCTGATCCAATAAAAGCATCACGTCCTATCACTCCTCCTGGACCACCTATAAATCCAAAATTAAAAGACAAAACTAAAGAATCAGCTGATCTTGTGTGGACAAAGCCCCTCAAGGATGGTGGCAGCCCAATTCTGGGATACATTGTGGAATGTCAGAAAACTGGAACTACACAGTGGAACAGGATTAATAAGGATGAGCTCATTAGACAGTGTGCTTTCAGAGTACCTGGATTAATAGAAGGAAATGAATATAAGTTCCGAATAAAAGCTGTCAACATCGTGGGAGAGGGAGAACCAAGAGAACTTCCAGAAACTGTACTTGCAAAAGATATTCTTTCTCCTCCAGAAATAAGCTTAGATGTGACCTGTCGAGACTTAATTACTGTCCGAGTAGGTCAAACAATACGTATTACTGGTAAGGTAAAAGGCAGACCAGATCCTGAAATAACATGGTCTAAAGATGGCAAAGTACTGGTCCAAGATAAGCATATCGAAATACTTCATGATCTACCTAATGTTGAACTGCAAGTGAAAGAAGCCAAAAGATCTGATCATGGCAAATATATAATAGCAGCTAAGAACAGCTGTGGACAGGCTCAAGCTTTTGCTGTTGTTAATGTACTTGACAGACCTGGACCGTGTCAGAACCTGAAAATAAGCTATGTCACAAAAGACTCTTGTATGATCTCTTGGGAGAGTCCAGTGGATAATGGTGGCTCTGAAATTACAAATTACATTGTAGAATACCGTCAACCGAATCAGAGGGGATGGTCAATTGTCTCCTCTGATATTACTAAACGATTAGTAAAGGCAAATCTTGTAGAGAACCGTGAATACTTCTTCAGAGTTTGTGCAGAGAACAAAATAGGTCCAGGACCTTGCATTGAGACCAAGACTCCTATCCTTGCTATCAATCCTATTGACAAGCCTGGAGAGCCAGAAAATCTTCACATTGCAGAGAAAGGAAAGACATTTGTATACCTGAAATGGAGAAGGCCAGATTACGATGGTGGAAGTCCCAATTTAAGTTACCATGTTGAGAGAAAACTGAAAGATTCAGATGAATGGGAAAGAGTTCACAAAGGCAGCATTAAGGAAACACACTACATGGTAGATAAATGTGTGGAAAATAAAATTTACCAATTCCGAGTTCAAACTAAGAATGAGGCTGGTGAAAGTAACTGGGTAAAAACAGCTGAAGTTGTTGTGAAGGAAGATCTCCAGAAACCAGTGCTAGATTTGAAGTTAAGTGGGGTTCTAACTGTGAAAGCAGGCGACACAATTAGAATTGAGGCTGGAGTCAGAGGAAAACCACAGCCTGAAGTTGTATGGGCAAAAGACAAAGATGCCACAGATTTCACCAGATCTCCAAGAGTCAGTATTGAAAACACTCCTGACACATCCAAGTTTGTGCTCACAAAATCAAGGCGTACTGATGGTGGGAAATACGTGATTACAGCAACTAATGCAGCTGGTAGCTTTGTAGCATATGCTACTGTTATTGTCTTGGATAAACCAGGTCCTGTACGAAACTTGAAAGTCACTGACATTTCAAGTGATAGATGTACTGTTACTTGGGATCCTCCAGAAGATGATGGTGGTTGTGAAATACAGAACTACATCCTGGAAAAATGTGAAAGCAAGCGTATGGTTTGGTCTACATACTCTTCTTCTGTCCTAACAAACTATGCCAAAGTGACACGCCTCATTGAAGGTAATGAATATATATTCAGAGTGCGTGCAGAGAATAAAATGGGCACTGGTCCACCAACAGAAACACACCCAATTATTGCAAAAACAAAATACGATAGACCTGGACGTCCCGACCCTCCAGATGTCACAAGAGTCAGCAAAGAAGAGATGACTGTGGTTTGGAATCCACCAGAATATGATGGTGGCAAGTCAATTACAGGATACATTTTAGAGAAGAAAGAGAAGCGGTCACTAAGATGGGTTCCTGTTACTAAAACTCCAATCCCAGAGAGACGCAAGAAGGTTACTAATCTCTTCCCTGGTCACGAATACCAGTTCCGTGTCAGTGCTGAAAATGAAGTCGGACTTGGAGAACCAAGCTTGCCATCAAGACCTGTAATAGCCAAGGACCCAATAGGTAAAATACCATTGAATTTTTCTGTGTTATTTCAACTTTAACGGATTACTAAACTGAACAGCTGTGTTCTAATCTCTAATTTTTACTGTTCTGCAGAACCACCTGGTCCTCCCACAAACTTGAGAGTGGTTGATAGCACAAAGACTTCCTTAACCCTTGGCTGGGGAAAACCAGTGTACGATGGTGGTGCTCCGATTATTGGATATGTTGTGGAAATGAGACCAAAAGTTGAGGGTGCTGATCCTGAAGCAGGATGGAAACGATGTAATGTTGCTGCTCAAGTTATTCATACAGAATTCACAGCTACCAGCCTGGATGAGAAGCAATTATATGAGTTCAGGGTTTCTGCCCAAAACCAGGTTGGCCTCGGCCGACCAGCAGAATTGAAAGAAGCTGTGTCCCCCAAAGAAATACTTGGTGAGTTTTCCCATCTTCTTTTGGGGTGTTTATGTACAACACTTTATTTGCTTTAGGCTTATTTTATTTAATGTGCAAAACTTTGCATTTTGGGTTTTTTTTGTCTTTCAGAACCTCCTGAGATTGAGCTGGATGCAAGCATGAGAAAGTTAGTCACAGTCAGAGCAGGGTGCCCGATTAGACTTTTTGCCATTGTGAGGGGTCGCCCAGCACCAAAAGTCACCTGGAGGAGAATGGGTGTTGATAATGTTATCAGAAAAGGACAAGTTGATCTGGTTGACACTATGGCCTTCTGTGTCATTCCCGATTCAACACGTGATGACTCAGGCAAATATTCATTGACACTTGTTAATGCAGCTGGAGAAAAGGCTGTGTTTGTCAACGTCAGAGTTCTGGGTAAGTAACGAGAGAAATACCTCAAGACAATTTTTTAACTATTTTGGATGTTCCTTGCAGGAATATTTATGATCCTCAGGTGCAACAGTTTTTGAGCATAATTCTAACTTATTAAAGAAGAAAATACTAACATGAAGTGAAATTTCTTCATAGATACTCCTGGACCAGTGTCAGACTTCAAGGTTTCAGATGTCACCAAGATGTCCTGCCATCTTTCATGGGCACCTCCAGAGAATGATGGGGGTAGCCCAGTGACTCATTACATCCTGCAGAAACGGGAGGCTGACAGAAAGACCTGGGCAACAGTCACGGCAGAACTAAAGAAAACTAGTTTCCAAATAGCAAACCTCGTGCCTGGAAATGAATATTACTTCAGAGTAACAGCAGTGAATGAATATGGATCAGGTGTTCCAAGTGACATACCAAAACCTGTTCTAGCAACAGATCCTCTAAGTGAGTATGCCTTTTTGTTTATTTTATGTTTGCCTCCATGGACATTTTCTTTTTCTCTAATTTTAGCAGATTTTTGCATTTTTTGAGTTAGTGCTTCTAAATGGAACAATGCTGCTAACTACTCAAGTATGAACGTAAGTATGTCTCTGTCAGTTTCTTTCAAATAATATGATCAATGAATATAGTACCTTTGAAATTATTATGAGTTTCTGTCTTTTATATATTGTTCTTGTTGAATTTGCATGCAATATTCAAGAGTAAGAAAATCTTGGAAATTCAATGTTTAACGTGTTCCTTTTCCCCCCTGAAAGGTGAACCTGATCCACCAAGAAAACTTGAAGTCACTGAAATTACAAAGAATAGTGCTACTTTAGGCTGGCTGCCCCCACTGCGCGATGGAGGCTCTAAAATTGATGGATACATTGTTAGCTACAAAGAACATGATCAACCAGCAGATCGCTGGACGGAATATTCAGTTGTTAAAGATCTCTCCATTGTTGTAGCTGGTCTGAAAGAAGGAAAGAAGTACAACTTTAGAGTGGCAGCTAGAAATGCTGTAGGAGTAAGTTTGCCAATAGAAGCTACAGGAGAATATGAAATTAAAGAACAACTCAGTAAGTAGCAATTTAAATACTAGCTAATATACTGCTTCAATAATTAAATGAGTGAGATACACAGGTTTTTGATGAGTCACAGAAAGATATTTGCTTTATAGAGTTATCTGGAGGGTTACAGTTAACTGTACTGAATATTTTGACAGGTCAGAAAAAAAATGAGAGTTGACCACTAATTCAGAATTATTAAATAATTTTTCAGGTACAGTTTCAGTTGGAACCAGAAGATAAGAATTAGGGAGAAATAATAAATACTTGCAATGAAGTTTAAATGAAAGAGACAAAGTGTCAGACTGGTAGTTTGAGAGATAAATCAGAAAGCTGGACCTGTTGTAACATAAGAGAAAATAAGTGGTTTATTTTATAAGGTTGATTGAGAATATAAAGCAAAAATCATGGAGGACACGTTGGCCTATTTAAGGTAGCAGAGTTCCTGAGGCACAGGGAGATGTAGGATAAGGGCAAGATGAATAGAATATTCTTAATTTGGGACATGGGAAGAAGAAGAAAGAGGTACAGGAACAGGAAAATGAAAACTAGCCAGTGGAAGGAAGTACACCAAATATGCTGCCAGGTTTCTTTTGGGAAAAACATTGATTTTGTGCAAAAGAAGTAGGAGAAAAATACTTCAAGGATACAGAAAAACTGACTGTGCAAGCAGGTTTATCTCAGTAAGAACTTCAGTTTTCTTCTCCTTCATGTTTCTTGTAGAGGGTCAGCAATAAGTGAGCAACAGGTTTCAGATAAAAAGAGAAATTACATTTCATGCATTAATAGTGCACAAATCTCTATATAAATGTGTGTGAAGGCAATCCAAATTCCTAAGTATTCTCTTATAAACTGTACAATAATGTAAAAGTAAGACTGGAACGGATATTGCCACCTGCAGAAACTGAAGTTGTCCATAAGTGGAACCTAAATTAAAGATTTTCTAGTCATTCATACAGGAGATTCCACTTAAGAGAGAAGCAGAGAAGTTTCACATGAAAAAATAAGAAAAAGTAAATTATGTCAAAGAAGTTGAATTTATTTGCCTCTGTGTGATTTTTTTTTTTTACAGTCCCGCCTAAGATTCTGATGCCTGATCACGTTCACATTAAAGCTGGAAAGAAACTGAGAATTGAAGCTCATGTATATGGGAAGCCTCAGCCAGTCTGTAAATGGCTGAAAGGAGATCAAGATGTAGTTACATCCAGTCGCCTTGCTGTGCATAAAGCAGAAAAATCTTCTGTTCTTATCATTAAGGATGTGACTAGAAAAGATACTGATTTTTACACTCTTACTGCAGAAAATAGCTCTGGTACTGATAGTCAGAAAATCAAAGTGACAGTCATGGGTATGTTCCATTTGGTTGTTTTTCAGTCCAGCTTTATACAAAGCTGGTTTTACTATATTCCAGTGGTTGCCATTTTATTTCATCCCTTTTTTCTTAATATACCTTTTTCATGCAGATAAACCAGGTCCACCACAGCCTCCATTTGATATTTCTGAAATAGATGCTGATGCTTGCACTCTTTCATGGCACATACCTCTTGAAGATGGTGGCAGCAACATTACAAACTATGTAGTTGAGAAATGTGATGTAGGCCGAGGAGACTGGGTAACAGCTTTATCTTCTGTCACAAAGACAAGCTGCAGAATTGGAAAACTGATTCCTGGAGAAGAGTATATGTTCCGTGTTCGTGCTGAAAATCGTTTTGGGATTTCTGAGCCGCTTGCTTCTGGCAAGATGATCGCAAGATTCCCATTTGGTATGCCAGTTTTTGATAGCAGCATTTCTCTATTTAAACTTTCTACTAAGAAAACATACAATTGATGTCTGTCTTCATATTCCTTTGTAGATGTTCCCAGTGAACCAAAGAATGCACGTATTACCAAGGTCAATAAGGATTGCATTTTTGTTGCCTGGGATAAACCAGACAGCGATGGAGGCAGTCCAATCACTGGTTATCTCATTGAGCGCAAAGAAAGGAACAGTTTACTGTGGGTGAAAGCTAACGACACAGCTGTGCGCTCCACAGAATACCCCTGTGTCGGCCTCATCGAAGGTCTTGAGTATACTTTCAGAATTTATGCATTGAACAGAGCTGGAGCAAGTAAACCTAGTAAACCAACCGAGTTTGTCACAGCAAGAGCACCAGTGGGTAAGCCACCCATACCAATAGTTTGCAACAGACTGTTTTTATGATAATTTTCAATATATTTGCAATTTATTATGATCTTTGGTTTGCCCTTCTGTTTATACTTTCATGTTTACTATGACATTACTCCGATTGCACTGTCTAGGTATGCAGTAAATAGGATCCAGTAATATTAAAGCCATTTTTTAATGTGTTACCTCTTTTTTGGGAAAATATACTATAATATGTTTTTATTTGCCATAGATCCCCCTGGAAAACCTGAAGTTATTGATGTCACAAAGAGTACTGCATCACTGGTATGGACAAGACCAAAGCATGATGGTGGTAGCAAACTTATTGGCTACTTTGTGGAAGCTTGCAAATTACCTGGTGATAAGTGGGTTCGGTGCAATACAACTCCATATCAAATACCCCTGGAAGAGTACACTGTGACTGGTTTGGAAGAAAATGCTCAGTACCAATTTAGAGCAATTGCCAAGACAGCAGTTAACATTAGCCGACCTTCAGAACCTTCTGATCCAGTGACCATTCATCCAGAAAATGGTAAGGAATATAAAAGCATTTGATAGCTCTGGAAGGAGTCTGTGCGTGTTGGGAACTAACACTCATGTGAAGAATGAGACATTTATCTCCGACTAGACTATTAACTCTTGGACTCTTTCCTTTCAGTTCCTCCCAGAATAGAGTTGGATGTGTCTATGCAATCACAGCTTACAGTAAAAGCTGGAACTAATGTGCGTCTGGAGGCAAATGTGTATGGCAAGCCAATGCCAGCAATCACCTGGAAGAAAGAAGGAGAAGTTTTAAAACCATCTGAAGGTCTTAAGATTACCACGAAGAGAAATCTTGCTACAGTTGAGTTGTTCAGTGTTAACAGAAAGCAAACAGGAGACTACACTATTACTGCTGAAAATGCAAGTGGATCAAAGTCAGCAACCATTAGGCTTAAAGTACTTGGTAAGCTAAAGACTGCCCATTAATAAATACATTTATAATTAAATGATATAGCTGGAGATAGAACTATAACAATGTGATCTTAATCGTTCTAGATAAGCCTGGCCCACCAGCTTCTGTCAAAATCAAACATATGTATGCAGACCGTGCAATGCTTTCTTGGGAGCCTCCTTTGGAAGACGGAGGTTCAGAAATTACTAACTACATTGTAGACAAGCGTGAAACAAGCAGACCTAACTGGGCCCAAGTCAGTGCCAATGTGCCCATTACAAGCTGCACAGTGGAGAGACTAATAGAAGGACATGAGTATCAGTTCCGCATTTGTGCTGAAAACAAATATGGTGTTGGAGACCCCATCTTAACTGAACCTGCAGTTGCTAAGAACCCATATGGTAAGTCCTTTGTGGAATAGTTTCACTGATCACTGGAGTTTTGTCTCTACTTAAGAATGTGAATGTAATTTTCAAATAAATCTCCACAGATGTACCCGGACCTTGCGATCCACCAGTAATTAGCAATGTAACAAAAGACTTTATGACTGTTAGCTGGAAGCCACCAGCTAGTGATGGTGGATCCCCAATAACTGGTTATATACTTGAGAAGCGTGAAACGAAGGCTCTCAACTGGACGAAAGTAAACAGGAAACCTGTCATTGAAAGAACTGTTAAAGCTACTGGACTCCAAGAAGGGACAGAGTATGAGTTCCGGGTGATAGCATTGAATAAGGCTGGACCTGGCAAGCCTAGTGCACCGTCTAAAGCAGTGTATGCTCGTGACCCTCAATGTAAGCTAAAAGTCTCACATATTTTCCATTATTATTTCCAAACATTATCATGCAGCATTTGGTGTGCTAACTTTGTAATTTTAATTCCCAGATCCTCCTGGCCCACCTGCTTTCCCAAAAGTGGTTGATACTACTCGTAATTCGATAAGCCTCTCATGGAGCAAACCAGCATATGATGGAGGAAGCCCTATCATTGGTTATCTGGTGGAATCAAAACGAGCTGACACAGACAACTGGGTCAGATGCAATCTACCCAAGAACTTACAGGCTACACATTTTGTGGTAACAGGGCTGATGGAAGATACAGAGTACCAGTTCCGTGTTTATGCTGTCAATAAGATTGGATACAGCGATCCAAGTGATGTTCCTGATAAACACACTGCCAAAGACATTTTAAGTATGTTCACTGAAAACACATTGCCTTGTTGACTTTTGCTTCAATGTATGGGATGGATTTCAAAGACACACTTTGTCACAGGCACAGATTAATTTGGAACATGTTTTTACTCAAAAAATGTGGGCTAACAGTGTCTAATTTGGAAGAAAAAAAAGGGCAGTTAGGAACAGAATAGAATTTGGTGTCTGCTTTTTTCATTTGTATGCTTTGTAGCCTTCTGCGTCCTACTGGATCTTAAGGATTTTTTTATTTTTCTAATCCTAATATTAGAATTTTTAGATCTCTTATCTTTCTTTAAACTTTCAATCACCTTCATATCTTCTAAATAATTTGAAGCCAAAGTTACTATCCTAAGCAGCTGTATAATACTCTTTGATTGTATGACACTTACTCCTTAAGAGGCATGCTGGCTTTTGTATGCATTTTGCTGTACATACAAAGCTTAGTTCAAGAAAAACATTAGAGTCTAGGATGCTCTGAAAATCCCTTGAATTACAGAGAAACTAAGAGCCTTTCTAACATAAATGGTGTAAAGGCAGGGAAAAAAAAAAGGAGGTGAAATCAGTGCAAAAAAAAAAAGGTATATTTTCAAATTATCTTCAAACAGGAGTCAGGACACTTATTAACATCATCACAGGCGTGAGAAGTTGGTTAGTCTAGTGAAATGCCAGTAAAAAGGGAGGTTTTTCACAGTAACTTTTGTGATTGTCATAAAGATGATGCTTTAATTACATGGGATTTTTTTTTAAATACGCAGTTCCACCTGAAGGAGAACTTGATGCAGAACTAAGGAAAGTCCTTGTGTTGCGTGCTGGAGTCACAATGAGACTTTACGTGCCAGTAAGAGGACGTCCACCTCCTAAGATTTCATGGTCTAAAGTGGGTGCCAACCTAAGAGACAGACAAGGATTAGACATCAAATCAACTGATTTTGATACCTTCCTGCGTTGTGAAAATGTAAATAAATATGATGCTGGAAAATACGTCCTCAGTCTGGAGAACAGCTGTGGCAAAAAGTCATACACCATTGTAGTAAAAGTACTTGGTAAGTCTCAGGGCTTTCCCCATTATAATACATTTGTTAACTTTTTAACTGGTTTTCAAAATTTTGTTACTAAATCAAATATGGTGGTGTTGTGTTTATCCAGATACTCCAGGCCCACCCATAAACCTGATTGTAAAGGAAGCATCTAAAGATTCTGCCTTCATTACTTGGGAACCTCCTCTAGTAGATGGGGGCAGTCCAATCACAAATTATGTTGTTGAAAAACGTGATGCAGAAAGGAAATCGTGGTCCACAGTAACAACAGAATGTCCAAAGACAAGCTACAGGATAACCAACTTAGAAGAAGGCAAATCTTACTTCTTCAGAGTTTTTGCTGAAAATGAATATGGTATCGGTGATCCTTGTGAAACTCGTGATGCTGTCAAAGCTTCTGGTAGGAAAAATGAATCCTTTTCACATATTTTTTGGTTCAAGTAATCTTTATTTTTAGCTTGAATGAAAATTTACTATGCTTTTCTTCCTTCTAGAAACACCTGGGCCCGTTGTGGATCTAAAAGCTTCAGCTGTAACAAAATCCTCATGCAATTTGGTATGGAAGAAACCTCTCAGTGATGGTGGAAGCCGTATTTCTGCATATATTGTTGAGGTCCTGGTTGGTGAAGATAAATGGCAAGAAGTTATGCGGGGAAAGAACCTCCATTTTTCAATGAGAGACTTAAAAGAAGGACAAGAATACACTTTCAGAGTGAGGGCCCAAAATGATGCTGGATATGGAACTCCATCAGAGATCACAATTGTAGCAAGAGATGATGTTGGTGAGAATCAAGATCATTAATTCAGTGCTTTACTTACCCAAATTATATTTTATGCATACTATAATTACCATGTATACATAGAAATAAGACACCCTTAAAACAGCATCTTAATTTTACCACAGAGTTTATGCATATTGGAGTAACTGGTTTTCTTCATTCTTTACAGCTCCACCTGAACTTGACTTAAGAGATCTACCTGATTTGTGCTATACTGCTAAAGAGGGTAGCAATTTCCGTCTTAAAATCCCTATAAAAGGCAAGCCTGTCCCAACCGTAACCTGGAAGAAGGATGAAGACCAGGCAATTACTGAGAGTGGAAGAGTTGCGTTTGACTCTACAGCAGTTAACACCACCCTTGTAGTACATGACTGCCAGAAAGCTGATGCAGGGAAATACACAATAACTCTGAAGAATGTTGCTGGCAGCAAGGAAGGCACTATTTTTGTGAAAGTTGTTGGCAAACCCGGCATACCAACAGGTCCAGTGAAATTTGAAGAAGTCACAGCTGATGCCATAACCTTAAAATGGGGCCCACCAAAAGACGATGGTGGTTCAGAAATCACTAACTATGTTCTAGAGAAGAGAGATAATGTAAACAATAAGTGGGTGACTTGTGCCTCTGCAGTCCAGAAAACCACATTTAGGGTTACAAGACTTCATGAAGGAAATGAATATACATTCAGGATCAGGGCTGAAAATAAATATGGAGTAGGGGAAGGTCTTAAATCAGAGCCTGTCATTGCAAAACATCCATTTGGTAAGTATCCATTATAATTTTTGAAATCTAAGAATTTATTTTAGAGGTGTTAATAATTTTTAACACTGCTGCATTTTTTCAATATTGTTCAGATGTCCCAGATGCTCCTCCACCTCCCAATATTGTTGCTGTTCGGCATGAATCTGTAGCTTTAACTTGGACTGATCCCAAAAGAACTGGAGGTTCACCAATCACAGGTATATCCCCCAAAACCTCCCTAGTATTTCAGTTCTTAATAGTTCTTTCTCTCTGTCAAAAAGTAAGATAAAAGTAACAGGTGTTTATGCACTTAATTGAGTGAGTGAGTGATTGATTGATTGACTAATTAATTGACTGATTTCACTGGTTTACTTCCCATTTAAAAAAAGAAATAATTCAAATGTTGGGAAAATACTGAGAAAAAATATCTTTGCTCAGAGCCAAAATATGTAAAAAGAATGCTGTGAAAAATTAGGATTTTTAGAAACCCCCCCATATTTTCATCTCATCATTTATCTTCTAGGTTATCACATTGAAGTTAAAGAAAGAAATAGTCTTCTGTGGAAGAGAGCAAATACAACGCCAATAAGAATGAAAGATTTCAGAGTGACAGGGTTGACTGAAGGTCTGGAATATGAATTCAGAGTAATGGCAATCAATATGGCTGGAGTGGGTAAACCAAGTCTTCCATCTGAACCAGTTGTGGCACTTGATCCTATTGGTAAGTCATCAGGAGAATAAAAAGGAAGATTCTGAAATTTGAAATAGCTTTGTTTGACTGCTATTTATTATTTTTTTCTTCTAGATCCTCCTGGGAAACCTGAAGTTATCAATGTAACCAGGAACTCAGTAACACTCATTTGGACGGAACCAAAATATGATGGCGGACATAAATTAACTGGCTATATTGTTGAAAAGCGTGATTTACCCAAAAAGACTTGGATGAAAGCTAATCATGTGAATGTTCCGGACTGTGCATTTACTGTAACTGACCTTACTGAAGGCTGCAAATATGAATTCAGAATTAGAGCAAAGAACACTGCTGGCGCTATCAGTCCTCCATCTGAATCCACAGGAACCATAATATGCAAGGATGAATATGGTATGTAGATGGCATTGAAAAGGTAGAATTTTACTTAAATAATTATTATCAAATCTCTTTTGTTTCCTATCCCTGTGTTCTTGTAACAATCAATGTTTTTTGTCTTTGTTTTGACAGAGGCACCAAGCATTGTTCTGGATCCTACTTTGAAGGAAGGTTTAACAGTAAAAGCAGGGGAAACCATCACACTGTCTGCTATTAGTATCCGTGGTAAACCACCTCCAACTTCAGCATGGTCAAAAGCTGGAAAAGATTTTAGACCCTCAGAGCTTGTGCACATTGAAACTAAACCAACTTCTTCTACTCTAAGTATCAAATATGCAGCCAGAAAAGATTCTGGAGAATACACCATCACTGCAACCAATCCTTTTGGCACTAAGCAGGAAACTGTACATGTGAAAGTTTTAGATATTCCAGGACCTCCAGGGCCTATTGAGATCAGCAATGTTTCAGCAGAAAAAGCGACTCTTACATGGACACCTCCTGCAGAAGATGGTGGATCACCAGTAAAATCATATGTTCTTGAAAAGAGAGAAACTAGTAGGCTGCTCTGGACATTGGTTGCTGAAAACATTGAGAGCTGCAGGCATGTTGTTAGCAAGCTCATTCAAGGAAATGAATATGTTTTCCGTGTCTCAGCAGTAAATCAGTATGGCAAGGGTGAACCCGTACAATCAGAACCAGTCAAAATGGTGGATAGATTTGGTAAGTAGAACAAGCTAAGAGATTCCAGTGTGGTTGTATTAATTTCTAAAGACTTGATTTTTTTGTTTAACTATACTTTTTTTCTTCCTGAACAGGTCCTCCAGGCCCTCCTGGAAAACCAGAAGTAACAAATGTGACTAAAAATACTGTTACAGTTACCTGGAAAAGGCCAGTCGATGATGGTGGAAGTGAAATCACAGGTTACCATGTAGAGCGAAGAGAAAAGAAAGGTTTAAGATGGGTGAGAGCAACAAAGAAACCAGTTTCAGATCTTAGATGCAAAGTAACTGGTCTTCTGGAAGGAAACGAATATGAATTCCGTGTCAGTGCAGAAAATAGAGCTGGAGTTGGACCGCCAAGTGATACTTCAAACTCAGTCCTTTGCAAAGATGTTGCATGTTAGTATCATGCTTTTTCTTTTCGGGGATGGGTGGGATAGGTAGGAAGCACATTCAGAGAGCATAAGAGTGAGTTCTGCTGTAATGTAATGTTTTATCTTTTATTTGCTTTTCAGACCCACCAGGTCCACCTGCAAATCCAAGAGTGACTGATACCACAAAGACAAGTGCATCTTTAGCCTGGGGCAAGCCTCACTATGATGGTGGTCTTGAAATCACTGGCTATATAGTAGAGCATCAAAAAGAAGGAGAAGATGAATGGGTGAAGGACACAATAGGCACTGCTTTAAGAATCACTCAGTTTGTTGTAGCTCCTCTGCAGACTGGGGCCAAGTATAATTTCAGAATCTCTGCCATGAATGCTGCAGGTGTCGGTGAACCAGCAATAATTCCAAGTGTGGAAATTGTTGACCAAGAAGAGATTCCTGACTTTGAACTGGATGCTGAGCTAAGAAGAACGCTTGTTGTTAGAGCTGGATTAACTATTCGGATTTTTGTACCGATTAAAGGACGTCCAACTCCAGAAGTTACATGGACAAAAGATGACGTTTCACTCAAAGGACGTGCTAGTATTGAAAATACCGACTCTTTTACACTCTTGATTGTCACAGAGTGCACCAGATATGATGCAGGAAAATATGTAATGACCCTTGAAAATGCTGCTGGTAAGAAGACTGGCTTTGTAAATGTAAAAGTCTTGGATACACCAGGTCCACCAATAAACCTTAAGCCTAGAGAAATAACTAAAGACAGCATCACCCTCCAATGGGATATGCCTCTGGTAGATGGAGGTTCACGTATAACAAACTATATTGTTGAGAAACGCGAGTCAACTCGGAAGGCATATTCAACAGTCACAACCAACTGCCAGAAGTGTTCCTTCAAGATTCCTAATTTGGCTGAGGGGTGTGAATACTATTTCAGAGTACTGGCTGAAAATGAGTATGGTATTGGTGAACCAGCTGAAACTACAGAACCAGTAAAAGCTTCTGAGGCCCCATCCCCACCTGAGAGCCTTAATATTATGGATGTAACACGGAACTCAGTTAGCCTAGCTTGGCCAAAACCAGAACATGATGGTGGCAGCAAGATCACTGGGTATGTAATTGAAGCACAGAGAAAAGGAACCAACCAGTGGGCACACGTCACCACTGTAAAAACACTGGACTGTGTAGTAAAGAATTTAACTGAAAATGAAGAGTATACTTTCCAGGTTATGGCAGTTAACAGTGCTGGAAGAAGCGCCCCAAGAGAAAGCAGACCAGTTATTATCAAGGAGCAAACAATGCTACCAGAGTTTGACCTCCGTGCTCTTTACCAGAAAACAGTCATTGCCAAAGCTGGTGACAATATCAAGATTGAAATCCCTGTACTTGGTCGTCCAAGGCCTACTGTGACTTGGAAGAAAGAAGGCCAAATACTTAAGCAAACACAAAGGGTAAATTATGAAAATACAGCAACTGCAACGATACTGACCATCAGTGAATGTGTTCGAAGTGATAGTGGTCAATATCCACTGTCAGCTAAGAATATTGTGGGAGAAGTTAGTGAAGTAATCACAGTTCAGGTTCATGACATACCGGGACCACCTACTGGACCAATCAAATTCGAAGAAATTTCATGTGATTTCCTAACATTCTCGTGGGAGCCTCCTTTGAATGATGGTGGTGTACCAATAAGTAACTACGTTGTAGAAATGCGTCTGACTGACAGTACCACGTGGACTGAATTGGCAACTACAGTGATACGCACTACATTTAAGGCCATTCGTCTTACTACTGGAGTTGAGTATCAGTTCCGTGTTAAAGCTCAAAACAGATATGGAGTTGGTCCAGCCATAACTTCAGAGTCTGTAGTTGCCAACTACCCATTTAAGGTACCTGGGCCTCCTGGCACTCCTCAGGTGATTGCAGTCACCAAAGAAACCATGACCATTAGCTGGAATGAGCCAGTTACTGATGGTGGAAGCCCGATACTGGGATATCACATTGAAAGGAAAGAGCGAAACAGCATTGTTTGGCAGACTGTAAGTAAAATGTTGGTGTCAGGAAATATCTTTAAATCATCTGGACTTACCGATGGCATTGCATATGAATTCCGTGTTATAGCAGAAAACCTGGCTGGGAAGAGTAAGCCAAGCAAGCCATCTGAGCCTGTGTTTGCCCTGGACCCAATAGATCCACCTGGTAAGCCGGTACCTCTGAACATTACAAGACATGCAGTTACACTGAAGTGGACTAAACCAGAATATAATGGAGGTTTTAAGATAACTGGCTACACTGTTGAAAAAAGAGACCTTCCTAATGGCCGTTGGCTGAAGGCTAATTTCAGCAATATACTAGAGACTGAGTTCACTGTAAGTGGTTTGACAGAAGATGCTGCCTATGAATTCCGTGTCATTGCTAGGAATGCTGGTGGAGCTGTTAGTCAGCCCTCAGAGCCGTCAGATGCAATCACTTGTAGAGATGACATTGAAGCACCAAGGATAAAGGTGGATGCTAAATACAAGGACACCATAGTGCTGAAAGCAGGTGAAGTTTTCAGACTTGAGGCTGATGTTTCAGGTCGCCCTCCACCAACTATGACATGGACAAAGGGAGAAAAAGAACTTGAAGACACAGCAAAATTAGAAATAAAAATAGCAGATTTCTCTACCCTTCTCATCAACAAAGATTCCTCAAGAAGAGATGGTGGTGCTTATACACTTACTGCAACTAACCCTGGTGGCTTTGCCAAGCATATCTTCAATGTTAAAGTTCTTGATAGACCTGGTCCCCCAGAAGGGCCTTTGGCTGTGTCTGAAGTCACTGCAGAAAAATGTGTGCTGTCATGGCTACCCCCACTGGATGATGGAGGAGCAAAGATTGACCATTATGTGGTTGAAAAACGTGAAACAAGTAGATTGGCATGGACATCTGTAGGCACAGAAGTTCCAGTGACTAAACTGAAGGTTACTAAGCTGTTGAAGGGAAATGAGTACGTGTTCCGAGTTATGGCTGTTAACAAATATGGAGTTGGTGAGCCTCTGGAATCAGAGCCCATTCTTGCAGTTAATCCATATGTTCCACCTGATCCACCTAAAACACCTGAAGTTACAGCAATTACAAAGGATTCTATGGTTGTCTGTTGGGGCCATCCTGATTCTGATGGTGGGAGCCCAATAACTAACTACATTGTGGAACGTCGAGACAGGACTGGTCTGCGGTGGGTGAAATGTAACAAAAGGGTTGTTACTGACTTACGTTATAAAGTGTCTGGACTGACAGAAGGCCATGAATATGAATACAGAGTCATGGCCGAAAATGCTGCTGGAGTCAGTGAGCCAAGCCCAACCAGTCCATTCTATAAAGCCTGTGATACTGTATTTAAGCCTGGTCCTCCAGGTAATCCTCGTGTTTTGGATAGCAGCAAGTCCTCTATTACAATTGCATGGAACAAACCAATATATGATGGTGGTTCAGAGATCACAGGTTACATGGTTGAGATTGCACTACCTGAAGAAGATGAGTGGAAGATTGTAACTCCACCAATGGGTCTAAAGGCTACTTCTTTTACCATCACTGACTTGAAAGAAAATCAAGAATATAAAATACGGATATATGCTATGAACTCTGAAGGTCTTGGGGAGCCTGCTCTTGTTCCTGGCACTCCAAAAGCTGAAGAAAGAATGCTACCTCCAGAGATTGAACTTGATGCAGAACTACGTAAAGTTGTAACTATTAGAGCTTGCTGTACTCTGAGACTCTTTGTCCCAATTAAAGGAAGACCAGCACCTGAAGTAAAATGGACAAGAGAACATGGAGAATCTTTGGATAGAGCGAGCATTGAATCAACAAGCTCTTATACTTTACTTATTGTTGAAAATGTAAATAGATTTGATAGTGGCAAATACATACTGACAATTGAAAACAGCTCAGGTAGTAAGACAGCATTTGTGAATGTCAGAGTTCTTGATACTCCAGGGGCACCTCAAGATTTGAAAATAAAGGAAGTTACAAAATCTTCAGTTACACTCACATGGGAGCCTCCTCTCATAGATGGTGGCTCTAAAATAAAAAATTACATTGTTGAAAAGCGTGAATCAACAAGAAAAGCTTATTCAACTGTTAATGCCAATTGCCACAAGACCAGCTGGAAAGTTGATTCACTGCAAGAAGGCTGCAACTACTACTTCAGAGTCCTAGCTGAAAATGAGTATGGAATAGGCCTTCCAGTTGAAACTTCAGAATCCGTAAAAGTATCAGAAAGACCACTTCCACCAGGGAAAATAACTTTGTTGGATGTGACAAGAAATAGCGTTACCTTGTCTTGGGAAAAACCTGAACATGATGGTGGTAGCAGAATTCTGGGCTATATTGTAGAGATGCAAAGCAAAGGCAGTGAAAAGTGGTCAACCTGTGCTACAGTAAAAGTTACTGAAGCCACCATCACAGGATTGATCCAAGGTGAAGAATACACCTTCCGTGTTTCAGCTCAGAATGAGAAAGGTATCAGTGATCCTCGCCAGCTGGGTATACCAGTTGTTGCAAAAGATCTTGTGATCCCACCAGCTTTCAAACTACTGTTTACTACTTTCAGTGTTCTAGCAGGAGAGGACTTAAAGGTTGATGTTCCTTTTGTTGGTAGACCCAAACCAGCAGTGTCTTGGCATAAAGACAATGTGGCATTGAAGCAGACTACAAGAGTAAATGCAGAAAGCTCGGAAAACAACACAGTGTTAACAATAAAAGAAGCATGCAGAGAAGATGTGGGAACATATGTAGTTAAACTTACAAACTCTGCCGGTGAAGCAACTGAGACACTAAATATTGTTGTCCTTGACAAACCAGGACCTCCAACTGGACCAGTAAAAGTAGATGAAGTAACAGCTGATAGTATTACCATTTCCTGGGAACCACCCAAGTATGATGGTGGTAGCTCTATCAATAATTACATTGTAGAAAGAAGAGACACTTCCACCACGACTTGGCACATTGTGTCAGCTACTGTTGCAAGAACAACTATAAAAGCATGTCGTTTAAAGACTGGCTGTGAATATCAGTTCAGAATCGCAGCTGAGAACAGATATGGGAAGAGTACATATCTCACCTCAGAGTCAATAGTAGCCCAATACCCATTTAAAGTTCCTGGTCCACCTGGAACTCCTTTTGTAACAAACGTCTCAAAAGACAGCATGGTGGTGGAATGGCATGAACCAGTCAATGATGGTGGTAGCAGGATCATTGGTTATCACTTGGAGCGCAAAGAAAGAAACAGCATTCTGTGGGCTAAACTGAATAAAACACCTCTTCCAGATACCAAATTTAAGACAACTGGCCTTGAGGAAGGTCTTGAATATGAATTCAGAGTCTATGCAGAAAACATAGTGGGAATTGGAAAGGCAAGTAGAGCATCTGAATGCTATACTGCACGTGATCCATGTGACCCTCCAGGTCGTCCAGAACCAGTAATTGTCACAAGAAGCTCAGTAACACTCCAGTGGAAGAAACCTATATATGATGGTGGAAGTAAAATCACAGGCTATGTTGTTGAAAAGAAGGAATTACCTGATGGCCGTTGGATGAAAGCAAGCTTTACAAATGTCATCGATACTCAGTTTGAAGTAACTGGTCTAGTCGAAAACCAGAGATACGAGTTCCGCGTTATAGCACGAAATGCTGCGGGTGTTTTCAGTGAACCATCCGAGAGCTCAGGGGCAATTACAGCTAGAGATGAGGTAGAACCACCTCAAATAAGTATGGATCCAAAATACAAAGACACTATTGTAGTGAATGCTGGTGAGTCATTCAAGCTTGACGCTGATGTTCATGGCAAACCAATACCTTCCATTCAGTGGTTAAAAGGTGATCGTGAGCTGACAAGCACCGCTCATATGGAAATAAAAACTACTGATTTCGCAACAAGCCTTAGTGTGAAGGAAGCCACGAGAGTTGACAGTGGGCAGTATGTACTACTGGCAAAGAATGTTGCAGGTGAAAAGAAGGTTCCGGTTAATGTCAAAGTTCTTGATAGACCTGGACCTCCAGAAGGACCTGTTGAGCTTACAGGTGTTACAGCTGAAAAATGCACACTGTCATGGAAACCTCCACTACAAGACGGTGGTAGTGATATTTCACACTACGTTGTAGAAAAAAGGGAAACAAGTCGCTTGGTGTGGACTGTCGTTGACTCAAATGTGCAAACCCTGAGTTGCAAAGTCACAAAACTTCTAGAAGGAAATGAGTATGTTTTCCGCATCATGGCAGTAAATAAATACGGTGTTGGTGAACCTCTTGAATCTGACCCAGTAGTCGCAAAGAACCCATTTGTTGTGCCACTTCCTCCAAAGGCTCCAGAAGTCACAGCAGTTACTAAGGATTCCATGATAGTTGTATGGGAAAGACCAGCCTCAGATGGCGGCAGTGAAATCCTAGGCTATGTCCTTGAAAAACGAGATAAGGAAGGTATTCGCTGGACAAGATGTAACAAACGCCTGATAAGTGAACTGCGATACAGAGTGACTGGTCTTATAGAAAATCATGATTATGAGTATAGAGTTTCAGCTGAAAATGCTGCTGGTCTTAGTGAACCAAGTCCACCTTCTACTTACTACAAAGCATGTGATCCTATTTACAAGCCAGGTCCACCCAATAATCCTAAAGTTACGGATGTTACAAGATCTTCAGTTTTTCTTTCATGGGGTAAACCTATATATGATGGTGGCTCTGAAATTCAGGGATACATTGTGGAAAAATGTGATGTAAGTGATGGTGAATGGTCAATTTGTACCCCTCCAACTGGAATTAAGAATACTCACATGGAAGTAGAAAAATTAGTGGAAAAACACGAATACAAATTTCGCATATGTGCAGTTAATAAAGCAGGAGTTGGAGAGCATGCCGATGTTCCTGGTTCTGTCATTGTAGAAGAGAAGATGGAGGCACCAGACCTTGACCTTGACATGGAATTAAGGAAGATTGTAAATGTGAGAGCAGGAGGTTCCTTAAGACTGTTTGTTCCCATCAGAGGCCGTCCAACACCTGAAGTAAAATGGGGTAAAGTGGATGGTGACATCAGAGAAGCAGCTATTATTGATACCACTAGTAGCTTTACTTCCCTTGTTCTAGATAATGTTAACAGATTTGATAGTGGAAAATATACTCTGACCTTGGAAAACAGCAGTGGAACAAAGTCTGCATTTGTCAGTGTAAGAGTACTGGATACCCCAAGTGCACCTGTTAATTTGAAAATCAGAGAGATCACTAAAGACTCTGTTTCACTTTCATGGGAGCCTCCTCTCTTGGATGGTGGATCAAAAATAAAGAACTTCATTATTGAAAAGCGTGAAGCAACAAGAAAGGCATACGCAGCTGTTGTAACAAACTGCCACAAGACTTCATGGAAAGTAGATCAACTTCAGGAGGGCTGCTATTACTTCTTCAGAATCTCTGCTGAGAATGAATATGGAATTGGCCTCCCTGCAGAAACCAGTGACCCAATTAAAGTTGCTGAAGTTCCACAGCCTCCTGGGAAAATAACAGTGGATGATGTCACAAGAAACAGTGTCTCACTAAGCTGGGCAAAACCTGAACATGATGGTGGAAGCAAAATCATACAATATATTGTTGAAATGCAAGCAAAGGGTAGTGAGAAGTGGTCAGAGTGTGCTCGTGTTAAAACACTTGAAGCAGTTGTTACTAATCTAACTCAAGGAGAAGAATATCTTTTTAGAGTAATGGCTGTAAATGAAAAGGGCAAAAGTGATCCTAGAGCACTTGCAGTTCCAATAGTTGCCAAAGACCTGGTGATTGAACCTGATATAAGACCTGCTTTCCACAGTTACAGTGTTCAGGTGGGACAGGACCTAAAAGTAGAAATACCAATTGCAGGTCGTCCTAAACCAACTGTTACCTGGGTTAAAGATGGCCAGCCATTAAGGCAGACAACAAGAGTCAATGTTAGCGATTCAACTGATCTCACTATATTGAATCTTAAGGAAACTAGCAAAGAAGACAGTGGCACTTATGAAATCACTGTAGCTAATGTTGTTGGGCAAAAGTCTGCCTCTGTTGAAATTATTACTCTAGACAAACCTGACCCTCCAGTTGGACCTGTTAAGTTTGATGAAATAAGTGCAGAAAGTATTACCCTGTCATGGAATCCCCCAGTGTACACAGGTGGCTGCCAAATCACCAACTATATTGTGCACAAGAGAGATACAACGACCACTGTATGGGAAACAGTTTCAGCTACTGTTGCAAGAACTACACTGAAGGTGACTAAACTGAAAACTGGTTCAGAATACCAGTTCAGAATATTTGCTGAGAACAGGTATGGGCAGAGTTTTGCATTGGAATCTGCACCGGTCGTAGCACAGTATCCCTACAAGGAACCAGGACCTCCTGGCACACCATTTGTGACAACAGTTACAAAAGACTCCATGGTTGTACAATGGCATGAACCAGTAAATGATGGTGGTAGTAAAGTGTTGGGCTACCATCTTGAGAGAAAGGAGAAAAACAGCATTCTATGGACTAAAGTAAACAAGACTATTATTCAGGACACAAGTTTTAAGACAAATAACCTTGAAGAAGGAATTGAATATGAGTTTCGAGTTTCTGCAGAAAATATTGTTGGTGTAGGCAGAACAAGTAAAGTTTCTGAGTGCTATGTAGCTCGTGATCCATGTGATCCTCCAGGTCGCCCAGAAGCTATAATAATAAAAAGAAGCTCTATTACTCTACAGTGGACCAAACCAGAATATGATGGTGGAAGTAAGGTTACTGGTTATATTGTAGAGAAACGTGATTTACCAGATGGTCGCTGGATGAAAGCAAGCTTCACAAATATCATTGAAACTCAGTTCACTGTAACAGGACTTACTGAAGACCAAAGATATGAATTTAGAGTAATTGCAAAGAATGCTGCAGGTGCAATAAGCAAACCTTCTGACAGTACAGGACCAATAACAGCAAGGGACGAAGTTGAACTTCCACGAATTTCAATGGATCCGAAGTACAAAGACACTATTGTTGTAAATGCTGGTGAAACATTCAGACTTGAGGCTGATGTTCATGGAAAGCCACTACCGACCATTAAGTGGTACAAAGGAGATAAAGAGCTTGAGGACACTGCTAGGTATGAAATAAAGAACACAGATTTCAGCGCATTAATAATTGTAAAAGATGCTATTAGAGTTGATGGTGGACAGTACATTCTTGAAGCCTCTAATGTTGCAGGAACAAAGACAGTAACAGTAAACGTAAAAGTCTTGGACAGGCCAGGACCTCCAGAGGGCCCAGTCCAAGTGACAGGAGTTACAGCTGAAAAATGTGCACTGGCGTGGGGTCCTCCTCTTCATGATGGTGGCAGTGATATTTCTCATTACATTGTAGAGAAGAGAGAAACCAGCCGCCTGGCATGGACTGTGGTTGCTTCAGAAGTTTTACCTACAATGCTGAAAGTAACAAAACTCTTGGAAGGAAATGAATATGTCTTCCGTATCATGGCCGTTAACAAATATGGGGTTGGTGAGCCATTAGAATCTGTGCCAGTAATGATGAGAAATCCATTTGTGGTTCCTGGACCACCAAAAGCCTTGGAAATTACCAACATCACAAAGGATTCTATGACTGTCTGCTGGACCCGGCCAGACAGTGATGGAGGTAGTGAAATCGTAGGTTACATTGTAGAAAAGAGAGACCGAGCAGGCATCAGATGGATAAAATGCAATAAACGCCGCATTACAGATTTGCGCTTAAGAGTTACAGGTTTAACAGAGGATCATGAATATGAATTCAGAGTTTCTGCTGAAAATGCTGCTGGAATTGGTGAACCAAGCCAAGTTTCTCCCTACTTCAAAGCTTGTGACCCGATGTTCAAGCCTGGACCACCTACAAATGCCCATGTTGTGGATACCACCAAAAGTTCAGTTACACTTGGTTGGAGTAAACCTATTTACGATGGTGGTTGTGAAATCCAGGGATACCTTGTAGAAATCTGTAAAGCAGATGAAGATGAATGGTCGCTTGTTACTCCACAGACAGGCATACGTGCCACTCGATTTGAGATCAAAAAGCTTACAGAACATCAAGAATACAAACTACGAGTGTGTGCTCTCAACAAGATCGGTGTGGGAGAGGCTGCATCAGTTCCTGGTACTATTAAACCAGAAGACAAACTTGAAGCTCCAGAACTTGATATTGATTCAGAGCTAAGGAAAGGGATAGTGGTTAGAGCTGGTGGATCTGCTAGGATTCACATACCATTTAGGGGACGACCAACGCCTGACATCACATGGTCTCGAGAAGAAGGTGAATTCTCAGAAAAAGTTCAGATTGATAAAGGCATAAACTACACACAACTTTCAATTGACAACTGTGATAGAAATGATGCTGGAAAGTATATTCTTAAGCTGGAGAACAGCAGTGGTTCTAAATCTGCATTTGTTACAGTGAAAGTCTTGGACACACCAGGACCCCCACAAAACTTAGTGGTAAAGGATATAAAGAAGGATTCTGCTGTATTATCTTGGGAGCCACCGATTATTGATGGTGGTGCAAAGGTAAAGAACTATGTAATAGACAAGCGTGAGTCAACCAGGAAGGCATTTGCAAATGTAAGTGCTAAGTGTGCCAAGACAAGTTTTAAAGTTGAAAATCTTACAGAAGGAGCAATTTATTACTTCAGAGTTATGGCTGAAAATGAATATGGAATTGGTGTTCCAGTTGAAACCAGGGATGCTGTCAAAGCCTCAGAGCCACCTCTGCCTCCTGGGAAGGTAACACTCACTGATGTCACTCAGAGAAGTGCATCACTTACGTGGGAAAAACCTGAACATGATGGAGGTAGCAGAATTTTGGGATACCTTGTTGAAATGTTGCCTAAGGGAACAGAAAAATGGAGTGTTGTTAGTGAGACCAAAACATGTAATGCAGAGGTGTCTGGTTTGAGTCCAGGACAGGAATATCAATTCCGTGTGATTGCCTACAATGAAAAAGGCAAAAGTGATCCCAGAGCACTTGGAATTCCTGTGATAGCTAAAGACCTGACTATTGCGCCAAGTTTCAAACTGATGTTTAATACATATAGTGTACAAGCTGGAGAAGATCTGAAGGTAGAAGTACCATTTATAGGTAGACCCAAACCTACTATTACTTGGACAAAAGATGAGCAGCCTCTGAAACAGACAACCAGATTAAATATTCAGAATACGATAACATCAACTATTTTACATATTAAAGAAAGCAACAGGGAAGACTTCGGTAAATATACAGTAACAGCAACAAATACAGCAGGTACAGCAACAGAGCACCTGAGCATAATTGTACTAGAAAAGCCTGGCCCACCACGAGGACCTGTCCGCTTTGACGAAATCAGTGCGGACTTTGTTGTTTTATCATGGGACCCACCTGATTATACTGGTGGCTGCCAGATAAGCAACTATATAGTAGAAAAGCGTGACACAAGCACTACCACATGGAACATTGTGTCAGCAACTGTTGCAAGAACAACCATCAAAGCATCAAAGCTTAAAACAGGTTCTGAATACCAGTTCAGGATTTCTGCTGAAAATAGATATGGAAAGAGCTCTCCTTTGGCTTCTAAATCAATTGTTGTGCAATACCCCTACAAGGTGCCTGGACCACCTGGAACCCCATTTGTTACAGCAGCTTCCAAGGACCATATGATCGTACAATGGCATGAACCAGTTAATGACGGAGGAAGCAAAGTTCTTGGCTACCATCTTGAGCGTAAAGATAAGAACAGCATTCTTTGGACAAAACAGAACAAGTCACTTATTGTGGACACCAAATATAAAACAGACGGCCTTGAAGAAGGTCTTGAATATGAGTTCAGAGTTTCTGCTGAAAACATTGTTGGCATTGGCAAAGTCAGCAAAGTATCAGAACTGTATGTTGCCCGGGATCCTTGTGACCCACCTGGCCGCCCAGAGGCCATTCTTGTTACAAGAAGTAATATCACACTGAAGTGGAAAAAGCCAGAATATGATGGTGGAAGCAAAATAACTGGTTATATTGTAGAAAAGAAAGAACTGCCAGATGGTCGCTGGATGAAAGCCAGCTTTACAAATGTGTTGGAAACAGAATTCACAGTAAGTGGTCTTGTTGAAAACCAACGATATGAATTCAGAGTAATTGCAAGAAATGCAGCAGGTTGCTTGAGTGAACCATCTGAAAGTACAGGGCCTATTACTGCCAGAGATGAAATTGAAGCACCAGGAGCTTCATTGGATCCTAAATACAGAGACGTCATTGTTGTTCATGCTGGAGAAACCTTTGTTCTTGAAGCTGATGTCCATGGCAAACCTATTCCTGACATTACATGGTCAAAAGATGGCAAAGACCTTGAAGAAACAACTGCAAGAATGGAAATTAAATCTACCATTGAGAAAACAACTCTCACTGTCAAAGACTGTATAAGAGTAGATGGAGGTCACTATACTCTTAACCTCAAAAATGTTGGTGGCACCAAATCTATACCAATCACTGTAAAAGTGCTTGACAGACCAGGACCTCCAGAAGGACCTTTGAACGTTACAGGTGTCACTGCAGAAAAATGCTACTTGTCATGGTCTCCACCTTCACATGATGGTGGCTCTAGTATCTCACATTATATCATTGAGAAGAGAGAAACAAGTAGGCTTTCATGGACACAAGTAGCAACAGATGTGCAGGCTCTTAATCACAAAGTAACCAAACTCCTTCCTGGCAATGAATACATTTTCCGTGTAATGGCAGTGAATAAATATGGAGTTGGAGAGCCCTTGGAATCTGAACCAGTTGTGGCTCGTAATCCATACAAACCCCCTGGTCCTCCTTCAACACCTGAAGTTTCAGCAATCACAAAAGATTCTATGGTGGTAACATGGGGTCGCCCAGAAGATAATGGGGGAGCTGAAATTGAAGGTTACATACTTGAAAAACGAGACAAGGATGGTATCCGGTGGACCAAATGCAATAAGAAAAGGCTGACAGACTTGAGATTCAGAGTAACAGGTCTAACTGATGGGCATTTCTATGAATTTAGAGTGTCTGCTGAAAATGCTGCAGGGGTAGGGGAACCCAGTGAGCCATCCATTTTCTATCGTGCTTGTGATGTATTATATCCACCAGGTCCACCTACCAATCCAAAGGTTACAGATACTTCCAGGTCATCAGTTTCCCTTGCCTGGAGTAAGCCCATTTATGATGGTGGTGCTCCTGTTAAAGGATATGTAGTAGAAGTAAAAGAAGCTGCTGCTGATGAATGGACTACCTGCACCCCGCCAACAGGCCTACAAGCAAAACAGTTCACCGTGACAAAACTGAAAGAGAACCATGAGTATAACTTCCGCATCTGTGCCGTCAACTCAGAAGGAGTAGGAGAACCTGCGACTATACCTGGTGCAGTCTTAGCAGAGGACAAGATTGAACCTCCTGAAATTGAACTTGATGCGGATCTCAGAAAAGTAGTCACTGTACGTGCTAGTGGTACTTTACGCCTGTTTGTCACCATCAAAGGAAGACCAGAACCTGAAGTTAAATGGGAGAAAGCAGAAGGAACAATTAGTGAGCGAGCTCAGATTGAAGTCACCAGTTCCTACACAATGCTGGTCATTGACAATGTCAATAGATTTGATAGTGGTAGATACAATCTTACTTTAGAGAACAACAGTGGCAAAAAATCCGCTTTTGTTAATGTCAGAGTGCTTGATACACCTAGTGCACCTCTAAACCTGACAGTCAGAGAAGTGAAAAAAGATTTTGTAACTTTAGCCTGGGAAGCACCACTTATTGATGGTGGAGCTAAAATTACCAACTATATAGTTGAAAAGCGAGAATCCACAAGAAAGGCATATGCCACAGTTACAAGCAACTGTACTAAGAATTCCTTCAAGATTACTCAACTACAAGAAGGATGTAGTTATTACTTCCGTGTTCTAGCTGTAAATGAATATGGGGCTGGTTTACCAGCAGAAACTGCTGATCCAGTTAAGGTGTCTGAACCACCTTCTCCACCTTCAAAGGTCATTCTTGTTGATGTGACTCGCAATTCTGCTTCAATTAAATGGGAAAAGCCAGAGAGTGATGGTGGTAGTAAAATTACTGGTTATATAGTAGAAATGCAGACCAAAGGCAGTGTAAAATGGAGTGCATGTACACAGGTGAAAACGTTGGAAGCAACAGTAACAGGCTTAAGTATGGGAGAAGAGTACAGTTTCAGAGTGATTGCTGTTAATGAAAAAGGAAAAAGTGATCCAAGAGAACTTGGTGTCCCAGTCATTGCAAAAGATATTGAAATCCAGCCATCTGTTGAGCTTCTTTTTAACACATTCACAGTGAAAGCTGGAGATGATCTTAAGATTGACATTCCATTCAGAGGGCGACCTCTTCCCACTGCTAGCTGGAAAAAGGATGGGAATCCCTTAAAACAGACAACCAGGGTAAATGTTCAGACATCAAAGACTTTAACTTCACTGTCCATCAAGGAAGCTACAAATGAAGATCTGGGACATTATGAATTAGATCTTTCAAATACAGCTGGAACAACAACAGTTTCTCTAACTGTAGTTGTCCTTGACAGACCAGGACCACCAACTGATGTTAAAATTGATGAAGTTAGTGCTGATAGTGTAACTCTGTCTTGGAAACCTCCAGCATATGATGGTGGATGTCACATTAGCAATTACATTGTGGAGAAGAGAGATACTACCACAACAACATGGGAGATTGTATCTGCAGCAGTTGCAAGAACATCAATTAAAGTAGCTCGACTTGTCACTGGATCTGAATATCAGTTCCGTGTTTGTGCAGAAAACCGCTATGGGAAAAGCACTTATATTAATTCTCCTTCTGTTGTGGCAGAGTATCCATTTAAGCCTCCAGGTCCACCAGGAACACCTCGTGTGGCACATGCAACCAAATCTTTCATGATTGTAACTTGGCAGGTACCAGTTAATGATGGAGGTAGCGTAGTACTAGGATACCATCTGGAGCATAAAGAAAGAAGCAGCATTCTTTGGACAAAAGTTAATAAGAGCCTCATAACTGATACACAAATGAAAGTTACAGGTCTTGATGAAGGACTGATGTATGAATATCGTGTGTATGCAGAAAACATTGCTGGAATAGGCAAATGCAGCAAAGCATGTGAACCAGTCGCTGCAAGAGATCCATGTGATCCTCCTGGTCAACCAGAAGTTACTAATATTACAAGAACATCCGTCTCATTGAAGTGGACTAAACCAGAATATGATGGTGGAGCTAAAGTAACAGGATATATTATTGAACGCCGAGAACTTCCAGATGGTCGTTGGCTAAAATGTAATTTTACTAATGTGCAAGAAACATACTTTGATGTTGGTGGACTTACAGAAGACCAGCGTTACGAATTCCATGTGATCGCAAAGAATGCTGCTGGACTCTTCAGTCAGCCATCTGAATCAACTGGACCTGTGACTGTGAAAGATGATGTAGAGGCTCCAAGAATTATGATGGATGCCAAATTCAGGGATGTTGTAGTTGTGAAAGCTGGAGAAGTGTTTAAAGTCAATGCTGATGTTGCAGGACGGCCAATACCAGTGATTTCATGGACGAAGGACGGCAAGGAGCTCGAAGGAAAAGCTAGAGTTGAAATAGTCTCAACAGATTTCACTACTGCAATAACTATTAAGGACTGTATCCGAGGTGATTCAGGACAGTATGTACTAACATTACAGAATGTTGCAGGAACAAAATCTTTGACAATTAATTGCAAAGTACTTGATAGGCCTGGCCCACCTGCAGGTCCATTAGAAATAAATGGCCTTACTGCTGAAAAGTGCCATTTATCATGGGGACCCCCTCAAGAAAATGGTGGTGCAGATATTGATCATTATATTGTGGAAAAACGTGAGACCAGCAGAATTGCATGGACGCTTTGTGAAGGAGAGCTTAAAACAACATCTTGTAAAGTGACAAAATTACTGAAGGGTAATGAATATATTTTCAGAGTAATGGGAGTTAACAAATACGGCGTTGGTGAGCCTCTAGAAAGTGTTGCTGTCAAAGCCCTAGACCCATTTACAGTCCCAAGCCCACCTACATCTTTAGAGATTACCAGTGTGAGCAAAGATTCAATAACTCTGTGCTGGGCAAGACCTGAGTCTGATGGAGGCAGTGAGATCTCAGGCTATGTAATTGAAAGGCGTGAGAAAACCAGCCTAAGATGGATTCGCGTAAACAAAAAGCCAGTTTATGATTTAAGAGTGAAATCATCGGGTCTCCGTGAGGGATGTGAATATGAATTCCGGGTTTATGCAGAAAATGCTGCTGGCCTCAGTCTCCCAAGTGAAACCACACCATTGATTAAGGCAGAAGATCCAATCTTCTTGCCATCACCCCCATCTAAACCTAAGATTATGGATTCTACAAGGTCAAATATCACAATTGGTTGGACAAAGCCACTGTTTGATGGAGGTGCTCCAGTAACAGGATATACAGTTGAATACAAGAAAACTGATGAAACTGACTGGACAACAGCTATTCAGAATTTAAGAGGCACAGAATATACCGTAACTGGATTAACATCAGGCTCTGAATATGTTTTTAGAGTGAAATCCATTAACAAAATGGGTGTAAGTGAACCAAGTGATGTCTCAGAACCTCAGGTGGCAAAAGAAAGAGAGGAAGAACCTGCCTTTGAAATTGACAGTGAAATGCGGAAGACTTTAATTGTAAAGGCTGGTGGATCATTCACAATGACTGTTCCTTTCAGAGGCAAACCGGTCCCAAATGTAACATGGAACAAACCAGACACTGATCTCCGTACACGTGCAAGCATTGACACTTCAAGTAATTGTACATCTCTTACTATTGAAAAAGCAACAAGAAATGATTCTGGAAAATACACATTAACATTGCAAAACATTCTGAACACTACCACCTTGACTTTAATGGTCAAAGTTCTTGATACACCTGGCCCACCATCTAATATTGCAACAAAAGATGTAACTAAAGAATCTGCTGTGTTATCTTGGGATGTTCCTGAAAATGATGGCGGAGCACCTGTAAAGAACTATGTAATTGAAAAACGAGAAGCTAGCAAAAAGGCCTGGGTCACTGTGACAAACAACTGTCATCGCCTGTCCTACAAAGTGACTGGTTTGCAAGAAGGTGCCATTTACTACTTCCGTGTCTCCGGAGAAAATGAATATGGTGTTGGAGTGCCTTCTGAGACCAAAGAGGGAACAAAAATAACAGGTATGTTTTACTGTGAAAAGAATTTATTCATACTTAAAATAATATGTGTTTTAAAGTGTTTACTTCAAAATAATGTCAAGCTTTAAATCTGCATACAGTAAAACAGAACATTTTTTGTGGAACCACATTTTTGTCTGTGGTTTTGCAAATAAAAAAGAGCTAAGTAATAGCTTGAATTTTAAATTTTGCTTGGATTTTACTGAAAATATTTCTAATATACAAATTGGTTTAAAAACACATTTTCTTAATCCAGATTGTGTTCCTGTGTAATTGCTAATATAAAAAGTAAATGTCTTCTATATTGTTTAATCTGTTGCACTTTTTTTCTCAGAAAAACCCAGTCCACCAGAAAAGCTAGGAGTAACAAATGTCACAAAGGACAGTGTTTCTCTTTCATGGCTAAAACCAGAACATGATGGTGGAAGCAGAATTGTTAGCTACCTCCTTGAAGCTCTTGAGAAAGGACAGCAAAAATGGGTTAAGTGTGCAGTTGTAAAGACAACTCATCATGTTGTTCATGGGCTTAAGGAAAACGTCGACTATTTCTTCAGGGTGTCTGCAGAAAACCAAGCTGGTTTAAGTGATCCTAAGGAACTACTGCTCCCTGTTACAGTTAAAGAACAATTAGGTATGCTTCCTGACATGAGACGAAAGTCACATTCAATTGCATTCATATTTTAAAAGATGGAACATTCTTTTAATGTTTTGGAAATGTTTTCTTTTTCAGAATCTCCTGAGATTGACATGAAGGGCTTCCCTCATAACACTGTATATGTTCGAGCAGGATCAAACCTAAAAGTTGAAATTCCAGTTTCTGGAAAACCGCTGCCAAAGGTGACGCTGTCTAGAGATGGTGTTGCACTGAAACCTACCATGAGATTTCACACAGAAACCACTGCAGAAAGTCTCATCATTAACCTTAAAGAAAGTGTAGCTGCTGATGCTGGCAGATATGACATTACTGCTGCAAACTCAAGTGGCACCACAAAATCATTTGTTAATATTGTTGTGCTGGATAGACCTGGTCCTCCTGTTGGTCCAGTTGTCCTTAGCGATGTCACTGAAGAGAGTGTAACACTCAGATGGCAACCACCAGCTTATGATGGTGGAAGTCAAGTTACCAATTATATTGTACTGAAAAGAGAAACAAGCACTGCTGCTTGGTCTGAAGTGTCTGCCACTGTTGCTAGAACCGTTATCAAAGTTATGAGGCTCACAACAGGAGAAGAATACCAGTTCCGCATCAAAGCTGAGAACCGCTTTGGCATCAGTGATCACATAGACTCGCAGTGCGTGGTTGTCAAGCTTCCTTACAGTGAGTAACGTGCTTCTCGTGGTGTTTTAGTGCAGAACATTGATGTTTTAGTGCTCTGATGTTGAAATATAATTTTTTTAACTATCAATTCTTTTGATATCACCAGCTACCCCGGGCCCTCCTTCCACACCATGGGTCACTAATGTTACCCGAGAGAGTATTACTGTCGGATGGCATGAACCAGTCACTAATGGTGGCAATGCTATCATTGGATATCACCTGGAAATGAAAGACAGAAATAGCATATTATGGCAGAAGGCTAACAAGACCCTTATTCGTACCACTCATTTCAAAGTCACCACAATCAGCGCTGGCCTTATCTATGAATTTAGAGTTTATGCAGAAAATGCAGCTGGCATTGGAAAAGCAAGTCGGCCTTCTGATCCAGTCCTTGCAATTGATGCTTGTGGTATGTACTCTCTATAAAATAATGAAGCCCAACCATTTTGTTTCCCCTGTAATAATAATTTCTGTACAATAAGACAATATTCAAAATAACTGTTAATTATTGGCAATATTCTTGTTTCCTTCTGCAGAACCACCAAGAAACGTTCGTGCCTCAGATATTTCCAAAACCTCTATCACTCTCTCCTGGCAGAAGCCAGCATTTGATGGTGGTAGCAAAATCACTGGATACATAGTAGAAAAACGTGATCTTCCAGATGGCAGATGGACAAAAGCTAGCTTCACCAATGTTATTGAGACTCAGTTCACAGTATCTGGCTTGACACAGAATTCCAAGTATGAATTCCGGGTCTTTGCAAAGAATGCTGTTGGTTCCATTAGTAATCCCTCAGATGTTGTGGGTCCTATCACATGTGTTGATACATACGGTAAGTGCTTTGCATTGATATAATGATATAATTTTGGTATACTAGGACAATGGCTGTGCTGTTTTATAGATTCATGGTCATTTAAATATGGAAGGCTAGTTTACAGTGATTGATTCAAGAAGCATGACTGACTGTGAGCATTTGGGCATGGCATGGGCCATGAGTCGCACGGGCATGATTGTAAGGAGCATCTTTGTCTCTATCTCCATTTTTAAAGTCTTCTGATATCTTCTCTGAGCAAAAGAAGTCTGCCCATGGCTCAAGTGGTTATATTTGTACATGTAATTGTCTCTCCTTCATAGGATTAGTTCTAACTTATTCTATGTTTATGATTTAAGTTATATATACTCTCTTACTTTGATCTGTGTTTATCAAATACCTTTAACTATTAGATTAAATAAGGTAGTATTATTTGGGGATTTTATTAAATACAGGGCTACAATAAACATGTTTTTAACTTATTCTTATTTTTTCTTAAGGTGCACCTGAAATCGATGTGCCACCAGAGTATACAGAAGTGGTGAAATACAAAGCAGGAACTTCAGTTAAGCTAAAACTAGGCATCTCAGGCAAGCCTATACCCACAATTGAATGGTTCAAAAATGGCAATGAGGTACTAACCAGTGCACTAGTGTCTTTTGAAAGCACAACAGAATTTGCTTCTATACTCATCAAGGATGCAAATCGACTCGACAGTGGCACCTATGAATTAAAATTGAAGAATGCCATGGGTTCAGCATCAGCCCATGTTAGACTACAGATACTTGGTAAGTCTTGAGATACAGCTGTGTTTACTATTAAACAATAATTCAGTAGTGAATACTTAACATCTTCTTTCTTCTGCCTTCCTCAGACAAGCCAGGACCCCCAGGTGGACCTATACAGTTTAAGACAGTCACTGCTGAAAAGATTACAATAATGTGGGACCCACCAGCAGATGATGGTGGTGCACCTATAACACACTATGTTGTTGAAAAGCGGGAAACAAGTCGGGTTGTATGGTCTCTAATTTCTGAAAAACTGGAGGGATGTATCGTAACTACAACAAAACTCATCAAAGGAAATGAATATGTGTTCCGTGTCCGTGGTGTGAACAAGTTTGGAATTGGTGATCCACTGGAATCTGAGCCCGTTATAGCCAAGAATTCATTCGGTAAGAAATAAGTTCTATAAAATAACTTAGGCAACTGAATTGTCTCGTCTACTATTTGTAAGCAGCACTGATTTACTGACATATGATTTTTTATTCAGTTACACCTGGACCACCTAGTACACCAGAAGTCACGAAGATAACCAAGAATTCTATGACTGTTGTCTGGAGTAGGCCCACTGTTGATGGAGGCAGTGAAATATCAGGATATTTTCTGGAGAAACGTGACAAGAAGAGTCTGAGTTGGTTCAAGGTCTCTAAAGAAACCATTCGGGACACCAGACAGAAAGTAACAGGTCTGACTGAAAACAGCGAATATCATTTCCGAGTTTGTGCCGTCAATGCAGCCGGACCAGGTCCTTTCTCTGAGGCTTCTGACTTCTACAAAGCTGCAGATCCTGTTGGTAAGATTCAATGTGCATTTCTTCCAGTAGGTTAGATATCAATGGAAAATGAGTAGTTAGGGTGGGATTGTACCAACATAATTGAGGGCAGATTTTCTTTCTCTTACAATTAATTGAATTCTGATTAGTGTTTTTGTCCCCTGTAAACTATCATTTACAGATAAGCCAGGCACACCAACAAAGCTGAAAGTTGTGGATACAACCAAGACATCTGTTACCCTTGGCTGGATTAAACCTGCTTATGATGGAGGAAGTCCAATTACCCACTACGTGGTGGAGAGGAGGGAAGGTGAAGAGCAAGAATGGACTGTAGTCAGTACCAAGGGAGAAGTGAGAACAACTGAATATGTTGTATCCCACCTTCAGCCAAGTGTTAATTATTATTTCCGTGTATCTGCTATGAATTGTGCTGGACAAGGAGAGCCTATTGAAACGATGGAACCCGTTCAAGCTAAAGATATTCTTGGTACTGTATTTCTTTGTGATTTATCATTTTCCTGTATGCTTTTTTTTTTAAACCATTTTTTATTTTACATTCCAAGTATACATTATTAATTTTTTATTTATTTCCACAGTGGCGCCAGAGATTGATCTGGATGTTGCTCTTCGGACATCTATTGTTGCTAAAGCAGGTGAAGACGTGGAAATAATGATTCCATTCAAGGGAAGACCTCCTCCAACAGTCACATGGAGGAAAGGTGACAAGAATCTTGGGACTGATGAAAGATATATCATCCAAAACACAGAATCATCTACACTACTTATTATTCCTCAAGTTACACGAAATGATACCGGAAAATATGTTCTTACAATTGAAAATGGAGTTGGAGAAGCAAAATCATCATTTGTGAATGTAAAAGTACTTGACACACCTTCTGCATGCCAGAAGCTGCAGCTCAAGCATGTTTCTCGTGGCACAGTTACACTGGTATGGGAGCCACCTCTCATCAATGGTGGTTCTGAAATAACAAATTATGTTGTTGAAAAAAGAGATGCTACAAAGAGGGCCTGGTCAACTGTTACAACAAAGTGCTCTCATACCACCTTTAAACTGACTAACCTGTCAGAAAAGACTGCATTCTTTTTCCGTGTTCTTGCTGAAAATGAAATTGGACTAGGTGAACCTTGTGAGACAACTGAACCAGTGAAAGCTGCAGACGTACCTGGACCTGTAAAAGACCTAGCCATGAAAGACTCTACAAAGAGTTCTGTTAAACTGCAATGGAGCAAACCTGACTATGATGGTGGTAGCATTATATCAGACTATGTTATTGAAAAGAAACTTCAGGAAGAGAAAGAATGGACATATGCAGGCACAAGCAAGAGTTGTGAATTTGTAGCTGACAGACTTAAAGAGCTTTCTGTCATGGAATTCAGAGTCTTTGCTAAAAACGAAAAAGGCATGAGTGACTCTGTTACTGTTGGACCCATTACTGTGAAAGAACTTATAATAACACCTGAGGCTGACCTTTCTGATATTCCTGGAGGTCAGATTGCAGTAAGAATTGGACATAACCTGCACGCTGAATTGCCCTATAAAGGTAAACCTAATCCATCAATGAGCTGGCTCAAAGACAACCTCCCTCTTAAAGAAACAGAACATCTTCGTTTCAAGAAAACTGAAAACAAGATAAGTTTAAGTATCAAGAATGTGAAAAAGGAGCATGGTGGCAAATACACCTTAATTCTTGATAACGTAGTCTGCAGAAAGTCATTCACAATCACCGTAATCACTCTTGGTCCTCCATCTAGGCCAAAAGCACCTTTAAGAATAGATGAAATCAAAGCAGATAGTGTAGTTTTGTCATGGGAGGCTCCTGATGATGACGGAGGAGGAGAAATTACTGGCTACAGTATTGAGAAGAGAGAAACATCACAAATGAACTGGAAGCTGGTGTGTTCAAGTGCTGCAAGGACAACCTTCAAAGTACCAAACCTTGTTAAAGATACTGAATATCAGTTTAGAGTTCGTGCAGAAAACAGATACGGAGTGAGCCCACCTCTTGTCTCAGCAGATGTTGTGGCAAAGCACCAGTTTAAACCACCAGGTGCCCCAGGCAAGCCTGTTGTATACAACGTAACTGCTGATGGAATGACCATTTCTTGGGATGCTCCCGTTTATGATGGTGGTTCAGAGATTATGGGATACCACGTTGAAAAGAAGGAAAGAAACAGTATTTTGTGGCAGAAGGTTAACGTTGCATTAATATCTAACAGAGAATACAGGATTACTGGACTGCTTGAGGGCCTGGATTACCAATTCCAAGTATATGCTGAAAACGCTGCAGGTCTAAGCCGAGCTAGTGAGCCAAGCAAATTTACTTTGGCAGTCTCTCCAGTGGGTAAGTGAATGATAAATCACTTATGCAAGAAAATTCTGTTCTTGTAGATTATTGTGAGCAGTAATAAAAATAAATGTTCATTATTTTCCTTTTAGACCCACCTGGTACTCCTGATTACATTGATGTCACTAGGGAAACAATCACCCTGAAATGGAACCCCCCACTGCGTGATGGAGGCAGTAAGATTGTGGCTTACAGCATTGAGAAGCGGCAAGGAAGCGCAGACCGTTGGCTCAGGTGTAACTTTACTGATGTCAGTGAGTGCCAATACACAGTTACAGGGCTCAGTCCAGGTGACCGATATGAATTCAGAGTGCTTGCAAGAAATGCTGTTGGTACAATCAGCCCACCTTCACAGTCTTCAGGCTATATCATGACCAGAGATGAAAACAGTAAGAATTTTTTTTTAATATGCTTGGGTATTGAAGCCAGATAGAGTTTCTGGCTGTACTGATGGGAAGTGGGAAGTCAAGGGGGAAAGAACTTGTGACTGAGGTCCGCCCAGTCAACCCAGAACATTTATGTTCATACTTCAAAGTGGGAAGGTCTAAATTAAAGACCCAAATCTGGCAGATATACATAATCAATTGCTGAAAAGCATGGCACTCTTGGATAAGCAGCAGGGCAAAGTTGGAAAGAGGGCATGGACTGTAATATTCTGATGGACTGAATAATTTCAAAATTAAAATGTGCCTCAGGTCACTTGGCATACTATTAATACCACATTTTAACAGTGCCTTTCACATATACATATGTGCAAATATATATATGATGCACTTATGGATGCTTACAGGAAAAATAAATTTATAATTTATATGATAACTGCTATTTAGAGAATGTCATTTTGTAATTGAAATAGTTTTATATATCACCAACTTTTATAATTAGTACATTCAGAAGAGTGTCAGAAAAATATTTAGCTATATGAAAATTGATTTATATTTTCCTTTTTTAGTTGCTCCAACAATTGAATTTGGTGCTGAACACTTTGAAGGCCTTACTGTTAAAGCTGGAGAGAGCATTAAACTTAAAGCTCTAATCAGAGGACGTCCAGTACCTAAAGTGACATGGTTTAAGGATGGTAAAGAGATTGATAAAATGATGAATATAGAAATAACTACAGCTATTGGATATAGTACAATCTTCATTAGAGATGCTGTCCGGGAACATCGTGGAGTGTACACAGTAGAAGCCAAAAATGCATCAGGCACTAAACGAGAAGATATTACCATCAGAGTACAAGGTACTGCACCAAGCACTTTCAGCATGCTTTTTAAAAAATAGTATTTTATTCTAAGTGTCAGCAAATTATAACTCTGAACCTTTAAAATTGCAGACACACCAGGAAAAGTTGGTGGACCAATACGATTCACAAACATCACTGGAGAAAAAGTCACATTATGGTGGGACCCTCCGGCTAATGATGGTTGTGCTTCTGTTTCTCACTACATAATTGAAAAACGTGAAACCAGCAGGATTGCTTGGGCATTAGTTGAAGATAAATGTGAAGCTTGCAGCTATACGGCACTTAAATTAATTAAGGGCAATGAGTATCAGTTCCGTGTCTCTGCAGTGAACAAATTTGGAGTTGGCAGACCATTGGAGTCTGATCCAGTTATCGCACAAATACCTTACAGTAAGTTTCCACCTCATTCTGGACAAATATCCATGGAGTTACCATCCTGTCTTTCTAATGATATTTTTCTTTTCCTTAGCTCTCCCTGATGCACCAGGAACTCCAGAGCCCACCAATGTAACAGGAGACAGTATCACACTCACATGGGCAAGACCAGAGTCAGATGGTGGAAGCGAGATAAATGAGTACATTCTTGAAAGGAGAGAAAAGAAGAGCATGCGCTGGGTTAAAGTATCCAGTAAGCGGCCCATTACTGAGAACAGATACAGAGTAACTGGCCTTATTGAAGGCAATGAATATGAGTTCCATGTCATGGCTGAAAACGCTGCAGGGGTTGGACCTCCAAGTGACGTTTCAAAGCTGATTAAATGCAGAGAACCAGTCAGTCCACCAAGTGCTCCTAATGTTGTAAAGGTGACAGACACATCAAAGACTAGTGTAAGCTTAGAGTGGACAAAGCCAGTTTTTGATGGAGGCATGGAAATAATTGGGTACATCATTGAGATGTGCAAAGCTGATCTTGAAGCATGGCAGAAAGTCAATGCAGAGACTGTTATTGCTACTAAATATACCGTTGTTGATTTGGAGGCAGGAGAACACTATAAATTCAGAGTTAGTGCTGTCAATGGTGCTGGCAGAGGAGAAAGTTGCGAAGTTCCTGCTTCAGTCCAAACTGTGGACAGGCTTTCAGCACCTGAAATTGATATTGATGCAAACTTCAAGCAGACTCATATTGTAAGAGCAGGTGCAAGCATTCGTCTATTTATCGCCTTCTCTGGAAGACCAGTTCCTACTGCGGTGTGGTCCAAAGCAGATGCCAATCTTAGTTTGCGTGCTGACATTCAAACAACTGATTCATTCAGCACATTGACTGTAGAGGAATGCAATAGAAATGATGCTGGCAAGTATGTCTTTACTGTGGAAAACAACAGTGGAAGCAAGTCAATTACATTTACTGTCAAGGTTTTGGACACACCTGGTCCACCAGGTCCTATTACATTTAAAGATGTGACTCGAACATCTATTACTTTAATGTGGGATGCTCCTGTTCTGGATGGAGGTTCTCGTATCCACCACTACGTTGTGGAAAAACGTGAAGCAAGTCGTCGTAGCTGGCAAGTAGTGAGTTCAAAATGCACTCGACAAATCTTTAAGGTCACAGATCTAGCAGAAGGTATGCCATATTACTACCGAGTCTCAGCAGAAAATGAATATGGTGTAGGTGAACCCTGTGAATTAACAGAGCCAGTTGTGGCCACAGAAGAACCTGCTCCACCTAAGAGACTAGACATTGTTGACACAACAAAATCTTCTGTAGTTTTAGCTTGGCTTAAACCTGATCATGATGGTGGTAGCCGTATTACTGGATACCTTCTTGAAATGAAACAGAAAGGATCTGACTCCTGGACTGGAGCTGGACAAACCAAGCAACTTACTTTCACTGTTGAAGGCCTTGTGGAGAACACAGAATATGAGTTCCGGGTCAAGGCGAAGAATGATGCTGGCTACAGTGAGCCAAGGGAAGCTTTCTCTTCTGTTATTGTTAAGGAGCCACAGATTGAACCAACAGCTGATCTCAGTGACATAAGCAGACAGCTTATAACATGCAAGGCTGGAAGCACCTTTACTATTGATATACCAATCAGTGGGCGCCCAGCTCCAAAAGTGACATGGAAACTTGAGGAGATGAGGCTGAAGGAAACTGAAAGAGTGACCATCAAGACAACAAAAGACCGAACCACACTGACTGTAAAAGACAGTATGAGAGGTGACTCTGGTAAATACTACCTTACACTTGAGAACACTGCTGGTGTGAAAACATTTACTGTCACTGTGGTAGTCATAGGAAGACCAGGTCCTGTCACTGGCCCAATTGAAATATCATCTGTATCTGCTGAGTCCTGTGTGTTGACCTGGAAAGAACCTGAAGATGATGGTGGCAGTGACATTACAAACTACATTGTAGAGAAACGTGAATCTGGCACAACAGCATGGCAGCTGGTGAATTCCAGTGTGAAACGCACACAGATCAAAGTCAGTCATCTCACAAAATATCAAGAGTACAGTTTCCGAGTAAGCTCAGAAAATAGATTTGGTGTCAGCAAGCCAGTTGAATCAAAAACAGTAGTTGCTGAGCATCCATTTGGTAAGTGAAACACTTCTCAAAATTTTCTTCTCAAAATTTGTTCTTTTCTTCTGACTGAGGTATTTATAATTCCTAACATTTTCCTCCCCACCTTTTTCATGTTCAGTCCCACCAAGCCCACCTTCAAGGCCAGAAGTCTATTCTGTGTCTGCAAGTGCCATGGCCATTCGCTGGGAAGAACCCTATCATGATGGTGGCAGCAAAGTTATTGGATATTGGGTGGAAAAGAAGGAGCGCAACACCATCCTTTGGGTGAAGGAGAACAAAGTACCATGCTGTGACTGCAACTATAAAGTCACAGGGTTGGTGGAAGGCCTAGAATATCAATTCAGAACCTATGCTCTAAATGCTGCAGGTGTTAGCAAAGCTAGTGAAGCCTCTAGACCTGTAGTGGCTCAAAATCCAGTTGGTAAGTATTACTTTTAGAGTTACATTGTTACTTAAGCTAAAATAGGATTGCAGTATTCATTTTTTCTGCTTTATTCCTCCAGATCCACCAGGAAGACCAGAAGTAACAGATGTCACCAGATCTACGGTGTCACTGAGCTGGTCACCTCCACTTTATGATGGTGGAAGCAAAATAATCGGATATATTATTGAGCGCAAACCATATAACGAATCTGGTGATGGACGTTGGCTGAAATGCAATTATACCATTGTCTCAGAAAACTTTTTCACTGTGACAGCTCTTAGTGAAGATGAAGCCTATGAATTCCGTGTACTAGCAAAGAATGCTGCTGGTGTGATTAGCAAAGGATCTGAATCAACTGGTGCTGTCATTTGCAAAGATGAATACAGTAAGGAATATTTACTTGGAACATTTAAAAACATAATGTTCTATTTTTAGTACTGTCATGTAATTTTTTTTTCAAATCTCTTTTTCCAGCACCACCAAAGGCTGAACTTGATGCCAGACTGCAGGGAGAAGTTTTGAGCATTAGGGCTGGATCAGATCTTGTTCTTGATGCAGCCATTGGTGGAAAACCAGAACCAAAAGTCTTCTGGTCCAAAGGCGACAGGGAACTGGAGCTATGCGAAAAGATATCTCTGCAATATACCAGCAAACGAGCTATTGCAATTATCAAGTTCTGTGACAGAAGTGATAGTGGAAAATATACCCTAACAGTTAAAAATGCCAGTGGGATGAAACAAATTTCTGTTCTTGTCAAAGTGCTTGGTATGTATCCTGTGATTATATTAATACTTAGTATACTGAAAAAAACCCGCATTATTTTAAATAAGATGCATTTTCTTTAAATGAGATGCTTTTTCTTAGCCACAATATTAACAATATTCATTTTGATTCCTACACAGATTCACCAGGTCCATGTGCAGGCAAAATCACAGTTAGCAGAGTAACAGAAGAGAAATGTACTCTGGCATGGAACATTCCTGAGGAAGATGGAGGTGCAGAAATCACTCACTATATCATAGAAAGGCGTGAAACCAGCAGACTTCACTGGGTTATTGTTGAGGCTGAATGCCAGACTTTATCAACTGTGGTAACAAAACTTATTAAAAATAATGAATACATTTTCCGTGTGAGAGCTGTCAACAAATATGGACCAGGTGTTCCACTTGAATCAGAAACTGTGATTGCCAGGAATGCTTTCAGTGAGTGTTACTACCTTCCATTCTGCATCAGAATTTCTGGAATAATTCTCATGGATAAACAATGTGTTGAACAATCTTTTTTTTTTTCTCACCTTTTAAAAAAATAGCTATTCCAACACAGCCTGGTGCTCCTGAAGAAGTGAGTGTCGGCAAGGAGCACATCATTATTCAGTGGTCGAAACCAGAATCAGATGGTGGCAGTGAGATTAAGGACTATCTTGTGGACAAACGTGAAAGGAAAAGTCTGCGCTGGACACGAGTGAATAGAGATTACACCATTTATGACACCAGACTGAAAGTCACTGGTCTCATGGAAGGGAGCCAGTACCAATTCCGTGTCACTGCAGTGAATGCTGCTGGAAACAGTGAACCTAGTGAAGCTTCACAATACATGTTATGTAAAGAACCATCATGTAAGTTTCTGTATTTAAAATATATTTTAATATTTATTTATAATAATGTAGCATAAGCTCACATTGACACTTTAACCAAGAAACCCATAACCACACATAAACTCACTGAATTAGATAGTATTGGAATAATTTAAAAACAGTTATAATTCATATTAAGTGCATTTCCTCGAATTAGCTGTCTGAAAATTGGTTTTGACTGTAAAATGTTTTATGCACCAATATAAAATGCATTTTCTTCTTTTTCAAAGACACTCCTGCATCACCTTCAGTTCCAAGAGTTGTGGATACTACAATGCACAGCATCAGTTTAGCCTGGTCAAAGCCCACATATGATGGTGGTGCTGACCTCTTAGGCTATGTCCTTGAAATGAAAGAAGAAGGTAGTGAACAGTGGTATCGAGCACATACAACTGCCACTTTGAGGAATGCTGAGTTCACTGTGACTGGTCTTAAAACAAACCAGAAATACCAATTCCGAGTTGCTGCAACAAACGTGAATGGTATGAGTGAATTTAGTGAATCATCAGCAGAAATAGAACCTGTGGAAAGAATAGGTAATTTGAAAACCTAGTGTATATTTTAAGGAAACTATATTTTCCTTTAGGACTTCTGTAAGATTTGCTAATTCTATGTTTCTTATACTCTTCATCAGAAACACCTGAACTTGAGCTTGCTGATGATCTGAAGAAGACAGTTACAGTCAGAGCTGGCGGTTCCCTGCGCCTAATGGTCTCTGTATCTGGCAGACCTGCTCCTGTAATCACCTGGAGCAAGCAGGGTGTTGACCTTGTAAGTCGAGGTATTATTGATACTACAGACAGCTACACTCTGCTTATTGTGGATAAAGTTAATCGGTATGATGCTGGAAAATACATCATTGAGGCTGAAAATCAATCAGGAAAAAAATCTGCAACTGTTTCTGTGAAAGTGTATGGTAAGTACTGCTACAATTGTATCTGAGCATTACACCATTCTGCATGCTCATTGCTCAGAAATAAGTGTCATTCATTTCCAAAGGAAGTTTGCATTTTAAATGACATGAGAATGAGAAGTCAGAGAAACAATCTAATCGAAAGGAAAATGCATAATTTCTGGAGCTGTGCTAGTTTATAAATCAAATCCCAGCATTTTTATTTTATGCAGAAGTAGTCATTGACTGTAAAATGAAGGGCTCCAAAAAGAGAAAAAAAATTTTGTTTGTTTGTTTTAGACACACCTGGTCCACCACCTGCAGTGAGAATTAAGGAGGTATCAAAAGACTCTGTGACACTTACTTGGGACATTCCAGTCATTGATGGTGGGGCCCCAGTCAACAATTACATAATTGAGAAACGTGAAGCTTCCATGAGAGCTTACAAGACCGTCACTACCAAATGCAGCAAGACATTTTACAGAGTTACTGGACTTCTGGAAGGAGCTTTGTATTATTTCAGAGTACTACCAGAAAATATTTATGGCATTGGTGAAGCCTGTGAAACATCTGATGCAGTGCTAGTATCTGATGTCCCCATGGTACCACAAAAACTCGAAGTGATTGACACCACTAAATCAACTGTTACACTTGCCTGGGAGAAACCACTGCATGATGGTGGCAGCAGATTGACTGGCTATGTCATTGAGGCCAGCAAAGCTGGAACAGAGAGATGGTTGAAGGTAGTGACCTTGAAGCCTACCGTCTACGAACACACCATTATCTCTCTCAACGAGGGTGAACAGTACTTGTTCAGGGTCAGAGCACAGAATCAGAAGGGCATGTCGGAACCGCGCGAGATTGTCACAGCAGTGACAGTCCAAGACCGAAAAGGTAGGTGTCTACTGTTGAAAACAACAGGGTCAAAACCAAATGAATGTGATAGTTACAAAACAGGTATTTAAAATATAAATTATTTGCTTTCCTTAGTTCTACCAACAATTGACTTCACTGGAATACCTCAGAAGACAATCCACGTACCTGCTGGCAAGCCCATTGAATTAGCCATTCCAATTGAAGGACGACCACCTCCAACTGCATCTTGGTTCTTTGCTGGTTCTAAACTAAAAGAATCAGAACGCATCAAAATGGAGACTGCTGCCAAAATGGCCAAATTAACTGTGCGTGAGACCACCATACATGACACAGGAGAGTACACACTTGAACTGAAGAACACAACTGGAACAGTTACTGATACACTGAAGGTTATAATCCTTGGTAAGAGTTCATGAAAATAATTGTCCATGACCTTCCTCCATTTCAACTTTACATGGGAAATTTGATTCTTTTTTGGCACCTGTTTTGTAAGCTTGTATTTTTTTTCCCCTAGACAAGCCTGGACCACCTGTTGGACCTATCAGAATTGATGAAATTGATGCAAATTATGTAACCATCTCCTGGGAGCCTCCTGAGCTGGATGGTGGAGCTGCCCTTAGTGGGTATGTGGTAGAACAGCGTGATGCTCACCGTCCTGGATGGCTGCCAGTTTCAGAGTCAGTAACCAGGACAACATTTAAGTTCACCAGACTTGTTGAAGGTGCAGAATATGTGTTCCGTGTAGCTGCTACAAATCGCTTTGGAATTGGATCTTACCTGCAGTCTGAAATTATAGAATGCAAGAGCAGAATCCGTAAGTCTGAATTTTTGTTCATTCTCTATCTTTAAAATTAAAAATATATATTTAAATGGGCTTATATATCCGTACATATACTAGAATTTTCTAGATGTTGCTACTTCCTTTTGGCAGATAAAATTGTACATTATGATGCACAGTAATCATGATATTTTCCAGAGGAAAAATGCCATCCATGAATCTGTATAGGTATTATAGATGTACTGCACAGAACGTGGATGGTAAATTTGGATTTTCTGCTGAGGTCTACCATCAGTCTTGAAAAAATTGCTTTACTCCATTACAAAACAAGAAGTTTTTCACTGACCTGATCTGTAAATTACTTAGATACCTGCTAATAAAATAATTTGATAAGACATCGATATTACATTGTTATTCACAATATGTCACATACTACTAGTGTGTAAGGTCATCTGACGCTTTCTTCACTAATTCCATGTCATGTTTTTACAGGTATTCCTGGTCCTCCTGGCACTCCGGAAGTGTTTGATATCTCTCGAGATGGCATGACATTGACTTGGTATCCTCCAGAAGATGATGGTGACTCACAGATTACTGGTTATATTGTGGAACGCAAAGAAGTTAGAGCAGACAGATGGATCCGTGTAAATAAAGTTCCAGTCACCATGACTCGTTACCGTTCCACTGGCTTGGTCGAAGGATTAGAATACGAACACCGGGTCACAGCAATCAATGCCAGAGGCACTGGGAAACCCAGCCGTCTTTCCAAGTCTGCTGTTGCCAGAGATCCAATTGGTAAGTAATTTCCTACAAAGATTAAACACATGATGGTGGAAGGGAATGACATTATGGTAGAATTAATTCTGATTTGGAAATTTTTTGGGGTGTATTAACAAATGAAGATTCTGACTGGAGAAAACAAAGAAAATATTAGTGAAAATCTTTCATTAGAAGTTTTCCTTTTAAACTTCACTATAGACTTATTACAGCTCATAAGTTGCAAGTTAGCATTTATTTCATCTTTCAAATATTCATAAAAACAAATCCCATGTGCCTATCTGATCTTTTCCTCCAGCTCCTCCAGGTAAACCTCAGAATCCAAGAGTCACTGATACTACAAGAACATCTGTCTCCCTGGCTTGGAGTCCACCAGAAGATGAAGGTGGTTCTAAAGTTACTGGCTACTTAATTGAGATGCAGAAGGTTGATCAATTTGAATGGACCAAATGCAATACTACGCCGACCAAGATTCGGGAATACACCTTGACACATCTTCCCCAGGGTGCAGAGTACAGATTCCGAGTGCTAGCCTGTAATGCTGGTGGGCCAGGAGAACCTGCTGAAGTGCCAGGAACAGTCAAAATAACAGAAATGCTTGGTAAGACATTTCAAGCCTTAGCTTTTGTTGAAAGCTGTCCTAAAAAATTTTTTGCTTAAAGCAGGTATGATATCATCTGTAGAAGGACATAGCATGACATGTTATTTTTGTTTACAGAATATCCTGACTATGAACTTGATGAAAAATACCAAGAAGGTCTCATGGTGAGACAAGGAGGAGTAATCAGGCTTACAATACCCATTAAGGGTAAGCCCATCCCAGTATGCAAATGGACAAAAGAAGGACAGGACATCAGCAAGAGGGCCATGATTGCAACTTCTGAGACACACACAGAACTTGTGATCAAAGATGCAGAAAGAGAAGATTCAGGCACCTATGATCTGGTACTTGAAAACAAGTGCGGCAAGAAAGCCGTGTACATTAAAGTCAGAGTGATTGGCATTCCAAACCCACCAGAAGGACCACTTGAGTATGATGATATACAAGCTCGTTCTGTCAGAGTAAGCTGGAGACCTCCTACAGATGATGGTGGTGCAGATATCCTGGGTTATATTGTTGAGAGAAGAGAAGTACCGAAGACTGCCTGGTACACTGTTGATTCTAGAGTGAAAGGGACATCGCTAGTGGTGAAAGGACTCAAAGAAAATGTGGAATATCACTTCCGTGTTTCTGCTGAAAACCATTTCGGTATTAGCAAATCTCTCAAATCTGAAGAACCAGCAGTACCAAAAACACCTCTAAGTAAGTTTTCTTTTAGACCAAAAAGAAAAAGAAATTAATTACTACATTATTATTTAAAAGTGCAACAATATATGCAGAAATATTAATGCTATGCCACTGTTATTTTTTATCATTATTAACAGATCCACCAGAGCCTCCAAACAACCCACCTGAAGTGCTTGATGTTACAAAGAGTTCTGTCAACTTGTCCTGGTCCAGACCTAAAGATGATGGTGGTTCCCGTGTAACTGGCTACTATATTGAACGTAAAGAGACATCTACAGAAAAATGGGTCCGGCATAATAAGACACAGATTACCACTACAATGTACACAGTCACTGGACTTGTTCCAGATGCTGAATATCAATTCCGTGTCATTGCTCAAAATGACATTGGTGAAAGTGAAGCAAGTCCTGCTTCTGAACCAGTTGTATGCAAGGATCCATTTGGTAAGATAACATCTGCATTAATAGACCTTTTGGAGAGCAGTTTAATGACATTTAGAGAAAAACTGATTTTCTGTTTTAATTTATTTTAATTTTCAGACAAACCAAGCCAACCTGGAGAAATTGAGATCACATCTATCTTTAAGGACAGCATTACATTAGAATGGGAACGACCTGAAAGTGATGGTGGCAAAGAGATCCTTGGCTATTGGGTTGAATATCGTCAGTCTGGAGAAAGTACCTGGAAAAAATGCAATAAGGAACGCATCAAGGACAGGCAGTTTACAGTAGGAGGTTTACTAGAGGCCACAGAATATGAGTTCCGTGTTTTTGCAGAAAATCAGACTGGCCTCAGCAGACCTCGAAGGACTGCTATGGCAGTGAAAACCAAATTAACATGTAAGCAAAAATACATTGCCATATTTGCTTTGATGTTTTTGTAATTTGCTGCATCATAAACCATGGTGCTGCATTTAACATGCTGCCTATTTGTGTTACGTGACATTTGCTAACATGACTATCCCAAAGGACAGTCTCTCAAGAGGATCAAGTATAAATGAAAATTGATTTCCAGTTATATAGTAATAGAGGAAAATTTCATAGTAATCATCATTATTTTCTTCTTATTTTCTTTGTCACAGCTGGAGAAGCACCTGCCATAAAGAAAGAAATGCAGGATGTTACAACTAAACTGGGTGAGGCAGCTCAGCTGACATGCCAGATTGTTGGGAGACCTTTGCCTGATATTAAATGGTACCGCTTTGGCAAGGAGCTGGTGCAAAGCAGAAAATACAAAATGTCATCTGATGGACGCAATCATACACTGACAGTAATGACAGATGAACAGGAGGATGAAGGTCTCTACACTTGCATGGCTACCAATGATGTTGGAGAAATTGAAACTAGTGGCAAGCTATTATTGCAGGCTCCTCCTCAGTTCCATCCTGGCTTCCCATTGAAAGAGAAATACTACGCAGGTGCAGGTGGCACCCTCCGCCTTCACGTTGTATATATTGGCCGGCCAGTACCAGCAATAACTTGGTTCCATGGCAACAAACCTTTGAGAGGATCAGAAACAGTTACTATTGAGAACACAGAACAGTATACTCATCTTGCTATTAAGAATGTCCAGCACAAGACTCATGCTGGGAAGTACAAAGTACAACTCAGTAACACATTTGGAACAGTTGACACTGTACTTAATGTGGAAATACAAGGTAATTAATTTTCTTTTCAGTATTTTGTGGAATATTTTCTCAAATATTGACTGGAAAAACAAATAAAAATTTTGTGCCTTTTCTTGTACAGATAAACCAGATAAACCAGAAGGGCCAATTGTTATAGAGTCTATACTGAAGAATTCTGTGGTGATAAGCTGGAAACCACCAGAGGATGATGGAGGTGTTATGATAACCAATTACATCATAGAGAAACGTGAAGCCAAGGAAGGAGCAGAATGGCAACTTGTATCTTCAAGTATTTCAGGCACAACCTGTAGAATTGTTAACTTAACTGAAAATGCAGGCTATTATTTCCGTGTTTCTGCTCAGAATATGTACGGCATTAGTGAAGCACTGGAGGTCTCATCAGTAGTTTTTATAAAGCCTCCATTTGGTAAGTAGAGCCCAAAATATCAATGTCTGTATGTCCCCATGTTTTCATTTAACCACAGCCAGCAGCCCAGCCCCACGCAGCTGTTTGATCACTGCCCCACCAGTGCGATCAGGGAGAGAATCAGAAGGGTAAAAGCTGAAAAAATCTTGGGTTGAGATAAAGGCAGTTTAATAGGAAAAGCAAAAGCTGCATGCACCAGTAATGTAAAACAAGGAATTCATTCCCTGCTTCCCATGGGCAGACAAGTGTTCAGCCATCTCCAGGAGAGCAGGGCCCCATCACACGTAACTGGCTTGGGAAGACAACTGCCATCACTTCAAATGTCCCATCTTTCCCCCATTTTATATACTGAGCATGGTGTCAAATGGTCTGGAATATCCCTTTGGTCAGTTGGGCTCACCTGCCCTGGCTGTGTCTCCTCCCACCTTCCCAGACACCCCCAACCTCCTCACCAGCATGGCAGTACAAAAAGAAGAAAAAGCCTTGGGTCTGTGTAAGCTCTGCTCAGCAGTAACAAAAACATCGCCATATTATCAACACTGTGTTCAGCACAAATCCAAAACACAGCCCCATAGCAGCCACTGGGAAGAAAATTAACTCTACCCCAGCCAAAACCAGCATACCCTGTAATTAATTAGTAAGGCAAGCTCACCTCAGTTTTTGAACTTTGTTACTCTTTACAGATAAACCAGGACAACCCGGCCAGCCAGTAGCAAGTGCTGTCACAAAGGATTCTTGCGTTGTCTCATGGAAACCACCTGCAAGTGATGGTGGTGCAAAGATTAGAACTTACTATCTTGAGAAGCGTGAGAAAAAACAAAACAAGTGGATTTCTGTAACAACAGATGAAATTCGTGAAACAGTCTACTCTGTGAAAGATCTTATTGAAGGTCTTGAATACGAGTTCCGTGTAAAATGTGAAAATCTTGGTGGTGAAAGTGAGTGGAGTGAGGTATCCCAACCAGTCATTCCAAAATCTGATGTACCAATTAAAGCTCCACATTTCAAGGAAGAACTAAGGAATCTGAACGTGAAATTTCAAGCTAATGCCACATTTGTCTGCAAAGTCACTGGTCATCCTAAGCCAATTGTCAAGTGGTACAGACAGGGCAAAGAAATCATGCCAGATGGGGAAAAGATCAAGATACAGGAATTCAAGGGTGGATATTACCAGCTGGTCATCACAAATGTAACAGATGATGATGCCACAGTATATCAAGTTAGAGCTACCAACCAAGGAGGATCTGTGTCTGGCACTGCCTCTCTGGATGTTGAAGGTGAATAAAGGGTCTTGATAATCAAGACAAATTCACTTTAATTTTAAATATTTAGACTGTTGATGCTCTTTTTGTGTGCTTTTGGTTATGTGTTTTTTCTTCCTCTTTCTATTCCAGTTCCTGCAAAGATTCATTTGCCCAAAAACTTGGAAGGCATGGGAGCTGTTCATGCCCTCCGAGGGGAAGTGGTGAGCATCAAGATTCCATTCAGTGGCAAGCCACCCCCTGTGATCACATGGCAGAAGGGACAAGATCTCATCGATACTAATGGACACTACCAAGTCATTGTTACACGATCATTCACATCTCTTGTTTTCCCAAATGGTGTTGACAGAAAAGATGCAGGGTTTTACATTGTTTGTGCCAAAAACAGATTTGGAATTGATCAAAAAACAGTTGAATTAGATGTGGCTGATGTGCCTGATCCACCAAGAGGTCTGAAGGTAACTGATGTTTCAAGGGATTCAGTCAACTTAACCTGGAATGAACCAGCTACTGATGGTGGAAGCAGGATCATAAACTACATTATTGAGAAACGTGCTACAACAGCAGAGCGATGGATTCGTGTTGCACAAGCTCGTGATACACGATACACAGTGGTGAACCTGTTTGGCAAGACCACCTACCAGTTCCGTGTAATTGCAGAGAACAAGTTTGGCCAAAGTCAGCCTTCTGAACCTACTGATCCAATTGTAACAAAGGAAGATAAGACCAGAGTGATGAACTATGATGAAGAAGTTGACGAAACCAGAGAAATTACAGCAGCTAAAGCAGGTCACTATTCTACGAAGGAACTCTATGACAAATATATGATTGCAGAAGAACTTGGACGTGGGCAGTTTGGCATTGCACACCGCTGTGTTGAGGCAGTTTCAAAAAAGACTTACCTGGCCAAATTTGTCAAAGTAAAGGGTGCGGACCAAGTGTTAGTAAAGAAAGAAATTTCCATCCTAAACATTGCTAGGCACCAAAATATCCTATATCTTCATGAATCATTTGAGAGCCTAGAAGAGTTGGTCATGATCTTTGAATTCATTTCCGGGGTTGACATCTTTGAAAGAATTAGCACAGCTTCATTTGAACTTAATGAAAGAGAAATAGTAAGTTACGTACGCCAGGTCTGTGATGCACTAGAGTTTTTACATCGTCATAGCATTGGACATTTTGATATTAAACCAGACAATATTATTTACTTCACAAGAAGAAGCTCTGTAATTAAAATTGTTGAATTTGGTCAAGCCAGACAGCTGAGGCCTGGAGACAGCTTTAGACTCCAGTTCACTTCTCCTGAATATTATGCACCTGAAGTACATCACCACGACTTGGTCAGCACAGCTACGGACATGTGGTCAGTTGGTGCTCTAACATACATACTTCTCAGTGGCCTTAATCCTTTCATTGCTGAAACAAACCAACAAGTTATTGAAAATATTCTAAATGCTGAATACAGCTTTGAGGATGAAGCATTCAAAGACATAAGCATTGAAGCCATGGACTTCATTGATCGTCTACTAGTAAAGGAAAGAAAATCTCGGATGACAGCTGCTGAAGCGCTTAATCACGTGTGGCTAAAACAGCAGACAGAAAAGACCAGCACTAAAACCATTAAGACCTTGAGGCACAGGCGTTACTATCAAACTCTAGTAAAGAAGGAGTGGAACACAGTTGTGTCAGTAGCCCGCATTTCTTGTGGAGGCGCAATTAGATCTCAGAAAGGCATAACAGTGGCTAAAGTTAAAGTTGCCCCAATAGACATTGGGCCTATTGCTGGGCAGATAAAGCATAATGTTGCAGAAGAAGGAGGCCATGCCAAATATGTATGTAGGATTGAAAACTATGATGAGTCCACACAAGTCACATGGTACTTCGGTATGAGGCAATTAGAAAGCAATGAGAAATACGAAATCAAATATGAAGATGGTGTGGCAACCATGTATGTCAAAGATGTTTCTAAATCAGATGATGGTACCTACAGATGCAAAGTAGTGAATGATTACGGTGAGGACAGCTCTTATGCAGAACTTTTTGTTAAAGGTGTGAGAGAAATTTCTGAGCACTACAGATGCAGAACTGTTAGAAAAGTGAAACGACGGGTTGATACTATGAGACTATTAGAGCATCCCCCAGAATTTACTCTGCCTTTGTATAACCGCACGGCATATGTTGGAGAAAATGTCAGGTTTGGAGTAACTATAACAGTTCACCCAGAACCTCGCTTAACGTGGTACAAATCAGGCCAGAAAATCAAACCTGGGGATGATGATAAGAAGTATACTTTCGAATCAGACAAGGGTCTTTATCAACTTGTCATCAATAATGTTACTGAAGAAGATGATGCTGAATACAGTATTGTGGCACGCAATAAATATGGTGAAGACAGCTGCAAAGCTAAGCTGACTGTGATTCCGCATCCCCCTCCAGCAGATGCCACACTCAGGCCAATGTTTAAAAGACTGCTGGCAAATGCTGAATGTCAAGAAGGCCAAAATGTCAGTTTTGAGATCAGGGTATCCGGTGTGCCAAAACCAACATTGACATGGGAGAAAGATGGTCAACCTCTATCCTTTGGTCCCAACTTTGATATAATTCATGAAGGTTTAGATTATTATGCTTTGCATATCAGAGATACTTTACCAGAAGACAGTGGCTACTACAGAGTTACTGCTACAAACAGTGCTGGATCTACGAGCTGTCAGGCTTATCTAAAAGTTGAACGCTTGAAATATGTTAAGCGTGAGTACAAGACAGAAGAGGAGCGGGAGAAGCATGTACAAAGGCAAATTGACAAGACCTTACGAATGGCAGAAATCCTTTCTGGGGTTGAAGCTGTTCCACTGACACAAACTGCACAAGAGGCTCTCCGAGAAGCTGCTATCTTATATAAACCAGCTGTTAGCTCAAAGACTGTTAAAGGTGAATATGAAATTCAGAAAGAAGAAAAGAAGGAGAAGGAGGAAAGGAGACTTCGTATGCCATATGAGATCCCAGAGCCTCGCAAACATGCTGCTCTTGAGGAAGATCAGTATATTAAACACTTTGTGCCTCTGTCAGACATGAAGTGGTACAAGAGGCTGCGAGACCAGTATGAAATGCCAGGAAAACTTGACAGGACTGTTCAGAAACGCCAGAAACGCATACGTCTTTCCAGGTGGGAGCAATTCTATGTGATGCCGCTGCCTCGCATTTCTGATCAGTACAAGCCTAAATGGCGCATACCAAAGCTGACACAAGACGATCTTGAAATTGTGAGACCAGCACGCCGGCGTATCCCATCGCCAGAGTATGAATATCACTATAGACCAAGAAGGCGATCACTTGGCGACTTGTCTGATGAGGAATTGCTCATGCCGATAGATGATTACTTAGCCATGAAAAGAACTGAAGAAGAAAGACTGCGCCTTGAAGAAGAGCTGGAGTTAGGCTTTTCTGCTTCCCCACCAAGTAGAAGCCCCCCACGCTTTGAACTGTCTGCCCTTCGGTATTCTACTGCAGGAGCACAGGTCAGTTCAGAGGAAGAAAGAAAAAGAGAGCTGAGGTATTCAACCTATCACATTCCAACTAAAGCTGAGACCAGTGCAAGCTATGCAGAGCTTCGTCAACGTCATGACAGGGCTGCCTACAGACCACCTAAACAAAAGCAAAGAATAATGGATGAGAGGGAGGATGAAGAATTGCTCCGGCCTGTTGGCACTGATCAGCGACTCTCTGAATACAGGAGTGAGCTCAAATATATGGCAGAGGAAGAAAAGAGTAGACTCAGGAGAAGGAGGGAAAGAGAAATAACTGAGATCACATCAGAAGAAGAAGAAGAAATAGAAATGGTGCAATATGCTCACAGGGAATTTTCACCTCCCTCTAGATTACTAAGGAGAAGACGATCCCTTTCTCCAACTTATATTGAGTTGATGCGTCCTGTATCTGAATTAATTCGACCTCGCTCACGGCCTCCTGAAGAAAGCGAGAGAAGATCCCCAACACCAGAGAGAACTCGACCACGCTCACCTAGCCCAGTCTCCACTGACAGATCTCTCTCCCGGTTTGAGAGGATGGCAAGATTTGATATATTCTCTAGATACGAGTCCATGAAATCTGCTCTGAAAACTCAAAAAATGATGGAAAGGAAATATGAAGTTCTGACTCAGCAGCCTTTCACCCTTGACCATGCTCCTCGCATTACCCTGAGAATGCGCTCACACCGGGTACCGTGTGGCCATAATACTCGGTTCATTCTAAATGTCCAGTCAAAACCAACCGCCGAAGTGAAGTGGTACCACAACGGCGTTGAGCTCCAAGAGAGCAGTAAGATACACTTTACCAATACAAGTGGTGTGTTAACTCTGGAGATTCTCGACTGCCACATCGATGACAGTGGAACGTACCGAGCTGTATGCACAAACTACAAAGGGGAATGCTCTGATTATGCAACACTAGATGTTACTGGAGGAGATTACACTACATACTCTTCCCAGAGGAGAGATGAAGAAGTACCAAGGTCAATTTTGCCTGACTTGACAAAAACAGAGGCATATGCAATCTCCTCATTTAAGAAAGCATCTGCAACAGAAGCAAGTTCCTCAGTAAGAGAGGTCAAATCAGAAGTGTCAGCAACAAGAGAATCACTTCTATCCTATGAGCATTATGCTGCTTCGGAAGAAAAAGTCACTGCAGCTGAAAAGAAATCACTGGAAGAAAGAACTTCACACAAAGCATTTAAAAGCACTCTGCCAGCAACAATCCTTACAAAGCCACGGTCAATCACAGTTTCTGAAGGGGAGACTGCAAGATTTTCCTGTGATGTTGATGGTGAACCAGCACCAACAATAACATGGCTCCGTGCAGGTCAACCTATTGTTTCTTCAAGGCGCTTCCAAGTAACACGAACACAGTACAAGTCTACCTTTGAAATTTCTTCTGTCCAGTTATCGGATGAAGGAAGTTACACTGTTGTGGTGGAAAACTCTGAAGGAAGACAGGAAGCACATTTTACTTTGACCATTCAAAGAACAAAAATTCCTGAAAAAACAATTACATCACCTCCAAGGATCAAATCTCCTGAGCCTCGTGTAAAGTCACCAGAGCCAGTTAAGTCCCCTAAACGAGTGAAATCTCCTGAACCCATCAGCAGTCCCCCAAAAGCTAAGTCACCACCTGGAGACAAAATGGTATCAACAGAGAAAGTACAATTACCAACTCCTTCTCCACCAAAGATAAAACAGCATCTGAAAGCAGAAACTCTTGGAGATAAGGTAAAGTTATCCTGTGCAGTTGAAAGCAATGTTTTAAGTGTCAGAGAAGTGGCTTGGTATAAGGATGGTAAAAAACTGAAAGAAGACCATCATTTCAAGTTTCATTATGCAGCAGATGGCACTTATGAGCTCAAAATCCATGAGCTCATGGAATCTGATAAAGGAGAATACACCTGTGAAATTATTGGGGAAGGAGGTGTTTCAAAAACTAACTTCCAGTTTACCGGCCAAGTATTTAAAAATATCTATTCCCAGGTAAAAGGTGTAACTGAATCTCATAAAACAGTTCAGAAAGAAGATGAGTTACTTACGGTTTCTACCCAGAAGAAATCAGTAGTGGCAACTGAAGAAAAATCTGCAGTTCAAGAAGTCATTAAAAAGTCAGTTGTTACGGAAGACGTCAGCCAATTGAAAGCAGAAATAACAGCTTCTTCAACTAAAATGACAATGTCTGAAGGGCAGAAAGTGACACTGAAAGCCAACATTCCTGGTGCCTCTGAAGTAAAATGGGTGCTGAATGGAATGGAGCTGAGAAATTCAGATGATTACAGATATGGTGTTTCTGGAAGTGATCACACACTAACTATCAAAAAGGCCAGTAATAAGGATGAAGGTATACTCACCTGTGAGGGTAAAACTGCTGAAGGCATTATTAAATGCCAGTATGTTGTGACAGTTTCTAAAGAGCGCTCCAGTGAACCAGCATTCATCATGCAGCCTAAGTCTCAAAATGTCAATGAAGGACAAGACGTGCTGTTCACCTGTGAAGTTTCTGGGGAGCCTTCTCCTGAAGTTGAGTGGTTAAAGAATAATCAGCCTGTAAGTAATCATGTAATATGTTTGCTTGAAAAATTAGAATTATTCATAAAATTCATCTTAATGAAACCATTTTTGTTCCCCTCTTTAGATTGCAGTTTCATCGCACCTCAGAGTATCTCGCTCCAAAAATATATATTCTCTTGAGATTCGAAATGCTGCAGTGAGTGACACTGGAAAATACACAGTCAAGGCAAAAAATTATCATGGGCAGTGTTCTGCTACAGCATCTTTGACTGTACTCCGTAAGTTTTTTCTTCTTGTGTTTGTTCTTGTCTTCAGAACAATCACAACTTTTTGCTGTGGTGTGTCTACTAAATGACTTACGATAAAATCCACTGGCAGTGTTGACTTCAGTATTTTAAGAAGTTCATCTTTCTTTTGTATATTACACACATAGCCCTAAACAGCATTAGAAATCTTTTAAACACCCATGGAATAGCTCAGAGGTGCTCTATTACATCAACAGGTGCATGTTAAGAGAAAGCTATGAGCATTTGTTCTAGGATGAGTATGTTAAGACCTTGGTGCTGGTAATTCTTCTTTCCTCATTTACTAACAAAATCTGTTACAATAAAATGAAGTCATTCCGCAGTTAAAGATTTTTATGGCAACTTAATTGAACTGGGTTTACTATTGTATTGGCTGTACCATGTCCTAGTTCCTAGCATCAAGCTGTAGTTGTGATTTGCTTGCATGATGTGTTTGGGTTTAAAGCAAAGCTGCAGTGATTGAGCTTTCCTGTTCCCCTTTATAGCTACAAAACAATGCAGTGAAATACAGATTTTACTATTCTGTGTTTTTAAGAGCTTGACAATGTTTCACAGCTTCTACAAATATGAACAGAGCACACACAATTTCTCAGTGTCTAATTCTAGTAATGGTTCTAATAAGAAACACTGTGATGACCTGTTTTTTCTTAAGTATGTATGGTTTTCCTTGAAGCTCTAAGCTTCATTGCCTATTTTTTAATTTCTAAATTACTGCTTGTGATTTTGATATCTTGAATCAAATGATTGTAAACAAGTGTATACTCCACTGCAGTTTTCCATTGAAAGCATGCTGTCTTCATTTCTGTAAAATTAACCATACAGAACTGCATGACTCCGTTAGTTAATGTGATGTTGTTGCTTTTTCCTTCTATGTTTGCAATGCTCCTCAGCTCTAGTTGAAGAACCTCCGAAAGAGGTAGTATTGAAGACCAGTGGCGACGCAAGCATGCACGAAAGTTTTTCTTCTCAGTCCTTTCAAATGGCTTCTTCTAAACAAGAGGCTTCATTCAGCAGTTTCAGCAGTAGCAGCATGACTGAAATGAAATTTGAAAGCATGTCTGCCAAAAGCATGTCCTCCATGAAAGAATCCTTTGTAGAGATGAGCTCCAGCAGTATTATGGGGAAATCTAGCATGGCTCAACTGGAAAGTTCAACTAGTAAAATGCTTAAATCAGGTCTGAGAGGTGAGCATTACAATTACTGGTAGAGTTAGTGCTTCAGTTATCCTGAAGTATTCCTCAGAGTAAAGCTGCTTCAAGGCTTAGTGAAAACAGACTAACTTGGTATTTCTTCTCCTATTTTATAAAGGAGTACCACCCAAAATTGAAGCTCTCCCATCTGATATCAGCATTGAGGAAGGAAAAGTTCTCACACTATCCTGTGCCTTTTCGGGTGAACCTGCTCCAGAAATAACATGGTACTGCAGAGGGAGAAAAATTACCAGTCAGGACCAGCAAGGCAGATTCCACATTGAAACCAGTGAAGATCTAACCACCCTGATCATCATGGATGTCCAGAAGAACGACGGTGGACTTTACACTCTGAATTTAGGGAATGAATTTGGTACCGATTCTGCCACTGTGAATATAAATATCCGATCACCTTAGAGAGCTTAATCTTTATTATTTACACTTGTATTTTTACAAGTGATTCATATATGGACTGAAATATCTGATATGTAAATATAAAAGAAAAATATTTTTTTACCTACCTGAATGAGACAAAGTCCAGATCTATACATTATGACTTATAGTCATTATTGACCTAAGAATTTAAAACACTTTTTTCACTGACATGTACATACTGTATATAGCCGAAGTTAACGGTTATGAAGTTTTGTACCGTTTATTTTATGACATTTTGAAATGTAACTTTTGGAACCGTTGGCAGGGGAAAGTTTCCTAGCAAACGACTACCCTGCTCAACATTTAACTAATTTTTGCGCCTCAACTCATTGTTGATGTCTAAGAATGCCTCAACAGGTAGAGAGGCTCCCTGTTGAAGATTACCTACACCTAAGACATGATGCTGTGCACAGTATTTCATACGTGCACAAAAATTTATGTTGAATCAGAAATGTAAGGCATTGGTGATGTTTGCAATTACCCTCCTGTAAGCATTGCTTTAATGTTTTACATTGGATCTGATTATGTCATAATTTTCATACCTGACTGACAATTTCTGGACAAAGTGCAAGCGGCCAGCACTTTGTTCACCCACTGTGTACTGTTTCTGACATATTGACTGCCTGAATAGCTTTTAAAAAAGTAACATCACCTGGCCATCCCTTTAATCAACAAAGTTATTTAGGTATTCAAGTGCAGCAGCAGTACCCCATCTCGGAGGTTCTTAGGGTGCAGTGATTGAGTTTGTGTGGTAGTATTAGACACCCAGTAGTCACTTCCAGGCAACTAAGCAATGAACCACAGTTTGTAAACAAACTGTTGATACAACATCAAATACCAGCCTGCACTTCAATTTGCTTTAGTTCTCCTAATGTAGTAATAGAGCTTGGTAGCTGTTGAACCTCCTTGAGATAGAATTGTTCATTTGAAATAAAGCATGCTTTCTGCACCATAAAGTCTGTGACTCTTTCTTTGTTTATTATGCTGTTTTTACAGTTCCTGTATTACACTACAGAAAAAGAGTTGCTGAAACAAAAGATGAGGTAGAAATGTAGTTCTCCGATGCAAACCAGGTAGTTAAGTGTTGACAATCCAGCCATCTATTAGAAACAGCCTATCCACCAGCCAGCCTTGGAAAGTTACTTGAAAAAAAATGTTCTTCATAGGTTCTTTATTGACAAAGGATAAATTCTAGCACATGCCTAAGTATTGTGCTGTTCTTAGCCCTCTGTTATTTCCAGGCTTTCCTCTACACCTTCTTTTTAGCAGCTGCAGACTAGTTGACCCTAAGTGCCTGGACCCACAAGCTGTCACTCCTGTGGATGATTAATGAATTCTCCATCCCACAAGTCAGCTGACATATCTGTCAGAGCAAAGCCTGTCTTCACATTTGGGGGGTTGTGGGAGGGGTTGCAATATGTTATCTGTAGGGAAAAGAGTATCAAGGTCAAAGGAGCAAGTCTGCTTCTAGAAGTCACTCTGTAGAAAAAGCTTGAGAGCAAACACATTCACAGAAATGCAACACTTCAGGAGCTGTCAAATTCTCTGAAGTGGAGCAAGAACATTACTTAGCAAACATGCTGCATAGCTGTGACTCTCAGCATACCACTAATATTAAAAAAGAAAAAAAAAAAAAGACTCAAGTTCATCAGAAGTAGTGAAGCAGACAGAATGTTTAAAAACCTGTTCCAAAAAGATTCACTGTAGAACCTTTTTTTATACTTTCCTATAACCCTATATATTATCAACCACTATCTGTTCAAATTATGCAGGAAAGCTAAGAAATAGGGACAAAACAAGGACTAATGTAAAAATAAGGATTTCAGAAGAGCTAAGCTCTGAGTCAGGACAAAATCCAAACTTTTTCATGTGATGGAAGCAGTAATTAAAAGTATGAAAGAGTTTAAGAGTGCATGGCATTTCTTCCTTAGGGAGAAAAGTAGAAAAGAATAAAAATTAAATTTAAAAGGCTGTGTATTTTAATCTTTAAACCATTCAAAGAGAAAAAAAAAAACCTCAAGAAACCTTCTAATTCTCATTTCTTTAGATGTTTAAAAACACCCCAACCAACAAACTCAATACAAGACAAAAATGCATAGCTACAGTCTTGTTTAGCTAACAAGTAACTTGTGTACACAGACACATAATAAAACTAACACTAAAAACACACTAGATATTTAATCAATCATCTCAGCCGAGATAGTGATAGACTGTACCTGCAGATTTAACCATGGCCTCTTCTACACAAAGGCTGCTGGAAACTCAATCTCACACAGCCTCTAGTGAGTCTCAAAACATTTGGTCGATGAAGAGGAAATGCACTGGTGTGATGATATAAGCAAGTTCATCCTGCCAGTACCTCTCTGGCCAACTCTGCACAGCACTTAAGCTAGTACTTTTGGCAGATGAGTCACTCATGTCTAAAAATAGGATTTAAAATACTTAGGGGCTTTGCTGAAACACAGCTTGAATAGATAATGTTGCGGGCCAACCAGCTGAGCCAGTGTTTTTCCATAAGACTGCTCAGCAAAAGCTAACCTAGAGTGACACTGATAAAATCACAACCTAAAGCTTTAATATTCCCTTTCACAAAACACGTCCCTAAGAATAGCATTTTTCAAGACAATAGATTGAGCAGTCTCTGGATGAAAAGAAATAAACATTTTGAATTATTTACTTATTATATCCAGGTCAAATACTGCGATTTCTAACTATATAATTTGATATTTGCTCTCTTACGTAGATAGATAGATAGATAGATCAGATCTACTGTGCTATAGGATCAAGTTTAGAAAAATCTCCCACCACTGATCATATATGAAAGTATGTGGCATTCATGTTTCCTGAGTGCTGATGCATAAGGAAAAACTTTTCAACAAAGCTCTGTGAGCTGCTGTATAAATCCTACTATAGAGCTATGCATTTTCTACTAACATTTTACATGTGGCAGCCTGAGAAAAATAACTGTGATGGTGGAGAGCCATAATAACACTGAGAGATTCATTTTATTGCGTTTTAGCTGGTTTTCAGACATAGACATTTCCTTTATTCAGGTTTCACACCCCTTTTAAAGTTTCTAATTTGCACCCACAGGAAAAACAGCTACACTAGAATACTAAAAGTGATAGGGGGGGAGCAAAACTCGAGTTCATAATTTGTGAAAATAACACTAACAAAAACAAATAGGTGTGATTTCAATTTTTAAGTAAGGAATACAATTTTTTGCAGAAGCAACCACTGAAGTATTCCTATCCCAAAGATTGCTTTCTCTGAGAAATAAAAAATTTAAAAAGTGAAGTTGAATTACTATGTTGAAAGACATAATAACATTAGTTTACAGTACTTTAAAGCCCCTGAACATTGTAATCTCAGTATTCACAGCTCTCCAAATTATTGAGTATTAATTCTTTATAATAGAAGCTGGTAATTTCTAAGTATTCTATTTCTAATTATCTGATATTAGAAACTTCAGAGATATAACTTAAGTTACTGCTTTTCACCTAAATATATGTCCCATGCTTATATTCTTTAAGTAATGAATACTATTTAGAAATTTGAACTGGTTTCAGATTGACCTCTTCAGAAGCATATGAGATCAAAACTACCAACTACCAATTCTCCCAACTACCAAAACTACCAACTACCTATCCTGTTGAGGTTCAGTTCTCATTCTGCACTAGAAAGAATGATACAATCAGGCATTCCTAATAAGCTCTCCCATAAATTTGGAAATTAAATATGTAAGAGCAGCCAGGTATTTTTTATTCTTACTTTGCATGGATCATTGTGATTCAGCCAGATAATTTTCAGAAATTATTTCTTAACCCTGGTTACCAAAAGTATGACAGCATATCATCTTCACTAATTTCACTGAAATACATTTTAGGATGTTTGGCACAGGTATCTATAAAAAGGCTGACTTAATAGAAACATACCACACATACATACATAAAGCTGAAATGATGGCTTTGCAGACCTCGAAAAACTCAAAACAGCACTGAAGCAATTAGATGCAAATTTCATGCTTGCATCTGATCACAACAATTTTGTCTTGTGGCAGTATTTAAAATCATTACTTACCACTACATTCACTGATCAGTCTCACTTTGTTTTTGCACAACATGGAGTCCAGCCTCTTTTCTTCGTAGTAGTTGGAAGCAGAAAAAGGTATCTGTCATTGTGCCATGTAATTAACACTGCAGAAGCTGGCAGAAACCTTAGTGAAATTTCAAAAAGCACTTCTGACAGCATATTATTCAAGACCACACTCTCACTGCAGTATGTAGTTTACATCTCTGAACATCTTCTTTTAATACCTATTTTTACAATTGTTGAGTCATACAGAATATATTAAAGCAAACATTCAGAAAAAAATGTACAAGCGTGTGTGTGGCTGATATGCATATGCCAGTTTGCATGAAAACTGACAGAACTGAGCACAAATGACAGCTCTGAGCTGGTATCCACAAACCCCTTTTACAAGCCATTCCATTCCACTTGAACCTGACATAATGGTTTATAAACTGGCATTTTATATAAGGCCAACAGCTCATATGTTTTTCCTCAACATTTGGACCTATTTTGATGTAGACAAATCAACATTCCAGAAATTTATAAGGAAAGCTCCCATTCCCATCTGTTCCTTCCAGCCGGCTTCCAATTATTTATATACACAAAAGGAAGACTAGTTAAACCAAATTAAAGATCTGATTATAAAAACAGATTTTGGTATGTGCTTGAGTACAAAAAACCCTGTACATTTATTTAGCAATTGTGTAAATCAACAACAGTAAATGGCTTGCTTCAAGTGCTCTACAGCTAAGACTTCATAGCTCAAGTTCATCCCTAAACAAACACCCAAAGTCCCCAAAAGCTTACAGTGCTAACATTAAAACCCTTCTTGACCAAGGTGCTAGTAGGCACTATAGCACTATATTACTCATTAATTATTAAGAAAGTCAGACTCTGACCTCGCTTACAGTTAATGGAAATTTACACTGATGTAACTGAGAGCAGAATCCATCTGGTGTATATCATCCTCAAATGATATAAAGGAGTTGCAAAAACAGACGCTCCCTTTTGTATAAATATGTCATAAATAAAACATGTATAGATACAAATATTCATTACTACAGCAGCTTAGAACGGTCTAACATTTCAGCTCTTGTTTTTATCATACTTTACTAAAAACACATCTTAAGTAAGCATTGTAAATCTTAACAGCACTGTATTAATTATTTGTGATGCTACACACCCCAGAAACAATTTATGCACATTTTGAAGCTTTTAGTAGATCTTTTGACCTTTAGTAGTGAAAGTAGGTAGAAATTTTTGATGCAAAAAAGAATAAATAAATAAAAACTATTAAATATCCCATGTTTGGTACAAATACTTCATATTAAGTTATTTTTATACATTTGTTTAGAAAAATACACTAAATATTTCTACTTTCATTGCCTAAAAATAAGGACTGGATTATGTATATCCTTGTGTTTTTAAAGGCGGCAATGTCAATTACCGTCAAGCTGCTGGAGCAGAGCCATTAGTGCCCATTCCCACAGCCCTTAACAGTGGCAAAAAAAAAGCCATCGTGGGGTAATCACAGCTCCAGGTGGATGACCTGGTACAAATGACCAAGAGGCCCATGGCACAAGTTGCATTTTATCCAATAAAATGAAAACTTTTTGCTGAAGTTTATAATGCTTGTTTACTAATATATCACTCAGACCTCCACACTTTTTAAAAAGAGCTGCATTTACAAATGTGGATGCTTATCTGTTAAAGCCATCATTTGTTCCAAAAAATGCACATTCAAACTGTGAAATATTAGGAAAATACTCTTGCAAATAAACTATATAAAGATAAAATACACTTCAAAGATAGTATTTACGTTATTCTATAAAGTGCAGAGAAATCCTTCTAAAAAGGTAAATAACTACTTCCTATAACAACAGTATAATTACAGCAGCTTTTGCATAGCATTATTTATAGAAATTTTAATACTTTCAGTTGCTTCAGGAGGAAAAGGATGAAAGAGTCTCTTCCAGTTCAGATCTTTCCTTTGACACTGATTTACTTTCTTCAGGAATGGTTGATGATACCAGATCTCCATTGACAGCACTGCTAGAACAATGAGCAGATCCTATAAAGAGATCAATTTAGTATTTAATTTTCAATCTCCGAAAGTATCATTCCATCTGTCAATTATTCTATTTGCAAAGTATTTCCTATATATAAGCAATCAGAAGAACTAGTCAAGTTAAAGTCTGCTTGAGAGGAGTTATAATGGAGTCAAAATGCCAGCAAGATTCAGAAGGAAAAACCACAGAAGAACTGGCTACTAATTCAGCCCATCTAATCAGGAGGGACTAAATTCTGATCATGATCTTTATTATTGGCAAGGGTGTGTGCCTTCAGAGCAGTGCTGTTCTCTACAAAAGGCAAGAAGCCACTGAAATGAACAATCTTTCCACAAGGCAGTGAGTGAACTACCCCTGCAAATCAGAAGTCAAAAAAAGATAATTTCTTCTGTGACAATAAGCAGGTGGCAAATAGCAATATTCCACATCACTTACCAGATAATCATTCATGTGAGAATCTATTAGGACAAACATCCCTTTTCTGGATATGTCTTAATTTTATCGAGCCAATAGTCTCACTGATTTCAATATAACTACTCCAGCTGCAAGATCATTTGCAATATGGATGGAAGCCAGCACAAGTCAACCAGGTAACAAACTATACAAGTGCTCTGATTTATAATACAGGAATCTTACAAATAAAACATTTTTCCTCATGCCTATATCAGTGCTGCTCTAAACAGCGAAATAAATTGTACTGAAAGATGCAAAGAGAACTCCCTCCCTTTCAAACTCACTCTGAGAATCTTCAGAAAGTGTATCACTGTAGGATTCTGTATCTGAGTATGTTCTTCTGCGCCGCTGAGAAAATCGGTGAAGGGATGAACCTGGTTCTTTTACAGAGTGATTAATCCTACAAAGGAAATGAGATCTATTAGTAAGCAAAATCTGTAACAATCCACACAAATTTTATATACTTTAGATTTGAAATAGCTTTGGTTATTTCCAACCCACACAAATTTTATATACTTTAAATTTGAAGTAAACTTTGATGCTTAGATTAAATTGTGAGTATCAATGCTTTTTACTATACTAGTCTATTATAGCAGACTAAAAATAGCACAGTCAACAGTCTTAATTTCACTATTGCAAAGCCTGAAAGTGGAAATAAAAATGAAGGAAATAATTTGAGAATCTGAAATACTGACTGAAAAAGACTGTTAGCGTTTCAAGCTCTAGATTCATGAACTTGTCAAAACAAGCCATTTGCATAAAGCTTCTGGCATGACGAAATTTTGGTATTGTATTAAAAATAGCAGCTGCCACCAATAGCTGATAATCTGCACCTTTTGTTTTCAAAATTAGATCAATTTATGATTTTTTTTTCCCAAGAAAATAATTCTTCTCACATTTTGATTTTAATGCTAGCAAGTTCAGAGAGGTCTTTTGAGACACAAGAAAAAAACTTAAGGAAACAGAAAATTACCTTTCTGAATAGCAAGGACCAGGGTGGCTAATGGAACGCTTCATCTAGAGGAAAAAAAATTCCAAGGAACAAACAACACCAAAAATGTTACAAGCTACTCAGAAGAATGATATGGCTATCTACATTACTTTTTACTTTACTTATAGTCCTTACAAAGAGATATTTTTTTTATGAAAAGCAACCACTCTCAGTTAAACATCTGATTAAACTATATGAAAACAGATGGATTGCCATCAATATTAAAAGTTTTGGAACATTCACACAGGAAATAGTTTACTACAAAAAGATGCTACCTCCTATCTATGGAATTCATTCCCTCTTGCACCACAGCTCCTCAAGGAGCCATTGTTAATTGCTATGATATACAGAGGTATCAAGACATTTTTTCTTTACCAAATGGAAGTTTAAATTCCTCATTATACAAAAAAGCCAAATTATACCTCTTAATTCCTTGTGGTTTCTCTGTTATTACTGTCAAATCTCTATGCACATCAAAGGAAGTTATTATTTTAAATCATAATGATCAGCTTTGTAAGTAAAGTGATTAAAGAGATGAAAGATCCACATGGAATAAAGAGATTCCCACAACAAAATTGCACAATACAGCTCATCTTGGAATACATACATAGAACTGAGAAAGCATTTAATTCCCCATACACTGTCCTTCTACAGGAATTAATTAATAGTGAATAATTATGTAAGTAATATCTTTACCATTATATATCTTTTTGTTAAATAAGGGAATGATATATTAATACAGCATCTTGAATAACATACACTGAAACATATGCTATCTTGCTGAAGTGCTTCAAGTCACAAAGCACTTAAGCAGGAGGTGAAGTTATGTAATTTTTATGCTCAGTGTACAGTTAGCACTCTAAAAAAACCAAACAGCTGAACAGAGTTAAACAGTTAAACCTCATTCATTTATGAGATACCTCATTACAGGGCCTTGACAAGTATGATAAACTACTCTGATGATGTAAAGGCTAGCAAACTGCAAAGCAAAAGATTGAGAACAGAAAACTGATTTATATTTGGGACCAGTACTGATTTATAACTCAGTCAAGATTTCAACTGATGACATATCATAGCACATAACAATAGCAAAGCATTCTGCCACTCCTCTCCCCAGTCTAACCCACTCGTCCCCCCAGTCTAACCACCAGTATGACACTTAGAAAAGGTAATATTTCAAAATGTCTAAACCATTTGAATAGGTGATGGTGACACTGGAGAAACCAAGGGATCAGGGTGAGGCAGCTGGAACATTTCTGGCTTAAACTTGGCATTAGCTATCTTCACACATTCTTCAAGCGTTGTGATAAATGTATTACATGTGGCACTAAGCAAGGAAGAGGCTTCATTCATGTTCTGAAAGTAAATGAAAGCACAAGCATAAGCAAGAAAAAAAATTAAAATATGCAAATACAACTTTCCTCCACCACCTCTCCTAGACACACTAATTTGTCTCATTACCACTAAGAATTTACATTTCTTATTTTTTTAATCAAATGTATGCCTTACCATAAAGCAAATTTAAGAAAACAAATGTGAAAGCATTGCAATTTCTTTCTGACACCTGAGCTTCTATAGGGTACCAGCCAAAAATGCCTTACTGCAAAGCTTGTCTCAGAGTGACTAACCGGTATCAGAAGATCATTCAGTGAAACAAATGAATTACAGCAGAAGGTGTGAACAGCTTTATCACCCTAGAGCAAGGAGCTGCAGGCCCATTTCACCTCCCTAAACTGAAAACAAACTTGCTCTGTTGTGACTAAGCGTCAACCCCTGGCTTTGCACTAAAAGACCAACAACATTGTTCACATGCTGCTCAAGAGTGCAAATAATTAAGTCATTCATAATTTCCAGTCCTTTCATTCAAAAGCAGGAATACATTCTAGTATTATACTTGTGCACATTCAGAGATAGGTATCTACACTGCATGTTTCCAATGCCTGGAGCTCTAGCTTTCACTGATAAAAAAACTGAATACTCTCCCAAATAAGAAAGTAAGAATGGGCAAACTAAGATTGTTTCAACTACTTGAACAGAGACACAAAACAAGACAAAATATTGTATTGCTCATATGAGAGCTCTACTGGCCCTTCAACCAAGTGGCTCAGGAACACAACTGGTTCCTAACACCTGGCACAATGACAGTTAAACCATCCAGGTACTTTACACACAGAACATCACTATTAGGACATCTACACACAAGCTTTCAAAAATTGACATTAGGTTAAGTCTTCCAACACTGGGGAGATGGATAACATTTAAGACATCAACAGTAACTTGAGGTGTATTATATAATGGAATGAAAAGAAATTTTAGAATTGTGCACCTCAATGCTGGGAGGAGAGCGAGCCTCGTCATGGTGAACAAATTCTTGTATGGTATGAACTTGCTGCATTAAAAGATCACAGTAGAGACGAAGTTCAGACATTTTGGTTTTAAGAGATTCATTGGTCTCACTTATTTCTGTGGAAAAAATGGAAATATCAACTTATTGCATACGATGTACATACATATTGTAATTTTTGAGCACTTTTCATTTGAATATCAATTTAAAAATCCACTTAAACTTTCACCCTCATTTTGAGGAAAAATGGATTCTGCAAGAATCAAGAATTATACTTGAAGCCAACAATACTTTCAGATAACTGATGCTAATTTAATTACTATTATGAAAAAGGCACATTATCAGGAAAAATAAAGTTGAAATCTTCCTTAGCTGCCATGTAATGTTGAAAAAAATTACTGGATAAAACTTATGCCACCCACCAGAGTGGCTGGAAATGGTTACATTAAGCCTTTCAAGAAAAATTATGAAAAAAAAAAGTTACTATAAAGAGTTACTAAAACAGCAGAAATGAAATGTCTTCACAACAGCTACAAACAATATGTTTATTCTAGTAACAACACCTTGTAGTATTTCAGCTTCTTAAGATACAAGAGGTCAATGCAGGTGACTTCTAACTCTAATACTGAGGGGGAATTTACCATAGAGATGACTAGAAATAATTACAATTTATATTAAGACAATAATACTGACTTTGTAGCACAATATTTGCACTGTGATTATTTGAAGAAGTGTTACCTAGTAACTAGTTACCTAGTTACTCTAGGTAACACACATACCTTTTTCTTTTTTTGTTCTGGTATCTGCTAAACAGGCTTTTGCACTCCCCAGTGCTACCAGCCATCTTTGCCTTTCAGCTGCATTAACTGCTTTCATATAGAAATGCTGCTCCCCCGGGATGATTAGCTCCATTCTTGTGTTGTCTGTTGCATGAACTTGTGATAGAAGAGAAAAAAAAAACTGAAATAATAATAACCTCAAGTGAGTAACAATAATTTATTAAAAACTGCTCTAAGTGTTTTAAAATGCTTATGATAATCCTACAGTAATACAGTAAATCACAAAGCACCACTGCTAAGTAAGGTTGAGCAGCTTTGGGGTTTTCCTTTCTCCCCCTTTCCTTCACCAAAAGAACAAGGTAACAAGCAAAATCAACTGGAATGCCTAAAAGAAAAACAATTTAAAAAGTGATCCTCCCCTCTTTACATCACTGATTTCATCTACACTAAAGAAACACTAACAAAAATGAGTTACCACATGAAAAATACTTGGTGGCCCATGTAAAATAAGTTCCATTTTTTATGAAAGTACCCACATCACAAGCTGAGTGACCTGTGAGGACCTGGAAAAAAGTCATAGTTAACAGCAACAGGAAGCTAGAAAACACCTTGCTATTAGCCAAGGGGGCTGAACTACAGTTAAGAATACACTAAACTCTTACTTTGGAACAAACCGTTCGCTTACTGTCTCAAATACATCCATCACCTGTGCGTGTGAGCAGCTGCTTACAGTGACAAAAGTAAAAATTACTCAGGAAACCAAAAGACTAAACGCTTCTGGTTTATAACCATCTCCACTTGTGGATCACTGCTGCTGCTCTTCTGGAAAACTGGCTTCATGATTCAGTCTCTACCCCTGGTCACAAGAGGAAAAACCAGCAGAACGAAACAGCTAGCTGCCATAACTTCAAACATGAACCATGTGCACATAACTGTTAAAAACAAAAAGTAATAAATGGTGTGTTCCAAATCTCAACACAGAACTCTATTCGCATTCATTGTTATTTGTGAACTATGACACTGACACACTGGACTACAGGTAAACAAAAAAAGAGGAGGAAAAACACATGATGCAAAAATGTATGATTGGTGATCTTTTCTATTTCCATGGCAGCTATAATTTTCTCAAGCAGAAATCTATTAATTCTTACCTTTTATTTCACACACAGCCATCTTTATACTTCCTTTGCTGCCTTTGCAAACATCATCCTGGGAATCATAGTATGACAATATCCCATTGTCTAGAACAAACCACCGAGGCTGCCAACCTAGAGAGATCAAAAATGTGAAAGAGAAAGTTTAGTCTAATGCCTAAATTGTAAATCAAAGTCATCTCTTTGGCTGTTAAAACTTTGATAAAAGAGGCAAACATTAAATTATTCTTGTTACACACCAGGAAGTAAACAATCTGTGCAGTCTGAAGACCAGAGCCACTCTATTACCAGATTAGTGTTACATGGATATTCCACTCCCATTCTTTTTGGATGCAAGATCAGCATTCTTCTTCTGTTTTCACTGTATTCCATTCTAGAGGAAAATTAAATTTTAATTTAGCCACCACAGAATCCTGTTTTGAAGGTTGTCAAATTACATACCTCTTAAAAACCATTCTCATTCAAACATATTTTTCAGGCAGATTTTTCTAAGATTGTAGGAACTTATTTGTAAGATACAATTAAATGACTGATGCCACCAACTGCTATGCTATGTTCTCCTTTACCTACTGTACTTCAGTGAAAACTTTATATTTCACACTTACATACTGACACTTTCTCCGTTTCTACAAATAACATAGCACTAAAATATTCCAGTAGAGCATAACAATTACACTGGCCCATTATACCCTGGGTCAGCTGTACAACAGGAGCAGATTATCCCTCTATTTTACAACTTGACAACAAACTTTAACTTCCTGCTTGGTTTAGGGTTGGAATGGCAAAAACTATGTGGCCAAGCAAGCCCTCTAGGTATTTGGCGGTATGTGTGGCCTAGGGTGCTTTCCAATTGCCATCCCAACCGAGCGAGCTGAGGCCATCCAGCAGCACTGTATTTTAACACAGGAGGCTAAATCAGACCTAGAAATCAGCCATAGGGCTCATAGTATTTATAGCACTATAGAATCATTAAAGATTGTAAAAGATCTCCAAGACCAGGTAGTCCAGTCTTTAACCAATCACCACCTTGTCAGCTAGACCAGAGGACTAAGGTGATGCCTTACCACACCCAGTTGTTTCTCGGACACCTCCAGTGACAGTGATTACCACCTCCCTGGTCAGCCTGTTGCAACCCCTTCCACTAAGAATTTCCTCCTGATGCCCAACCTGAACCTCCCACGGTGCAGCTTGAAGGCGTTTCCTCTCATTTTGTCACTTGTTATCTGTAAGAGGCTGAGCTTGACCTGGCTCCAACCTCCTTTCAAGGAGTTCTAGAGAGATAAGGTCACCCCTGAGCCTCCTTTTCTCCAGGCTGAGCCCCCTCAGCTGGCACAGCTGGTCCTGGTATGACTCCCTCTACACCTTTGACCAGCTCCGCTGCCCTTCCATGGACACTCCAGCACCAGCATCATTATAAGCTGTAACTCTAACTCAAGAAGAGTAAGACCAGGCTGCATTAAATCACATTACCATTCCATGATAAAGAAGTAATAACATGTACCTGCATATTGTTTCTTTTTTGTTGCTGACTAGCTGTAACAGTAAGCATACATGTCTTTTTAAATGCAGAGTGATAACTAAAAAGCACATCCACACTCAAATTTAAAAGCAGAATTTTAAAAACTACAAACTCTAAAGGATAAGAACTCACACGGGAAATATTTCAAATGGTGTGAGTATGTCAACACTAACACTCAAAGAATGCAATTCAGAAGACTCTGTCCTGTAAAATGCAACTCAAAAATGCATTGACCCTTTTTCCTGCTGCATTCTGTTGTAAGACATGGACTCTGTATTGTCCTTATCTCCTGTCAATGCCTGTCAAAAGTCTTATTCTACTAAAAAAGGAATATGAATATACGTCTATGAATGACTATTCCATCCTCACATTCTAGTATTGGAAGAAAACAGAAGCAAAGGACTTAAAAGGCCAAGTGCCTCACAGAAGCAAGCCAAAGAACAAAAACACTTCCTGTAATTTGAAACTGGGTGGTATCCTACATTTGAAAAAATATTTAACAAATTTGTACTTCACAAATTCTTATTTGAGGAGAAAAAAAATAAAAAGCAGCTGTATTTCTGGTTTGCTTTTAATGAAGGAAGGAACGAAATGCTTTCCGCAACACTTCAGCAACAATAACAAGCTCCTTGCTGCTTGGTGTCTAGCATTAATGACAAGTACTACAGCCTATTTTTGGCCACAAAAACAGATACTATACAGACAGTAGAGTAACAAGGCAGACAGTAATAAAATTTAAACATTTTACTAATATGAATAGATTACTTTTTATAAAAATACTGCCCTCCTAGATTCTGGAGACTGTACGTAATCCCTGACACACTAACCTTGAAATGCAGGAGCAGATGTTCTTTGTTGGCCAGCACAAGCCTAAGGAAGGGTTCTGAAGTTTACTGGCTTAGAGGACTACTGACTTTCAGCAGAAGTTAGCTGCATGCTAACAGTCCATTGTGGGTATAGCCTTCTCAGCTGCTGTTAAGTATTAAAAGAGGAGCAAACGCCACAAGAGTCTTTACCCACTTCTCTTTTGCTATGGCAATGTTTTCAGTCATATAAGTGAAAGTGACAATTTTCATTGTTTTGAAAACAAACCTTGTTTCTCTCATAACAACATTCTTTCTCTTATAACCACAACTCTTCCTCTGTGTATTTTCTCTATAGTTATTGTAAAGAAGTGACAAAGACATCAAATACCTCTTTTAGCACAGATACTCCCTTTTACCAGAAGGCCCATATCTGTGGACACGTAATTGCTCTGAAAAATGCAAGATTATGCCCTGTACACTTCATTTCACAGGATATCTGCACAATCCTCACAACGTGAGGATAATCCCTCTGAACGAGGTTTCACACCACACTCACAACCTGCATATGCTGAAGCAGAATTCCACATATGAAATGCTGAAGAACCAGAGGGCAAAGAATATACTGCCAGAGCAGTGTAACAAGAGGCTCGATTAAGGACGGTATGTGATCCAATGCTGATCTGCTTGGGAGAGACAATTAGTCCTATCATAGTGTCAGAGAAGAAATGTTTCACCTTGACACCAGTGCCCGCTGCCTGCTCCAAAGGGAGATGGTGTGTCTATTACAGCAGAGGATAAGCCAAACAAAACACGGCAAATGCTGGCATTTGGTGCACTTTTTATCTCCAGCGCTTCCAAAAATGCATTTAATGAAACTGAAGTTCATAATGTGTTTTCCAGGTTGGGAGACAGGAGCTCCCTGTCCCACTGAAAGTCTCTGACTAACTCGGCAAGGCACAATCCAGGTCTCGAGAGGGGCTCGCCCGTGCCGCTGCCGGGGGCAGCGGGTTCGCCCGGCTCCGGCCCGGCCCGGCCCGGCCGCCGCCCGCACCGGGCGAGAGAGGAGAGCGCTGAGTCTGCTCCGCTGGGAGCGGCCCCCAGTCCGGCCCCCGAGCCGGCTCAAGGCGACCGCTGCTCTAGGGCCGCCTCCGTCGCGACCCTCGGCCGCTCACCGGGGCTTGGATCCGAGCACGAACGTCTCAGCCAACGCGTCACCGACAGCTCCGCCAGGACCCCCCGAGGCAGCAGCAGCNCGGCGCCGGCGCCCCACGGCCGAGGCCGAGCCGAGCCCCAACCGCCGCCCCCCCAGGGTCCGGCCCCCCGCGCTTACCCGCTAGATAGTTGGTCCACTTGTACAGGACCCCCTCCATCGCTCAGAGCCCGGCGCCGGGCCGCATCCTCCTGCTCCGCCGCGGGGAACGGGCGGCCGCGGCCGCCGCGGGGATGGCGCTCCCCTCCCGGCCCCACCGCTGCCTCCCCCGCGCGGAGGCGGAGCCGCTCAGCTCAGGCGCG